>SJYV01052547.1:193295-319360 GCA_006410875.1 Neotragus pygmaeus | reverse complement strand
CATGTATGGATGTGAGAGTTGGACTGTGAAGAAGGCTGAGTGCCGAAGAATTGATGCTTTTGACCTGTGGTGTTGAAGAAGACTCTTGAGAGTCCCTTGGACTGCAAGGAGATCCAACTAGTCCATTCTGAAGGAGATCAACTCTGTGATTTCTTTGGAAGGAATGATGCTAAAGCTGAAACTCCAGTACTTTGGCCACCTTATGCGAAGAGTTGACTCACTGGAAAAGACTCTGATGCTGGGAGGGACTGGGGGCAGGAGGAGGATGGGATGACCGAGGATGAGATGGCTGGATGGCATCATGGACTCGATGGACATGAGTCTGAGTGAACTCTGAGAGATGGTGATGAACAGGGAGGGTTGGTGTGCTGCGATTCATGGGGTCGCAAAGAGTCGGACACGACTGAGCGACTGAACTGAACTAAACTGAACACATATATATGGAATTTAGAAAGATGGTAACGATAACCCTGTATGCGAGAGAGCAAAAGAGATATTGATGTATAAAACAGACTTTTTGGACTCTGTGGGAGAGGGAACGGGTGGGATGATTTGGGAGAATAGCATTGAAACATGTATACTATCATATAAGAATCGAATCACCAGTCTAGGTTTGATACAGGTTACAAGATGCTTCAGAGAGATGATATGGGGATAGAGGTGGGAGTGGGGTTCAAGATTGGGAACTCATATACACCCGTGGTGGATTCATGTCAATGTATGGCAAAACCAATACAGTTTTGTAAAGTAAAACTAAAAAAAAAAAAGAAAGCTGAACTAGAGACCAGCATGGGGAGGGAGAGGAAACTACTGCATTCTTTGGTGAGTCACAATAGTTTCCATTTGTGCCTTCCATGCTGTGCTGTTAAAGGAAGAAACACCCAGACTGATAAACCGTGAGCTAGAAAAAGCAATATCAGAAACCCCAAAGCAGCTCAGTGTCAGAGAAAATGACAATTCATACAAGCCAGTTGATGCTTGTGAGATATCTACAACAAAGAAAATGTGTTTGTTACATCCCATAAAAACACCAACCTATTTAACATTACTGTCAAGCTTGAGGGGGAAAAAAAAAAATATATATATATATATATATAGTTGAAATGCATTAATGTAAACATCCCTAAAGAAAAGTAAGCAACAGAAGGATGTGTTAACTACAATAACATGCTCTGTTTCTTTTCACCTTTCAAGGGAGTTATTGGGAAGTTCCTATTACCAAGAATTATTAGTCCAAATTTTGTACTGAGAAATTTTGACCTCCTCTTAACACCGTTAGAGGAAATTCTCCGTGGCTATCATTCTATGAACAGGTGTAACACAGAAGTGGGATGCTGGTATCAGAGTGAGGGTCAAAAGTATTGGATTAAATGTAGAAATGTATCTGGTTGAGGATGGGGTGCTTTACCAGTGATCTTCACACCTGTGCTCAAATTGAGCTCTCACTAAAATGATCTGTGAATCATCATTTTATAGTTGAGGAACCAAAGCATGGAGGCATGGGAAGGTGAAGTTAATTCACTGTTAATCTGTGATTGAACCATGATTAGATTCCAAAGTTCTCAACTCCTAAAGTGAAAGTGAAGCTGCTGAGTCCTGTCCCACTCTTTGCAACCCCACCAACTAGCCTACCAGGCTCCTCCCTCCATGGGATTCTCCAGGCAAGAGTACTGGAGTGTGTTGCCATTTCCTTCTCCAGGGGATCTTTCTGACCCAGGGATCGAACCCTGGTCTCTTGCATTCCAGGCAGATGCTTTAAACCTCTGAGCCACCAGGGAATGTCTTATTTACCTGACACGATCATATTTGCCCTAATTCATTTCACTTAAATAAAGTTCACTGAGGCTGTTCCAGATATTGTGGACAGGACTCTCCTTTGAGAGAAACAAAGTCCCTATCCTCAGGAGGCCATCAAAAGTGGAAATAATCTGAGTTTTGAATTACATATATTTAAGTTTAAATTCCACTTGTGAGACTTAATATGAGACCTTGAACTAGTGACTCAATCTTTTGGCACCTTAGTTTTCTTGACTAGCCCTTACAGAGGAGGATGCTGTATGTCTCACAGAGTCATTTTAAGGATCATAAATAACACATGCTAGAAGCATTCCACAAATATCTGGTGAACGGTACCTCTTCAGTGAAGGTCTTCTCATGGAGAATATGACAATTAATAAGGTTACTGTAAGGCCAAGAAGAATGAAATGAGTATCATATGGAGGCACACTGAGTGCTACAGGCATCGGGGAAGGCAACGGCACCCCACTCTAGTACTCTTGCCCGGAAAATCCCACGGTGGAGGAGCCTGGTAGGCTGCAGTCCATGGGGTCGCACAGAGTCGGACACGACTGAGCAACTTCACTTTCACTTTTCACTTTCATGCATTGGAGAAGGAAATGGCAACCCACTCCAGTATTCTTGCCTGGAGAATCCCAGGGACGGGGGAACCTAGTGGGCTGCCATCTATGGGGTCGCACAGAGTCGGACACAACCGAAGCGACTTAGCAGCAGCATATATACTGTGTAAAATGCAATTGGATGGGACTTTCTTGGTGTTCCAGTGGTTAAGACCCACCACTTATAACAGAGGGTGAGGATTCGATNAGTGGGCTGCCATCTATGGGGTCGCACAGAGTCGGACACAACCGAAGCGACTTAGCAGCAGCATATATACTGTGTAAAATGCAATTGGATGGGACTTTCTTGGTGTTCCAGTGGTTAAGACCCACCACTTATAACAGAGGGTGAGGATTCGATCCCTGACTATGAAACCAAAACCTCATAAGTGGGTGGTGCTGCAAAGAAAAAAAAAATGCTATTGGATGCAGTTTCCTCTTTTAGAATCAAAGACATCAAAGTACTGAAAGAAACCTTGTTTGTAAGCCCACTACCTTTATCCAAGATCACTCTTGAATACAATGAATATTTTGATGGTAAGCAGTTAAGAAGATTCTGATACCACTANCCTCTTTTAGAATCAAAGACATCAAAGTACTGAAAGAAACCTTGTTTGTAAGCCCACTACCTTTATCCAAGATCACTCTTGAATACAATGAATATTTTGATGGTAAGCAGTTAAGAAGATTCTGATACCACTATGAAAGTAACAAGTTAACCCATTAGTCTCCTTGCTGACCAGAAAGAACTAGGGAAAGAGACTGGTTTGTAAGCCCACTACCTTTATATCATTTCCTATCACTGCCTCTAGACTTGGGTTATATTCCCTGTCACTCTCTCACGTTCCTTCCCTTATTTTATTTCCTGTTTATGAGTTACATGGAGCAGATTTTCAATGTCATTTCCTTGAACTCTATGAAAACAGCCTTAGTAGCAGTGTAAGGAGATTTATTGGAATGAGTATGAAAAACACTAATAATATTGTTTGATACAGTCTTCTTTTCATTCTGGTGCATCTGTCTTCAATATTATGTAGATGTAGTCACTATCATTATATAGCAGCGAAGTATCTGTGATATTAATATGTTCCCTGAATATCAATTTCTAAGAGCAGGTGAAATGTATATAGATACATTCCTCTAATGCTTTTATAGCTTTTTATTTTGTTGAAACAGCTGTTGTTGCCCCATGAAAGACTTAAAGGAAACATTTATTTTTTTTTAGTGTATTTCTCTACTTACAATGTTCTTTATGCCTTGGTGCTTATTGTTAACAATATTTGCATAAATATATATTACTATCTTTTTAGTTTCTATCGTTTTGCTCTGAAGTCATATTCCCCACACAGAGTTATCATCTTACATTTGTAGAATCATCAGATGCTGTGAAATCTACCATGAATTTAAGGCACTAATGGCTATTGGGAACTTCAAGATTTCTTAGCAGTAAATAAAATCACAGACTTATGTGCATAAAAACATTTAAAGTCACAGTTAAATCAGCAGCACTCTGTTTGTCTCTTCTCTGATCTTTCTGTTAAGTTTTGACTCTCTTAATATCACACCCTTAATATCAGCTAATTTTTCAGCTAAATCCTAGGGGTATAAATTGCTCCATAGTCTAATCCAAGTCAAATAAAGGCCCTTTTCAGGGGGTAGTTTGGAGGTCGGTCTTTGTTCTGACTTTAGGAAGGCTTTTCTTAGTTGTCTCTTTCCCTGGTTCTTTCTGGTCAGCAAAGAGACTAATGGGTTAACTTGTTACTTTCATAGTGGTATCAGAATCTTCTTAACTGCTTACCATCAAAATATTCATTGTATTCAAGAGTGATCTTGGATTTGAANTGACCTGGGGAGTTCCTCTTTCAGTATCCTATCATTTTGCCTTTTCATACTGTTCATGGGGTTTTCAAGGCAAGAATACTGAAGTGGCTTGCCATTCCCTTCTATAGTGGACCACATTCTGTCAGACCTCTCCACCATGACCTGCCTGTCTTGGTTTGCCCACGGGCATGACTTGGTTTCATTGAGTTAGACTACTCTCAAGAAAATTTCCAGACAATTTAAAGGAGTACTATCATTGTTATTTTAAAAATAATTCTCACTGGTTGTGTTTGCTTTATTGGAGAACATGTCTGTAGAGCTCCTCAGGCTGCCATTCTAACAGTAACAGCTTGCTTTTATAAATATGCTTTTTTTTTTTTTTAAATTTTAGGGCTTTAAGTATCTGTGAAAGATCTTGTTAAAGGCAGAATTATGAGATGTCTTCTGATCAATTTTGGAGTCAGTAGCACAGACATGAGATTTTTTCCCCTTAATTTATATGAACCTGGAGAAGAGCAGAGAAATAGCTCCAAAATGGAATGAAAAGGCTGAGCCAAAGTGAAAACAATGTCCAGTTGTGAATGTGTCTGGTGGTGAAAATAATGTCCAATGCTTTCAAGAACAATATTGCATACGAACTTTGAATGTTAGATCCATGAATCAAGGTAAATTGGAAGTGGTCAAACAGGAGATGGCAAGAGTGAACATTGACATTTTAGGAATCAGTGAACTAAAATGAACCAGAACGGGTGAATTTAATTCAGATGACTGTTGTATCTACTACTGTGGGCAAGAATCCCTTAGAAGAAATGGATTAGCCCTCATAGTCAACAAAGAGTTTGAAAAACAGTCCTTGGTTGCAATCTCAAAAATGACAGAATGATTCGTTTCCAATGCAAACCATTCAATATCACAGTAATGCAAGTCTATGCCCCAAACACCAATGCTAAAAAAGCTGAAGTTGAACAGTTCTATGATGACATAGAAGACCTTCTAGAACTAACACCAAAAAAAGATGTCCTTTTCATCAAAAGAGACTGGAATGCAAAGCAGGAAGTCAAGAGAAACCTGGAGTAACAGGCAAGTTTGACCTTGGAGTACAAAATGAAGCAGGGCAAAGGTTAACAGAGTTTTGCCAAGAGAAGGCACCAGTCTAAAACACATACATTCTCACAAGAGAAAGCTCTAAACATGGGCATCACCAGATAGTCAACAATGAAATCAGATTGATTACATGTTTGCAGCCAAAGATAGAGAAGCTCTATACAGTTAGCAAAAACAAGACCAGAGGCTGACTGTGGCTCAGATCATGAACTTATTGAAAAATTCAGACTTATGTTGAGGAAAGTAGGGAAAACAATAGACCATTCAGGTATGACCTAACTCAAATCCCTTACAATTATACAGTGGAAGTGTCAAATAGATTTTTGGGATTAGATCTGATAGAATGCATGAAGAACTGTAGGTGGAGGTACATAGCATTGTATAGGAGGTGGTGATCAAAAGTATCCCCAAGAAAAAGAAAAACAAAAAGGCAAAATGGTTGCTGAAGAGGCCTTACAAATAGCTGAGAAAACAGAAGCTAAAGGCAAAGGAGTAAAGGAAAGATATACTCATTTGAATGCAGAGTTCCAAAGAAGAGCAAGACAGGTAAGAAAGCTTTCCTCAAGTGATCAGTGCAAAGAAATAGAGGAAAACAAGAGAATGGGAAAGACTAGAGACTCGTCAAGAAAATTAGAGATACCAAGGGAACTTTTCATGCAAAGATGGGCACAATAAAAGACAGAAATGGTATGGACCCAACAGAAGCAGAAAATATTAAGAAGAGGTGGCAAGGACACACAGAAGAACTATACAAAAAGATCTTAATGACCCAGATAACCACAATGGTGTGATCACTCACCCAGAGCCAGACATCCTGGAATGACAAGTAAAGTGGGCTTTAGGAAGTATCACTAGGAAAAAGCTAGTGGAGATGATGGAATTTCAGTTGACCTGTTTCAAGTCCTAAAAGATGATGCTGTGAAAGTGCTGCACTCAATATGCCAGCAAATTTGGAAAACTTCAGTGGCCCTAGGACTAGAAAAGGTCAGTTTTCATTCCAATCCCAAGGAAAAGCAATGCTAAAGAATATTAAAACTACCACACAATTGCATTCATTTCACATGCTAGCAGAGTAATGCTCAAAATTCTCCAGGCTAGGCTTCAACAGTATGTGAACCGAGAACCTCCAGATCTTCAAGCTGGATTTAGAAAAAGTAGAGGAACATGAGATCAAACTACCAGCATTGGTGGCTCATTGGAAAAGCAAAAGAGTTCCAGAAAAACATCTACTTCTACTTCATTGACTATGCTAAAGTCTTTGACAGTGTGGATCACAACAAATTGTGGAAAATTCTTAAAAAGATGGGAATACCAGACCGCCTGACCTGCTTTCTGAGAAATCTGTATCAGGTCAAGATGCAATAGTTAGAACTGGACATGGAACAAGAGACTGGTTCCAAATTGGGAAAGGTGCACACAAAGGCTATATACTATCACCCTGCTTACTTAACTTGTATGCAAAGAACATCATGTGAAATGCCAGGCTAGATGAAGCACAAGCTGGAATCAAGATTGCTGGGAGTAATATCAATAACCTCAGATATGCAGATGATACCACTCTTATGGCAGAAAGTGAAGAGGAACTAAAGAGTCTGAATGAAAGGGCAAGAGGAGAGTGAAAAAGCTGGCTTAAAACTCAATGTTCAAAATATGAAGATCATGGCATCCAGTCCCATCACTTCATGGCAATAGATGGGGGAACAATGGAAACAGTGACAGACTTTATTTTTTGGATTCTGAGATCACTGCAGATGGTGACTGCAGCCATGAAATTAAAAGACACTTACTCCTTGGAAGAAGATCTATGACAAACCTAGACAGCGTATTAAAAAACAGGAACATTACTTTGCTGACAAAGGTCCACCTAATCAAAGCTATAGTTTTTCCAGTACTCATGTATGGATATGAGAGTTGGACCATAAAGAAGGCTGAGCACTGAAGAATTGATGCTTTTGAACTGTGGTGTTGAAGAAGACTCTTGAGGGTACCTTGGCCTGCAAGGAGATCCAACCAGTCCATTCTGAAGGAAATCATGCCTGAATATTCATTGGAAGGACTGATGCTGAAACTGAAACTCTAATACTTTGGCCACCTGATGAGAAAAACTGACTCATTGGAAAAGGCCCTGATGCTGAGAGGGATTGCGGGCAGGAGGAGAAGGGGACAACAGAGGATGAGATGGTTGGATGGCATCACCAACTCAATGGACATGACTTTGAGTAAACTCCAGGAGTTGGTGATGGACAGGGAGGCCTAGTGTGCTGGAGTCCATCGGGTCCTAAAGAGTCAGATAGAACTGAGCAACTGAACTGAACACATGATAGTTCTTTATTTACTTTAAAGACACCTCATTCTCTTCTGTCTTCTTTTCAGCACCTTCTTATTTTCTGGAACTACCACATGTGCCAGGCTCATTCTTTGGATTCACTGCCCCAGCCTTAGGATCAGTCATTTATCTAAGAAGCACTTTTTCCCTTTATTGGAGTATGATCTTGGTGCCAGGTATATTTATTACCACTGGGCTCATTGTTTATAGGCTCTTTCAATTGGCAGGGCAATTTTTTCTTTTAAAAATTATTTTCTACTTTATACTGCAGAGTAATATATATCAGGAACTTAAGTTCATATTACTTACTGATATAGTAAGTAATACACCATACCATTAAAATCATTTTCAGAATGGAATTTTACTTATCTATTTTGTTTCTCTTATCAACTAAGAGGAATTTATCCACAAAATCAGGGCTGTTTAGGATAAGCTATTTTTCTCCCCAGACCTATCCAAATACCCTGTTCCAATATTTAAGAAAATATCTCTTAGTATTTTTTTCCTTATACTGAATGGCTAACAACTATGCTAAATATTTCTCTTTATCATAGAATTTTTATAAAAGCAGAACTATGAATGGACTCAATATTCAAGACAACAGTAATAAGAGGAAAACAAAAATCTCCTTACAAAAGAGCTACCTGGCAAAAATATAATGACAGAGGGAGAGTCCCTGGATCCAGAAAGGATAACAACAGGATTCTGGAAATAAAAACCATTTTCATTCTTGTTTAGGAATAAAACATAATAACAACAAAAATAAATAAATAAAACATAATAAAGGCAATGACTGCAGCGACTGGGGAGTGCATTTTTCTAGTGAGAACATCAGAGCTGGGAGATATGAGTGCCAAAATTTGGAGGGGAAAAAAGATATTGGTAGTTGAGATAAATGGCTGCTATCTATGGCAACAGGTCATGACCTGTTAGAAAATCAGTTCGATAATATGTGAAGGGAAATGAAATAATAGCTCCAATAAAAGAATGACTTAAAATTATGCACCTATTAGGTTCTTTTATGTCTACATTAAAAATGATCACTTCTTCATGTTGGGGTTAAAAAATTATAAATTATACAGATGCTCAAAATGTTAAGGTAATAAAATCTAAAGATAGATTGGTATTTCTTCCCAAATTACAATCAAAGCTAACTTAGCTTTCCGGCTTTCCAGGTGTTTGCTTATGGGTTCTCCATGTAAATCACTAATAAATCAGGGTTGTTTCCCTAGCATAGAAATGCATCTTCAGGATATATCTTCAGATGAATTTAAGCGGAAGAGTACTTTAAATAACCAACAACTCAAGGTTGCTTGATGACAGGAATTTCCATTTTTGGCTTTTAAAATTTCCATTGAAAAGTTTACTAATGTAGATGACGCCTTATCAATTATGATGGCCTCCTTCTCAGTTTCCAATTTGTTGGGCTTCAGTGAGTGCCTCTAAAGTGAAATCAGTGGTTTCATGAGAGTCATTAATATTTGCCTTTAATGACTTCTCTTTAAATATAAAATACAATTTTTCCAAATGACTTTCAATTAGAAGCTCAATGACTCTGCTTGTAAAATTCCAAGGCCTTTGGGAGGACAACTGGTTTCTAAACCAACAAAATAAAGCAACTCTGAGTTGTGTCTGAGCCTTTCAAAGGCCTTGTACCTTCTACTTATTCAAAGTGGAGAAGGCTGGGAACTGAGAGAAACAATCCTTAAAATCATTTCAGAGTATGTGTTTTATCTTTAACATTAGTTATTGCAATGATTTTCCTGGCTTTTATACTGATAAGCATTGGAATGTGCATTAAATAGGCTTCAGCCTAGGAGAGGACCCATGAGAACTGACTCAAGACCCTCCATGATGTATCAGATGTCTGACATACATTGTGACTTACTATCACAAACATAATTCAAGGTAACTCTAATTATTCTTAATTTACAAATAAGGAAACTGACTCACAGAAATTACATTATTTATCTCTAATTTTATAATAGTCCAATACCCATTCACGTTTTATTCCACACTTTTGGCAAATAGAAAACATTTTCATATTTTCACACTAATAGCTATGATCTTACTTTTCACCAATACTTAGAGTAATTGCCTTTCTGTTTTGGCTCACAATGAAGTAATCATATCTATGGCAAACAGAGGAGGTAATAATGATTACATTAATAACACGAAGGGGACAAAACTACTGGAATCTCACCTTTAATTTCTTGTGTATTTTGCCTTAAAAGAATATTTTAAGGAATCATAAATCCAACATCATTAGAACAGCACCATGGCAGTGCCAAGCAGTTGGGTTTTAACAACAACAAAAAAAGTTGCTAATCAATTAAAAAAAAATCATTGATCCTTTTGTAAAGTCTTATTTTTGCCTTTGTTTTGTTAAAAGCTGTTACAAATTTACATGAATTTGTGAATCAATTTCCAAACTAGAACTGGAACTAGTTTACATTTAGGTATGTGTGTAAAAATTGCTCAGGCATGTCTGACTTTTTGCGACCATGGACTGTATTCTGCCAGGCTTCTCTGTCCATGGAATTCTCCAAGCAAGGGGTAACCAACCCTTCTCCAGGGGATCTTCACTGACCCACTTGTAGATAATAAACAAACTCTAGTGTGCTGAGAATGGTTTCCTCTATATTTGGACTGAAATGGTGTCACCACTACCTAGTAAATGAATGAATCCTTTTTGATAAGGACACCAGTAACAGCTTCCTGATGAACAGCATCAGGGTTTAGGAGACTTAACATCCTTGCCCTTGGACATGTGTGCATGTTAAGTTGCTTCAGTTGTGTCCAACTCTTTGCGACCCTATGGACTGTGGCCCACCAGGCTCCTCTGTCTTTGGGGATTTTCCAGGCAAGAACATTGAGGTGGGTTGCCAGCCCTCCTCCAGGAGAGCTTCCTGACCCCGGGACTGACCCTGTATTTCTTACGTCTCCTGCATTGGCAGGCGAGTTCTTTACCACTAACGCTAACTGGGAAGCCTGACCTTGGACAAATTATAGCAAAGATGAGTAAAATTCTAAAGAACAAAAGTGAGGAGAGGTTTATCACAGCAGTTTAGAGCAAGGCTTCCCCAGTGGCTCAGCAGTAAAGAATCCGCCTGCAGTGCAGGAGACACAGGCTCAATCCCTGGGTCAGGAAGATCCTTGGAGGAGGGCATGGCAATCCCCTCCAGGATCCTTGCCAGGAAAATCCCATGGACAGAGAAGCCTGGTGGGGGTGGATACAGTCCATGGGGCTGCAAAGAGTCAGACATGACAGAAGTGAGTGAGAACACACAACCAGCCAGGATACACTATCACTTGATGTATTCTGGCCATTGAACAAGGGGTAGAGGAGAGACTGGTACTAAAGGAGGAGAAAGGCCAAAGGAAGTGTTCCCTCAGGGAATCCAGCTGAGAACCCCTGACAAGGGGAACTATAATTGACATACATACACTCTAATAGGTAAAACATATAGCTAGCGGGAACTTGCTCTATAACACAGGGAGTCCAGTCTGGAATAACCTGGAGGGGTAGGAAGAGGAGGTAGGGTGAGAGGCTCATGAGGGAGGGGATATATGTATATATATAAAGCTATGACTGACTTGTGTTGATGTACAGCAATGATCATTACAACACTGTAAAGCAATTATTCTCCAATTAAAAAAAAAAGATTCCTAAGATTTTTAACCCTAAAGGAGAAATACATACAATTTTCAAAAGGATTAGTCAATTTCAAAATTCCCAGACCTGGGTGAAAAGTTGACCTTAAAATTAAGGTTTTACTTCTAATTATAAAAATACAAGCAGCTCAGCAAAATATCAGGGGGTGATGAGAGCATTTCACAAAAGCAGCCCTTTCTGGTGCAACATAAATTTCTGAACTAGTCTTGCAGTAAATATGGTCCAATTTTCCTTCTTACCAGTTTTTAAGAATTGTCACAATTTCGATAGTCTACATAAATGGTATTATATAGGTAGCATTAAAATTAGAACCATATTAATTGCATGCAAGTGTTCCAGAAAAATAATCTTCATAAAAGCATCCGTTTTAGACACCTCTGTGGAACCAACATACTGGCTCCATCTATAAGAGCACAACTATTGGAATTAGCTGCTTTGATAAGAATTTTATCTTCCATCATTTGGACAAGTTATTTGCCTTCTCTGCCTCCATTTCCCCAACAGTAAAATGGTATCGTTATATTTCTTAACTCATAAGATTGTGGCAATAATTAAAAGAAATGCCTGAACAGTGCTAGGTACAGTGCTTGGCATGTAATGAACACTCACTTTATGTAAGCAGTAATTATTGCTGACAGTATGGATTACTCCAGGCCCCCAAAGGAAATGTTAAATGTAGTGGTAATTCTTTAATGCTGTGGAGTTTTAAAGATCTGGGTTTAAATTATGACTCTGTCATCTATTAATTCAATGGCTGTGGCAAAGACTTGACTTCTTAAAGTTTCTTCATGTATAAAATGGTGATTATGGATAAACTACTTCCCAGTGATATCAAAATCATGGCATATGTTAGTGTACTTAAGGCATTTAGTATTTTGCCTGATTCAAGCAGGTAGCAATTACTGAGACCAGTATCTATCCTAGGGAGAAAGAGACTTTTGTTGCCTGTTTTAAACACTTAAAAGCAGTAGCTCATTACAAGGNTACAACACTGTAAAGCAATTATTCTCCAATTAAAAAAAAAGATTCCTAAGATTTTTAACCCTAAAGGAGAAATACATACAATTTTCAAAAGGATTAGTCAATTTCAAAATTCCCAGACCTGGGTGAAAAGTTGACCTTAAAATTAAGGTTTTACTTCTAATTATAAAAATACAAGCAGCTCAGCAAAATATCAGGGGGTGATGAGAGCATTTCACAAAAGCAGCCCTTTCTGGTGCAACATAAATTTCTGAACTAGTCTTGCAGTAAATATGGTCCAATTTTCCTTCTTACCAGTTTTTAAGAAATGTCACAATTTCGATAGTCTACATAAATGGTATTATATAGGTAGCATTAAAATTAGAACCATATTAATTGCATGCAAGTGTTCCAGAAAAATAATCTTCATAAAAGCATCCGTTTTAGACACCTCTGTGGAACCAACATACTGGCTCCATCTATAAGAGCACAACTATTGGAATTAGCTGCTTTGATAAGAATTTTATCTTCCATCATTTGGACAAGTTATTTGCCTTCTCTGCCTCCATTTCCCCAACAGTAAAATGGTATCGTTATATTTCTTAACTCATAAGATTGTGGCAATAATTAAAAGAAATGCCTGAACAGTGCTAGGTACAGTGCTTGGCATGTAATGAACACTCACTTTATGTAAGCAGTAATTATTGCTGACAGTATGGATTACTCCAGGCCCCCAAAGGAAATGTTAAATGTAGTGGTAATTCTTTAATGCTGTGGAGTTTTAAAGATCTGGGTTTAAATTATGACTCTGTCATCTATTAATTCAATGGCTGTGGCAAAGACTTGACTTCTTAAAGTTTCTTCATGTATAAAATGGTGATTATGGATAAACTACTTCCCAGTGATATCAAAATCATGGCATATGTTAGTGTACTTAAGGCATTTAGTATTTTGCCTGATTCAAGCAGGTAGCAATTACTGAGACCAGTATCTATCCTAGGGAGAAAGAGACTTTTGTTGCCTGTTTTAAACACTTAAAAGCAGTAGCTCATTACAAGGAAAGTTCCTTGATCTTTTGGCATTCTTATATTCTTTACTGTAAACCTTAACAAAACAAACAAGAAAAAAAACCCTAAAATGCTGAAGCCAGGAAATTATCATATCTTCCTCTCCTTTTGCTCATATTCTCTTTTTCTACACCGAGAACCAAAATGAAGTTGAAAAATTCTCGGCATGGTTCTGGTGCAGGTGATACTCAGAGGTCATGGCATTCAGGTTCTATATCTTGCATTTTTCTCTTAGTGAATGGATACCCCTTCCCTGATGCCTACTTTGTGCTCTCAAGTAATTTCATTCTCTCTCTTTCTATCCTCATCAAGCCTTGTCCTCAGAGCTCCCCTCTATGCCATCTTAAAGTAAAACCTGATAAAACCACAAATGTTGAACTTTTGAAAGATATATGCATTCAAACGGGGATAAAAATTGTACACTTAAGAAAACAAAGCAACTGTAATTCAACAAAGATTTAGAATTCAACTTTGTATCTGCAGGTGAGGAGGCACCGGGACTTCCAGTAGTTCTTAAAGACTACACATGCATGCTTAGTCCCTCAATCATGTCTGACTCTGCAACCCCATGGACTATAGCCCTCCAGGCTTCTCTGTCCATGAGATTTTCCAGGTAGAATATGGATGTGGGTTGACATTTCCTCCTCTAGGGAATCTTCTTGAGTCAGGGATTGATTCCTGCATTGGCAAGTGGACTCTACCACTGCCATCAGGGAGGCCCCCTTGAAGATTTTATCTATGACTAAAATTTGTCCTGTCCCAATGAGTATGATAAAAGGGACTTCCCTGGTGGCTCAGATGCTAAAGTGTCTGCCTACAATGCAGGAGACCCAGGTTCAATCCCTGAGTTGGGAAGATCCCCTGGAGAAGGAAATGGCAATCCATTCCAGTACTATTGCCTGGAAAATCCCATGGACAGAGGAGCCTGGTAGGCTACAGTCCATGGGTTCGCAAAGAGTCAGACACGACTGAGCGACTTCACTTTCACGTTTACTAAGAATGAGTATGATAAAAGGATCAGAAGTGTGTCATGGGAAGAGTATAAATTCCCAGAGAAAACACTAAATGGCTTTATACCTCATCTCATTTTTTCCCTCCCAGCCACCATTTGCTTTCCATGCTACCTGGGTCCTAGGTTTGACTTCTGTTTCCATCACTTATGGGCTTCCCTGGTGGCTCAGATGGTAAAGAATTTGCTGGCAATGAGGGAGACCTGGATTCGAATCCTGGGTTGGGAAGATCCCTGGGGTAGGGCATGGCAACCCACTCCAGTATTCTTGCCTGGAGAATCTCTGTGTACAGATGAGCCTGGCGAGCTACAGTCTATGGGGTCACAAAGAGTTTGGACATGACTGAGCGACTAACTACACACACACTCTATCACTTAGTTGCTAAACATAAGCAAGTCCAAACAAATCATCTAATCCTCAGCTTCCTTGCCTTTGAAATGTTTATTTATTTATTTTTCTTGGATGGGGGCACAGAAAATTATTTTATGTATATGAAAACATATCAAATGTTAGCCAAGTGATTATTTTAGGACAATGCTTTATTGATTTGATTCAGGCACTCATCTATGTATCTTAGACATGACCCTTTTACTTCTAAAATGTTCCAGTCTTAGTCTTCATCCTCTAATATAAAATTAAGTAAGTTCTTTATAAAGACACTGTGTAAAAATGATTCCAGACTTCAAAAATCAAACTCCACTTTATTAACAATTGAGTGTCATACATTATTTGAAAATATGTTGCTGTGAAAAGTATGTCCTGCTCTTTGTCTTCCTCATTTATGTTATGATACTTTCAGTAATTCAAAAATTTAATTATTTTTTCTCTTTTCAATTGTCCAAGAAACTCTAAAGGAGCTCGTATGGCCCTCCTGTAGGGATACAGCTGCTTAAAATGGAAAGGAGCTTCTCCAGACAGAAGTTTATGAAGTGGAGTTTCTCTGCATTTAATTTCCTCCGGAAGGTAAGCACTTCGTCAAAGTTTTTTCACCAAGCTTTTGCTGCAGCTATATTACTTCAGTTTAGGGAAAGATAAACAGATTCATGAATTATCTTCAGTGTATATGTTTAATCAAGGGAGTGACTGTGATCTTGAGTGTGTACTAGACTTTACCTTTTAAAGATTGCTTAATTTTACGTTTTACTCAAGGAAACAGTTTTGAATGGAAATGCCTTTGATCAAGGCATTAATGCTATACTCAAGTTTAAACTAGAATCAAGTCTGATGGAATTTTCTATTCTTTCTTTTTCTGTCATAAATAATAATCACCCATTTATTATTTAAGCGTATGACACTTATTCAATTCAGGTCTGGCATAAGCCTATGAAGCCAGGCACGTAGTACTGTGGGGGGGATCTTAAATTAGCCAATCATGCTCCTTACTTAGCAGATGAGGGAAATAAAGCTCAGGAAAGCTGAGAAGTAGTAAAGGATTTTTCCAATGTCACACCAATTCCTGTTGTTACAAAACTATGCAGCAATGCCTCATGGTTCCTTTTTGGGCATCTCTGATGGCTTCTGCCCCTTCGGACCATGTCTTCTCTTTACAGACTGCTGTCTGGTGTTGTTACCAAGCCCTTAGAATATACAGAAGCTTTCAAGTGATGCAGTATATTCAGGACTTTCCTTCCTTTGTCTTCATCAGGGGATATTTCTCCCCTGTTTTCTTGACATATTTCATTATAATGAATAAATGATTGACGTTGGATTGGATACTATCATGGTTTCCAGGCAGCATAGTCTAGTGTTTTAACTTTGAGGACCCAAATATGCCTCCAACTGACTTAAAATATTAGCTCTCAGAGAGTCCTTTGGGTGGGTAGCACTCTCAGATACAATCCTTTATTATTGTTTTCTCCAGCTGCATATATAGTTGTCAGCATTCTTCAATAAACTATAAAGAATGAGCTTTTGCATCTACTCCATTTTCAAGGTTCGATATAAATGCGTGACCTTATTCACAGATGAATTTTAAAATATTTTTATCAGTGACGCCTAATCAAATCCTAAAAAAGCAATCAAGCAATGAATTCATTCAAATGGATTCCACATAGGTTGTAAGTAGTGAGGAGGGATATTCAATCACCATCTTTTCCTTCATAGCTCACCTTTTAAATTCTTTTTCAGAAAAAGAACATGAGAGAAATGGTTTAATTCAGGGAGAAGAAAGCAAAAAGGAGGAGAAAAATGTTACTATTTGTAAATATTGAGGAAGATAAAAGAAATAATGCCTTTAGGGGAACTTTTACCAATGAAAATTTTGATTCAGTACAAGGCATAAGCTTGTATTCAGGATAAATAATAGCCAATGGAGACAGCACAATTGTTTTTTTATTTATTTTTGATGTGGACCATTTTAAAGTCTATTATTTTTTACAATTTTATGTTTGGAATTTTTGGCCACAAAGCATGGGGATTCTAGCTTCCCAACCAGGGATTAAATCCACACTCCCTGCTTTGGAAGGCAAAATCTTAACCACTGGAAAACCAAGGAAGGCCCAACTTAATGCAAAATGGTTTTGAACATTGTATAATATCAGAGAAGGTCCATGTGGAGCTGGGACTTCCATCCCTACTTGCCCCTACCCCAAGTATTAGGAGAGTCCTTGTGGGGAGTTGGACTCTCACCCCCATCTAGCAGTAATGAGATACCCTGTTACCACCCAGCTGGTGTGAAGTTAGAGGTTCACTGAAGAATCAGGATTTTCACCACTTCCTGGAAATAATGAGGTCATCACACTGTGGCAGTGGCTAAAAATGGAAAGGAGATTGCTAGAAATCTCACCCCCTCTTAGAAGTAACAAGGAGCCCTTCCCCTCACGTTTCAATGAAAGCCAAAAGGGAACCTGGTCTTCTACGTCCACCAGGTAGTAAAGAGGTGGTGACTTACGGGCCTAGGGGACTGTTTCAATTTGTAGATTAAAACCTCAATGTGATGTCATGGACAACAATCACTGGAGAGGGTACAGAGAATTAGAATCATCTATATACTGCTGGTAGGAATGTAAACAGTAAAGCCATTTTGAAAAACAGCTTGACAATTTCTTTAAAAACTGAATTCTCACCTTTCATACCACCCAGCAATTGCAGGCTGGTCATTCATCACAGAGAAATGAAGACTCATGTTCAAACAAAAACCTGCACATGAATGTTTGCAGTAGCTTTTTTCTTAATGCCTAAAACTGGAAACAGCCCAAAGAACTCTCAACTGTTGAATTAAATGGGCACATCTAAACCGTGGATTACTATCTACTAATAAAGAAGAATAAACTATTGACACGTGCGGCAACCTGGACGAACCTTTAGAAAATTATACTGAATAGAAAAGGGAGTTCCAAAAGTTTACATACTGTATGATTCTATTTCTATAAAATTCCTGAAAGGAAAAACTTTCAAGAAACGAACAACAGATTAGTGGCTGCCGGGAATTAAGAAGGGGGATAGAAATCATGCCCAATATAAAAGGGCAACATATATAATCTCAAAGTGATGTAAGCGCTCTCTATCTTGACTATCAGTGCCAATTCTCTGGTGGTGACATCACTGCAGTTTTACAAGATATTACCATTTACAGAAACTGGGTAAAATGTGTACAAGATCCATATCTGTATTGTATATTATATATATATATATATGTATGTTATATATATAATTAAATAGCTTCATGTACTATATAATTATCTAAAAATATTTTAAAATTTCTATTATATATACATACATATACATATATATGTGTGAGTATATATAATATATAATACCTTTTAAAGTTTTCATTCTATATATTATATTTTAGGAAATCAAAACAATATGACGAATTTTGGATAGGTTACAAATTTTCTTCCAGAAACTTGTTCATGAGAACTTATCAGACTGACTGAGTTAATAAACCTTAGACTGCCAGCCTCTGAATGCTACCTACTCATTTCTATGCTGCTACTGCTGCTGCTGCTGCTAAGTTGCTTCAGTCGTGTCCAACTCTGTGTGACCCCATAGACGGCAGCCCACCAGGCTCCCCCGTCCCTGGGATTCTCCAGGCAAGAACACTGGAGTGGGTTGCCATCTCCTTCTCCAATGCATGAAAGTGAAAAGTGAAAGTGAAGTCGCTCAGTCATGTCTGACTCTTAGCGACCCCATGGACCACAGCCCACAAGGCTCCTCTGTCCATTGGATTTTCCAGGCAAGAGTGCTGGAGTGAGGTGCCACTGCCTTCCCCGGCTCATTTCTATGAGTTAGCTATATTAAAATTGTTAACATGTGCATCATATATGTGAGGAAACTGAAAAATTATATATATTCAGGATTGACCAGTGGTTCCCAAAGCATGGCCTGAAGAACCCCTGGAGGACTCAGGCCATTTCAGGAATCCTCCAGGTCAAAACGATCTTCATAAACACTATTTACCTCTTCACTGTGATAACTTTTGCACTGATGGTGGGTAAAACCACTGGAACTTTAGCAAGAATCAAGATAGAGGCACTAAAGTGTTCTAGTAGTCATCATATTCTTCACTGCTGAGCATTCACAGAAATCAAAGTGTCAGTTACACTTAAGAACGTCCTTAATGAAGTGTGAAAAATTATTGATTCTGTTAAATTTCAACATCTGAGTAGATGCTATTTTTAATATTCCATTTGGTAAAATGAGAAGGGAGCATAAATCATTTCTGAGCAAACCCAAGTATGATTGTTGTCTCTAACAAAAGGACTGGTGAAATTCTTTCAATTCTGAATTGAGTAAACTGCTTTTTTCATGAAATATCATTTTACTTAAAAGAAAAACTGACATTCAAACTATAATTATTCACACTTGGATACTTGGCAGACATTTTCTTGAAAAGAAACGAGAAAGTCTGTCAGTTCAGGGAAAACAAGTGCCTGTATTTGTTGCCAGTGATAAAAATTTGTGATTGCAAGCAGAAATTAAAATTTTGGGACATTTGTATCTGCTACTGTGAGTTTGGCAACTTTCTAAAACTTAAATGTTTTCTGATGAGATTGGTGGCAAAATGAACAAATGTGATTTTGATATTGTAGAATGAAATGTGTCAACACTCTGGTCTGTGTAGTGAACTACTGTTTTACAACTGAGTGGTGACAAAATTAGGCATCAGTAAAAGCACATTTAAAGTGCAAGAGATCAATGGATTTTAATGTAACTCAATATGAACAGTTAATTTATATTGTAACTAATCTTTAAGCAACTGTGGTCTGTGGTCTGTCTATTTTTGATGTGGCATCAAAGAAGAATGGCCACAATTATCTGAAAAAGCTATTAATATTATCTTCCCTTTTCCATCTGTGTGAAACTGAATTTTTATCTACTTTTTACAGAACAATATATTGCAACAGATTGAATGCGGTAGCCAATACAAGAATCCAGTCAGTTTCGATTAAGCCAGAGAGCAGAAAAACTTGAAAAAAATAAAAAAGTAAAGCAATACTACTCTCCTCACCAATTTTTAAAAAATACACTACTTTTCATAAAAATCTGTCCTTTATGTTAACATGTAATGGATTTGTCATTTTTTTGTTTGTTTTTAATTTTACCTTTTTTTACTTTACAATACTGTATTGGTTTTGCCATACATCAACATGAATCTACCACGGGTGTACATGAGTTCCCAATTAAGATACATGTTGCAAAAAATTTCTTAGATTTGATTTTTAACATAACATTAAAATCATGTTAACATAAATTTTTAACATAGAACATAGTTCTATGTAATATTTAAGCATAAATATAGCAAACATTTAAAAACAATCTTTGGAGTCTTCTACAAGTTTTAAGAGCGAAAGCCTCCAAGGATTAAAAGTTTCAGTACCACTGAGTTGGCTTATTGTTATGTGTGGATAAAACACATTGGAACACAGATTTCTATATTCCTGTGATAATATCAGTCCTTTAAAATATGCTAATCTTTCAATTAAATGACTGAATACTTTAGTTTATCTATATCTATAAAACTATTAGCAATATAGCTAAATTCAATCTGCACTTGAAGCAGTATTGAATATACAAGTTTCCAAAGCTGTACAAAAACTGTAATGTAGGTAAAGTTTTTTCCATTTTCCCAGCTGTACTTTCAGGTTGCACTGACTGTAATTTGCTTCAGCCCTTGTAAGGTAAGTTCTCTAAATATGGAAACACTCATATGTGCGTGAGAGTAAAGTGAATAGTGCAATGAACCTCCATGGACTTAGCCAGTTACAATTACCAGATTTTGCCATTCTTGGTTCAATTATTACCTCTACATTTTTTGCTTATTATTTAAATGAAAAATCCATATGTCATATCTTTCACTCACAGATTCTTTAAGGTTCCTAACCTTAAAGGATGTTTGATAATAGAGCTATATATTTTAAATCCAGTACAATTCAGAATAATTCTTTACATTCATCTGATAGCTGATCTGTGATGAATAGTCCCTCTTGTTTTCAAAAATGTCTTCATAGTTTGTTTTCTAGTAATATGAGAATGTAGTAAAGTCTATATACTGAATATGGATTATATATTCCTTAATTCATAGTAGTTCTCCTCTACTAAAATGCCTATTCTTTATTGAAAAAAATTGTCATATAAAATTCACCTCATTGTGTTTTTGCCGATGGCAACCTCTTGGTATTGTTTCAAGTGTTCTTCTATTCCATTTATTTCTTATCATCTTGATAGATACAGAAGCCTGGATAGATTCAGGTTTTTTTTTTTTTTAAGGGAAGAACTGGAATAATTCATAGGTGGAGCTATATATTTATTATTGCGTTACACCAGAATAAATACTACTTTTAATAATATGGAGATTGAAAATAAATTTTCTTGGTCAATTGGAAATCTTTATGGCATTATATTAAAAAATTGAAGAGTCAATGTTGATGAGAGAAAAGTCTTGTAAGAAATGTATTGTGCACCCATAAAATGCAGAATTCTTTCAGAGCCATAATAAATTAATGCCCTATTCATTCCTACATTTTTAGGACATCATAAATCTCTTTGCAGTCTCTATTATAACATATTTCAAGATCTAGCAATGTGGAAGAATGCAATTTAATAAAATCCATACAAATCATCTCCTAACAGATAACATATAGACCTAGCTTGAAAAAAAAACTTCAGATGTCATAAATAAAAGGAAGCTCAAAATGAGAAAAACAAATAGATGTTGTAATGGCTCAGGGAATTATTAAAATGGAATCAAAGCACTTGGTGCTTAAGATTTGAGTTTTATAAACAGAATATATTTGAGTTGTGGGTGTTTTTATTCTGTTCTACTAATCTCTGTTTTCATTGCCATATTTATACCATTAAACTTTAAGGTAATTATTGGTATGTCAGAGCTTAACAGTGCCATTTTATTATTTATTTCCTATTTATTTCCTTGGTATTTAGTCTTCCATTTCTTTTCTTTTTTTCTACCTTTCTGTGGGTTATTCAAATAAATTTTTAGAGTCAATCTTCCTTTATTATAGTGATTTTTGAGTTTTTCTTTTTGTATAACTTTCTATGTGATATACTGCAGTAATCACATGACTTACCCCAGCCTACTGCTTTCAACATTTTACCATTTTTAATGAAACGTAGAAGCTTCACCTCCATTAAGATTTACTTTTGCCCATATTTCTTTACGTTTCCCACTTTAAAATGTCATTGTCTAGAGTGTCAGAAGGTACAATTTTCATTTCAATCATCAGATATGAAATACATGTGGAGAATGATAGTCTACTGTATGTATCCATATTCTGCTTTTTCAATTGATCTTCATTCCTGATGCTTCAAGATGTCTTTCTAAAAATAATTTCATTTATTTTAGAAGAAATTCTTCTAGCCAATATTTATGGATAGTCCTGCTAACAATGAATTCTTCTTAGATAAAATATATGAATATGATCTTATTTCTCTTCATTCACGAAGGATGGCCCCACTAAATACAGAATACATGGTTGACGGCTCTTTCAATATTTGCTCTGGCTCTGTGGCTTCAGACAAGGAATCCGCTGTGATTTGAATGGATTTTTCCTTACAGGTAACCATCATTTTTCTTTTTTTGCCCTGGCTGCTTTCAAGATTTTTCTGCCTTTATTTTTCAGAAATGTATGTGTCTTGGCGTGGATTTCTTATGTTTATCTAGTTTGGGATTCACTCAGCTTCTTGAACTGCTAGGTTCTCATTTACCATATTTGAGAAGTTTTTAGCCACTGTTTCCTTGAAAACTTTTAAATGCCGCTCTGTTGGACTATTCCCACTTTGTAGCTCCTCATCCTATCTCCTGTTCTGCCCGTTGTTCCCACAGTGGGAACCATTTTTAAGGACACAACCTTGAGAGAGCGCTATGTTTCTGAGACCATCTGGCTGGTTTACATGACTGAGTGTAGTTGAGGCCTCTACATAAACTTCTAAGATAACTGGAGGGCAGTTGCTAGGACCCACTCATCTTGCATCATTTAAGCCTTATATTTCATTCTGGAGTGATCTGTCCCTTTCTTCTCTCTCTTCTTGCNTCCATCTGTGTGAAACTGAATTTTTATCTACTTTTTACAGAACAATATATTGCAACAGATTGAATGCGGTAGCCAATACAAGAATCCAGTCAGTTTCGATTAAGCCAGAGAGCAGAAAAACTTGAAAAAAATAAAAAAGTAAAGCAATACTACTCTCCTCACCAATTTTTAAAAAATACACTACTTTTCATAAAAATCTGTCCTTTATGTTAACATGTAATGGATTTGTCATTTTTTTGTTTGTTTTTAATTTTACCTTTTTTTACTTTACAATACTGTATTGGTTTTGCCATACATCAACATGAATCTACCACGGGTGTACATGAGTTCCCAATTAAGATACATGTTGCAAAAAATTTCTTAGATTTGATTTTTAACATAACATTAAAATCATGTTAACATAAATTTTTAACATAGAACATAGTTCTATGTAATATTTAAGCATAAATATAGCAAACATTTAAAAACAATCTTTGGAGTCTTCTACAAGTTTTAAGAGCGAAAGCCTCCAAGGATTAAAAGTTTCAGTACCACTGAGTTGGCTTATTGTTATGTGTGGATAAAACACATTGGAACACAGATTTCTTTATTCCTGTGATAATATCAGTCCTTTAAAATATGCTAATCTTTCAATTAAATGACTGAATACTTTAGTTTATCTATATCTATAAAACTATTAGCAATATAGCTAAATTCAATCTGCACTTGAAGCAGTATTGAATATACAAGTTTCCAAAGCTGTACAAAAACTGTAATGTAGGTAAAGTTTTTTCCATTTTCCCAGCTGTACTTTCAGGTTGCACTGACTGTAATTTGCTTCAGCCCTTGTAAGGTAAGTTCTCTAAATATGGAAACACTCATATGTGCGTGAGAGTAAAGTGAATAGTGCAATGAACCTCCATGGACTTAGCCAGTTACAATTACCAGATTTTGCCATTCTTGGTTCAATTATTACCTCTACATTTTTTGCTTATTATTTAAATGAAAAATCCATATGTCATATCTTTCACTCACAGATTCTTTAAGGTTCCTAACCTTAAAGGATGTTTGATAATAGAGCTATATATTTTAAATCCAGTACAATTCAGAATAATTCTTTACATTCATCTGATAGCTGATCTGTGATGAATAGTCCCTCTTGTTTTCAAAAATGTCTTCATAGTTTGTTTTCTAGTAATATGAGAATGTAGTAAAGTCTATATACTGAATATGGATTATATATTCCTTAATTCATAGTAGTTCTCCTCTACTAAAATGCCTATTCTTTATTGAAAAAAATTGTCATATAAAATTCACCTCATTGTGTTTTTGCCGATGGCAACCTCTTGGTATTGTTTCAAGTGTTCTTCTATTCCATTTATTTCTTATCATCTTGATAGATACAGAAGCCTGGATAGATTCAGGTTTTTTTTTTTTTTAAGGGAAGAACTGGAATAATTCATAGGTGGAGCTATATATTTATTATTGCGTTACACCAGAATAAATACTACTTTTAATAATATGGAGATTGAAAATAAATTTTCTTGGTCAATTGGAAATCTTTATGGCATTATATTAAAAAATTGAAGAGTCAATGTTGATGAGAGAAAAGTCTTGTAAGAAATGTATTGTGCACCCATAAAATGCAGAATTCTTTCAGAGCCATAATAAATTAATGCCCTATTCATTCCTACATTTTTAGGACATCATAAATCTCTTTGCAGTCTCTATTATAACATATTTCAAGATCTAGCAATGTGGAAGAATGCAATTTAATAAAATCCATACAAATCATCTCCTAACAGATAACATATAGACCTAGCTTGAAAAAAAAACTTCAGATGTCATAAATAAAAGGAAGCTCAAAATGAGAAAAACAAATAGATGTTGTAATGGCTCAGGGAATTATTAAAATGGAATCAAAGCACTTGGTGCTTAAGATTTGAGTTTTATAAACAGAATATATTTGAGTTGTGGGTGTTTTTATTCTGTTCTACTAATCTCTGTTTTCATTGCCATATTTATACCATTAAACGTTAAGGTAATTATTGGTATGTCAGAGCTTAACAGTGCCATTTTATTATTTATTTCCTATTTATTTCCTTGGTATTTAGTCTTCCATTTCTTTTCTTTTTTTCTACCTTTCTGTGGGTTATTCAAATAAATTTTTAGAGTCAATCTTCCTTTATTATAGTGATTTTTGAGTTTTTCTTTTTGTATAACTTTCTATGTGATATACTGCAGTAACCACATGACTTACCCCAGCCTACTGCTTTCAACATTTTACCATTTTTAATGAAACGTAGAAGCTTCACCTCCATTAAGATTTACTTTTGCCCATATTTCTTTACGTTTCCCACTTTAAAATGTCATTGTCTAGAGTGTCAGAAGGTACAATTTTCATTTCAATCATCAGATATGAAATACATGTGGAGAATGATAGTCTACTGTATGTATCCATATTCTGCTTTTTCAATTGATCTTCATTCCTGATGCTTCAAGATGTCTTTTTAAAAATAATTTCATTTATTTTAGAAGAAATTCTTCTAGCCAATATTTATGGATAGTCCTGCTAACAATGAATTCTTCTTAGATAAAATATATGAATATGATCTTATTTCTCTTCATTCACGAAGGATGGCCCCACTAAATACAGAATACATGGTTGACGGCTCTTTCAATATTTGCTCTGGCTCTGTGGCTTCAGACAAGGAATCCGCTGTGATTTGAATGGATTTTTCCTTACAGGTAACCATCATTTTTCTTTTTTTGCCCTGGCTGCTTTCAAGATTTTTCTGCCTTTATTTTTCAGAAATGTATGTGTCTTGGCGTGGATTTCTTATGTTTATCTAGTTTGGGATTCACTCAGCTTCTTGAACTGCTAGGTTCTCATTTACCATATTTGAGAAGTTTTTAGCCACTGTTTCCTTGAAAACTTTTAAATGCCGCTCTGTTGGACTATTCCCACTTTGTAGCTCCTCATCCTATCTCCTGTTCTGCCCGTTGTTCCCACAGTGGGAACCATTTTTAAGGACACAACCTTGAGAGAGCGCTATGTTTCTGAGACCATCTGGCTGGTTTACATGACTGAGTGTAGTTGAGGCCTCTACATAAACTTCTAAGATAACTGGAGGGCAGTTGCTAGGACCCACTCATCTTGCATCATTTAAGCCTTATATTTCATTCTGGAGTGATCTGTCCCTTTCTTCTCTCTCTTCTTGCACTCTGTGTACAAGGGCCGGGTTGTGAACCCAAACTCTCCTCCTGGGACTTTGATTGATTTTATGAATATTGGATCTTGTGTTGGTTTCCCACAGGAAACTGAGGCTGTGGTAAATCACTTATAACCTATTTTCTCTGATTCGTATGTTAAATTCCATTGATCTATTCTCAACCTACCCATCTCCACTCCATTAATGTACCTTTTCAGTAAGATCATTTATCATTATTGTATTTTCAGTCCTATCATTTCCATTTGATTTTTTTTAACAAGTTATATTTATTTGCTGAGATTATCTTATATCTTAATTTGTTTCAAGAAGACTTGTGATTGCTGGTTGAAACACTTTTAGGATGAGTGTTGTAAAATTCTTATCAAATAATTTCAGCAACTGATTCATCTCAGTGTTGGCACCTGCAAATTATCTTTTGACCTTACTTGTTTCCTGATATAATGGATAATTTTTTGCTGTATACTGAACACTTTTTCTGTTATGGTAAGGAAACTCTGGAGAATCCCAGAGACAGGGGAGCCTGGCTGGCTGCTGTCTTTGGGGTCGCACAGAGTCGAACACGACTGAAGCGACTTAGCAGCAGCAGCAGCAGCAAGGAAACTCTGGGTCTAATTATAGTGTTTTATTTAAACAGGGAGTCATGTATTTTAGGTTTATAATGAACTAACTGGCCTGATTTTGTGGGCTCAAATGTGAATTACACTTTCAGGGCCATTGAGATATTGTTTTGCTCCGCTGGTATTGTTGTATCTCCCATTGCCTTTTTTTTTTTTTTGCTGGTGGTCCTTAAAGGAACAGGCAGTTTGTTATCTCTTTGTGAGGTGTGGATGAAGATCCTCCCCTGATCAAGAGCTGTTACTGTAATTTTTTTCTTGATTGTGCCCCTAAATGTTGGGGCTTGAGTTTTCATTTTTTAATAGGGGAGCTTGGATTTAGGCAAAGTGCATATCCAGATTTGAAATATCTCCTTAAAGTTAAGACTTCAAAGAATTTTTCAGGCTGTGAAGACATGATCAAAGAAAGTCTGCTCACAGTTTCATCAAATTCTACCAAACATTTAAGATTTAGCTGTGTATTCATGCATTGGATAGAAAAATATTTATGAAAAAAAATGATATGCACAAGCCAGTATCACATATGAATATAGGGGTCTAAATTTACATTACAGTGTTAATTTCAAGCTGAAAAAAATCAAACATATCTAGCTCTTGTCAAATCCTTAGAGACACACCTCTAATAATTCAAAATGCTTCTTCAGGAAGATAATCACAAACCAAGGCTCATTTATCTTTTATAGAAAAAAAAGTGAAAATTAGAGTTATCAATTAAAACAAAAATTGAATTAGAAAGTGGATGACCATAAAATATTGCTAGCAGATGCTATAAAGAGGGCAGTTGGTATCTCCCAAATCAAATAAAATAGAGCAATCTAAAAGAGATTAAAAAATGAGTATACTTTCAATGATTACNTTAGAGTTATCAATTAAAACAAAAATTGAATTAGAAAGTGGATGACCATAAAATATTGCTAGCAGATGCTATAAAGAGGGCAGTTGGTATCTCCCAAATCAAATAAAATAGAGCAATCTAAAAGAGATTAAAAAATGAGTATACTTTCAATGATTACAGAGGTCAAATAGGAGAAATCATGACAAATGAAAATGATATTATGAAAGAAAAGCATCATTTGGGGAATTAGAAATATCATAATATTTTATAAAAAATTCTCCCATCCAGGTAGCATATGTCTGGAATTTTACTTTTCTGAAAAGCAAGTAATGTCACCAAAGGAAAAAGAGGCTATGGAATAATGAAGGTAACTATAAGCGTGGCGCTAAATTTGGGCATCTAGTCATTCATTATAGACCCTATTTAAAAAGTAATGAAAATTAGTTTTAAAGCTTTAAGTAGAAGAATCACAGCTGAGAAAGAGAAAACACTGCCTTTTACCTGAAGCTTTCATTTCAAAGGATGTTGAATGACCCATTAGATTGATGAAATTGAAAGTTTAATGTCATACCTTTGTATACTAAGTATCTTGTATTTTGTGATCTATAATTCTAGTTTTCAGTTTATCTGAAACATTTTATGTGCCAGGATAAACAACCACAACATGATTTGCATATTTGTGAGAATGCTGTGATTCTTCTGTTTAAGAAATTGGACAAAATATCACTCAAAGTTGGATGAAGTTATCTCTTACAAAGACTGTATAAGCAAAATTCATATATTACTGATCATATTCATTCATCAAAACTTTCATTCCTAAGAGTCCCTGTGTCAGTGAATATTACCATCGTGAAATAATGTTTTCTTTTTCTAACCAAATGAGTATCACAAGCTCCTCCCTTAATAGTGATGGTAATTGTGATGTTCAGTGAGTCAGAAATTGTATGTGAGAAACTAATTAACATGTACTATACTATACTTTTGCAGTAGTTTGTGTTTAGTTTCTCTCAGTTCAGTTCAGTTCAGTCATTCAATCGTGTCTGACTCTTTGCGACCCCATGAATCACAGCACGCCAGGCCTCCCTATCCATCACCAACTCCTGGAGTTCACTCAGACTCACGTCCATCGAGTCAGTCAGTGAGAACTATATACATGATCAAAAAAAAAAAAAAAAAGCAGTGCACTGAAATGTAACACATTCAATTCATTCTGTGAACAATGCCTGCTCAGCATTTTCATTTGCAGAATCTTTGCAATAATTGACCCAACTATTGATCAAAATGATTAAGAACAAAACCCTATACCTTTCTTCAGAAGTAATTGCTTCAGTTTCCCATTTTCATTTTCAGCTCTGACATTATCCTCTCAGGGATTCACATAATAGGCATTTAAAAGATTTGTTGAATGAATTAATGGTCCCATGCCTCCTGTCACAGTGGGTAGTAAAACCTTTCTTATATAAGATGCTTTTTGTTAATGTGTAAACAAGCTAATGTGTTATTCCTTCCAGGTAACAAAATACTCAAATTCAGTTACAAGGCAGGAATTTTATTTTGTATAGCAATTTTAGAAGACCATTTAAGAAGAGAGCTTATTTTGTGACTATAAGACCCTGGAACAGGCTGATAAGCAAATCTTGTGTCACCTTTTGCCACAATTGGGATTTATAAGCACAGTAGCTTTCTTCAGTGCTTTCTCAGGAAGATAGATTACCAGTGCCATGTGGGTGGTTTCCATTAGGCTGATGAAATTTTTTCCAGAGACATTCTGCTCCTGTTGAATGAGGATGAATAGTTTTCCTGTTACAGGAATTTGGGGTAGGTCCCCGTGGTACTGCAACAACAGACGTGACCTTGAAAGGACAAAAATTTAAGATCTAGAATGCATATAAAATTCAAATTCTGACAAAATATTGTAGCGATCCTTCATGGTATATAGCTATCAGTACATTTGTTTTTAGATGCAGTCATTAAGTAACTGGGATTGCACACAAATGTGAAAAGCTAACTCTGACTGGCTATCTGAAGGCAAGTGAAGCAGATAAGCAACAAACTTTGTTCAGTTGATCTTTTGTCTTTAGAAAGTAATTTTATTTATGGCTTTGCTTAAAGTGATCATTCTTAACATAAGCAGCTCAGAAACCAAAGCAAAGCTAGAAAGCACTTCACAAAATTCTTATGTTTCATAAGTCAAAGGATTTTAAAACACAAGGTACCAAATTTGCCACTCGTATACTCTGCTATATGATCAAGGTGTGAATCTTCTGCAATCTCTAGTCTATCAATTATGTTTCTCTTTTATTATATTTTAAATCTTATCTTTTCATGTGAAAAATGCAGTAAGTTTTATTAGAAAGTAACATTATTTGATATAGGGTGAAAGAGTGTTAGCTCTCTTTTGTCTGGATGATTTAAAACCTTTCTCAAATAATTTAAGTTGGAATATTGATAGATACAGATTTTTAAATAAAATTTTAGAATATGTTATCTTTAATGACTTTTTCCTGCTTTGTGTGTGTATATGTGCATATTTAGAGGGATACAAGTTATTTCTGTATTGAAAAATAATGAACATACTTCAGAAGTCTTTTAGTGAAAATGATAATTAATAATGGTTGGTAATTAAATTATAAAATTTAGCTAATATGTGAAATTACATATAAATAGATGTATATATATTCTCTTTCCATAGTTCTGATCAGTTACCATGGTTTAATTAAATGATATCAATTTTCCAAAAAAAAGTTTAAAGTTTCAATTACCTTGATTAACTAGGGGAAATTCTATGAAAATATACATTTCACTGCTGGATCTTCATTCAATCGAAATTGCTTTTGAAAGGGCCCAGATGGTACACTTAGCAGACAAAAACTCCAAAGCAACCATTGTAATTATGTGAAAAAGTGAAGAGAATCATATCTGAAGAATTAAAGGAAGAGATGACAATATCTCACCAAATAGAGAATCAGTTCAATTCAGTTCAGTTGCTCAGTAGTGTCCGACTCTTTGCGACCCATGAACTGCAGCACGCCAGGCCTCCCTGTCCATCACCATCTCTCGGAGTTCACTCAGACTCATGTCCATCGAGTCCGTGGTGCCATCCAGCCATCTCATCCTCTGTCGTCCCCTTCTCCTCCTGCCCCCAATCCCTACCAGCATCAGAGTCTTTTCAATGAGTCAACTCTTCCATGAGGTGGCCAAAGTACTGGAGTTTCAGCTTTAGCATCATTCCTTCCAAAGAAATCCCAGGGCTGATCTCCTTCAGAATGGACTGGTTGAATCTCCTTGCAGTCCAAGGGACTCTCAAGAGTCTTCTCCAACACCACAGTTCAAAAGCATCAATTCTTTGGCTCTCAGCCTTCTTCACAGTCCAACTCTCACATCCATACACAACCACAGGAAAAACCATAGCCTTGACTAGATGGACCTTAGTCAGCAAAGTAATGTCTCTGCTTTTCAATATGCTATCTAGGTTGGTCATAACTTTTCTTCCAAGGAGTAAGCGTCTTTTAATTTCATGGCTGCAATCACCATCTGCAGTGATTTTGGAGCCCCCCAAAAAGAAAGTCTGACACTGTTTCCACTGTGTCCTCTTATATTTCCCATGAAGCAATAGAGAATACCAATAAGGAAATAAAAAATAAGAAAAAAAGAACAAATAGAAATTTATCCAAGGGATGCAAACTTGATTTCACATCTGAAAAGTGATTAATGATATGATATCATATGACAATCTCAATAGATTTGATATTTAACAAAATTACCATTATTTTATGCTAAAGATACTGGGCAAACTAAGAATAACAGGGACTTCCTCAACCTGATAAAGGGCATCTGTGAAAACCCCACAATAAACATCAGATTTAAAGGTGAAAAGCCAAATATTTTTTTAAAAATCAGGAATAAATCAGACATTTACTCTCAACACTTCTATTTAACACTGTACTGGATGTTCTAACCACAACAATTAGGTGAGAAGTAGAAGAAACAAAACTAGCTTCATATGCAGATGACATTACATATAGAAATTCCTAAGGAATCCACAAAACAAATACAACTTTAATTAAAAATAAAAAGAGACTTCAGTCTCTATTTAGATTTTAGTCTCTATTCAGACTTCAGAATACAAGACTAATACACACAAAAAATATGCTAGCAATTAAAAATTTGAAAATTAATTAACTCATTTATAATACTATCAAAAGAAATAAAATATTTGGATCAAAGTCAACAAGGGCAAGTATGATTGTACTCTGAAAACTAAAAAATAATGTTACAAAATAAACATTTAAATAAATGGCAAAAAATTCACATTCTTAGATAGGAGGTATCAATATTGGTAAAATGGCAATAGTCCCCAAATTCAATCTACAGATTCAACATAGTCTCTATGAATATCCTTGCTCGTATTCCTCATAAATTGATAAATTAATTCTAAGACTCATATGAAAGTGCAAGGAGTCCAGAAAAGCTAAAATAATTTTGACAAAGAAAAATAATTTTGAAAGGCCCTTACTTGATGATTGCAAAGTCATGACAAAATTACAGTAAAAAAAATAGTGTGATACTGCTAAACAAATATGACAGTATATAACACATAGATCAATGGAAGAAAATTGAGAGTTTTGGAAATAAACCCTTACATTTAGGTTCAAATGATTTTTTAACAAGAGTACCAAGACTGTTCAATAGAGGAAGAATACTCTTTTCAACAAATGGTGTTGGGACAATTGATAACCATATGCAAAGTAATGAAGTTAGATTTCACAGCATATGAAAACTTAACTCCAAATGAATCAGTGATATAAGTGTAAATCAAAGATATAAAGCTCTAAGAAAAAAAAAAGTAGGAGTACATTTTTGTGACTTGGGATTAGGCAAAATTTCTTAGGTGTGACACCAAAAGGATAAACAATAATAGAAAAATAAAGAGATAAACATGAAATAATCACAATTAAAACCTTACATGCTACAAATATGTGACTTATCTTTCATCAAGGAAGTGAAAAGATAAATCACAGATTAGGAGAAAATATTTGCAAATAATATATCTTGTGGGATTTATATCTACGATATATAAAGAACCCTTTCACCTTAACAATAAAATGAAAAATAGCTTAATTTAAAAATGGGCAAAGGATTTGAATGATATTTCTTCAAAGATGGTCTACAAATGGCCGAGAAGCACAATGACATTAACATTTGGGAAATGTAGATCAGAAGCACAGTGAAATACAGCTTCATACCCATTGTGTGTGTGTGTGTGTGTGTGTGTGTGTGTGTGTGTGTGTGTGTGTGAGAGAGAGTTGCTCAGTCATGTCTGACTCTTTGCGAACCCATGGACCATAGCCTACCAGGCTCCTCCACCAATGGGATTCTCCAGGCAAGAATACTGGAGTGGATTGCCATTCCCTTCTCCAGGTCATACCCATTTGGATGTCTATAATAAAAGAGTTAGACAGTAAAAAGAGTTGGCAAGGATGTTAAATCAGAATCTTCATATATTGGTGACTGGGATTACTGTGGCTATTACTGAGTATACTGTGGCTACTTTACAGAACAGTTAGAATGTTCCCTTAAAAGGTTAAAAATAAAAATTTTATGTAAGAAATTCCAACATTAGTAATATATAAAGAGAACTGATGCATATATCTATATGAAATCTTGTACATGAATTAGTATAGCAGCATTATTCACAATAAAGAAGAATGGAAGCACCTCAGCTATCAACTGATGAATGGATAAACAAAATGTGGTATGGTATATCCATACCAAAGAATATTATTCAGCTTTAAAAAAGAAATCAAGTGATGCTAAATCCTACAAAATGGATGAGCTTTGGAAATATTATTCTAAGGTAAAGAAAATGCTGCTGCTAAGTCGCTTCAGTCGTGTCCGACTCTCTGCGACCCCATAGACGGCAGCCCACCAGGCTCCCCGATCCCTGGGATTCTCCAGGCAAGAACACTGGAGTGGGTTGCCATTTCCTTCTCCAATGCATGAAAGTGAAAAGTGAAAGAAGTCACTCAGTCCTGTCTGACTCAGCGACCCCATGGACTGCAGCCTACCAGGCTCCTCCATCCATGGGAGTTTCCAGGCAAGAGTTAGTCACAAGAAATATACACTATATGATTCCATGTATATAAGGCGTCCATAATTTAAAGGCCATAGAGACACAAAGTACATTAGCTGTTGCCAGTGGCTGAGGACAGGGCATGTTGTGGAGGGTTCTGAGAAAAAGGGAAGTGAAGGATAATGGTGGTAAAATTAGTGGTAATGCTTACATAACCTTGTAAATGCCCTGGAAAAGAATACATTGTATGCTTTATTTTTATTTAATTTTTTAAAGATTTTTTTTTAATATGGACTATTTTTTTTAACTCCTTGTTGAATTTGTTACAACATTGTTTCTGTTATTTCTTGTTTTTTGGTTTTTTTTTTGGCCTGAAGGTAATTGGGATCTTAATTCCCCATCAGGGATTGAAATTGCACTCCCTGAAGTGAAAGGTGGAAGTCTTAACCACTAGGGAAGGCCCCACACTGTATGCTTTAAATCAGTTAATTGTATGATATTAGAATTATATCTCAAGGAAATAAAAAAATTAGACCCTGGTATTGATTTTATCATTGGTCCAAGACTTATTTAGAAGAAATTGTTTTTGTGGTTTTTTTTTTTTCAGTTTTTAAATTGATATGATATTTATTCCTGGGATTATATTGCTTTTGGGGCAAATAATACCATGCTCACTACTTTCACTTTTCATTGATTTTTTGGTGATTATTTATTTAGGTTTATTAGGTTGATTTTTGTATCATGGACATTTGATTATAAGAGCATCCTTTTGGTATATGTAATATATATCTGGATATATATTTATTAGTTCAGTGAATCTCAGAATCAGCATCAAAATACACAAGTCATACTCTCATCAATTCTAATGACAAAGGTCTTGTTGCTCTTGGTCTCTTTTTTGAATGAAATCTTTCTGAAATTCGAGTGGAACGTAGATTTAGATAATTACTCTATTAGGTCAACCTTATCAATAGTATTATTTGCAATACACACTGTCCACTTGATCCACTAATCACTGAGAAAGAAGTTATATCAAATTTTCCTTCTCTTCTTTTGTTTGGCTGGAGATTTTCCATTTAAGATTTTTTAATAAAATTCCTAATCTGCTTGGGTCAGGCTCTTTCAGATTGGGGCTCATCTTGTTCTGTTTGAAATGTTTTTGATGATTAGATTTATTTCTCCATCTCCAAGTGAGAAGGTGAACTAAGGTGTTTCCCAATGGCTCAGTAATTTTTGTTTGGTGCTTTAATTTAAATTTGTTATCTATGGTATATGCTCCTTTTAAAATATACATGCCTCTAGATCTCAGTTATCTTATTTTGGATACTAGAAAAACAATGTTGCTTAACAACAGAACTTACTTTATCTCTGTGAGTGCTGACCTATGCCAATTTTCAGGAAGAAAGCAAATTTGATCCTTGTCTTCCACACAGCTTACACACATACTCCCACCCATGCTTTTACTTCATGCTATTGGAATATGAATAATTTTCTCCCATTTCATTCTGAAAACTTTCACTGGGCCCAGGAACTTCAAAGGTATTTTATTTCTGTTATCAACTTTCAATTTGGTTGAAATAAGTTTTTAAAAATTTTACTTTTTCTCGTTTATTTGGGGTTATAGTATGAGGTTTAAAATTTTTCTCACTTAAGCACAGATAGAATTGTATTCATTATTTTGAGATTTTCCTTCCATTTCATAGGCATTAAGAAGTAGGAAAGACTATCAAATGCATTTTTATAGTTATTGATATCTCTACCATTAAGGATTGATGTCTTTTTGCTTTCTTTTGTTTAGATGTTTATTTGGATGGGATTCAAGAGGAAGAGGTTTGGATAAAAATGAGATAAACATTTGCAGTTTTGAAAAAAACATTTTCTGTCTGCTTGTATAAGTAACATACATGTTTAAAGCACTGGGAAACAATGACTCCCATCAGGACCTTGAGGAATAGTGAGGAAGGAGGATGAAGGAAACGATGTCAGAAGCTCCATCCAACAACTAAATAGAGTAAGGATTTTAGAAGACATGATAGAGGGAGAAAAACTAGCTAGAAGCAGTTTATTACAAGTATTATTTACAATAGTCTGGTCATGATCTGAAAGAAAGGGGCAGAGGCCAGAGACACAGAGGAGGGGGAATTATCAGGACCTGGAGACCATTTGTACTGAGGTAACTGAAGAGGGAGGAATAAGAAATAATCAACTCTCTTAACTGGGCAACTAGATGGACAATAGGGAAGACTGGAGAAACGCAGGCTCGCAGCCTCAGAGGGCATTTAGGACGTCTGGAAGTGCTTTAACTTAACTTGATTGAATTTTTTCTTGCAAGTCAGAAATCTGTACATATATTATGGATAAGTACAACTTTTAATTGAATTAAATGACTATTCCTGGCCCTTGAGGCAAGAGGAAACAAGAAAGCCTGCCTTCTGCTTTTAGCAATTTTCTGTGCCCAAAGCTGAAAACCAAGGGACAAAGGATTGTCCATAACTGAAGTGAGGAGATCCTGACCTCAATGACCCTGACACTGTAGCACTAGGAGAATGATTTAAAAACTCTTCGGGGAAATGTTGATTTGCAGTGTGGAGCTAATAAAGATGGACTAAACTGTCCCCACATGTTCTATACAACAGTCATCCATTACCCAGAATTTNGACCTCAATGACCCTGACACTGTAGCACTAGGGGAATGATTTAAAAACTCTTTGGGAAAATGTTGATTTGCAGTGTGGAGCTAATAAAGATGGACTAAACTGTCCCCACATGTTCTATACAACAGTCATCCATTACCCCAGAATTTTCCCTAATTGTGTATACTTGGAAGACAGTCAGTGCTATTTTTACCCATTGATGCATTATCCCCCCCAGCTTCATTGTGATTCATTGTGTGCTTTCCTTGGAGCAAATATAATTTGAGATTGAAATAGCCCTATTGGGAATGCTCATGTTAAGCATGAGCTATTTTTTGATACAGACTATCTGTTATAACTTAAGTAGAGTAACAATTTTATGATCTTCACAGGCTTAAAGAGGCAGAAGACTTAACTGGAAGGACAAGTCACACAGGTAGACTAAAGTCTTGGAATGCAATAAGGCTACATGGAGGCCCCAGAAGGAGGTGCTTGTGTCTACTTTAGACAAACCATTCATTGTGGACTGAACAAGCCATATAGATTCTAAGGTGTCCTATATCCTCTCCCCACTCAACTAAATCATACTATAAAGGCTCCAGCTTAAGCACAGCTTACTCTGTGAAAACTATCTCTGCTGTCCCCATCAAAGTGATGTCTGTCTACTCTCAACTCAAACAATATTTATTATTTGCCTCTCTCACTTGGTACTTGATAAAGGCTGACTTTTACTGATGGTTAATGGGCTATTGTTTGTTAATGGGTTATGTATGTACCTTAGGTTTCCTTAATGTGATATTATTCATCAGTAGGACTTCAGGATCTCAGTTGCTTAAGGTACCTTAACCATAGCAGTTGCTTGATAAAACTTTTTTTGGTAGATGTTTACCACAAGAATGCAGATAACATTTAGTTTCACAAGAAATGCTTTCCTTTTACTTTGCTACTAATGATGAGTGTGCTCTGAAAAAAAAATCTTATGAAATTCTGAACAATTGAAATATACAGTTTACAGGGAATTTATGTATCTGTCCCTTCCATTAGACAGTGAACATTTTAAGAGCAAGGACTGATTCTCACTCATCTAATTTCCTCTTACTAAGAAGAAATTCATAGTTTGAATGATCCTTAATTTCCTGCAACTTACAGTCTGTGTGGGTGGGGGGGAGAGATAACAACAATGGCAATAATAACACCACAATTTTTGCAGATTATTATTGTAAACAAACAACACTATGTCAATTAACTTGCATGGTTGGGGGGGTAAGTTTAGAAAGAAATGAAAAAGTAAGTAATACAGGGAAGATGAAATGGTTGTATTAAGGAGGCCTCTATGTAGAGGTGGTATTTAATTTAAAAACCATTGAGTGAGGAGTGAGCTGATGAAAACAGTAAGGGAAATCATACATAAGATATTAAAGACAAGTTAACATCAGAGCAAGGGGTATAGGTGAGTTTAGAAAACTGTACATTCATTAGCATTTCATAGTCAAGGTACCTAAAAAATGTTTGTTAAAAAAACATAATAATGGGAGTAAATCATTTACGAACATAGTGGCTAGCAAAAGCAGTTAGCAACTGTGGTTTGTTTTTTTGTTTTGGGAGGGATAGTCAGTGTTGATTAAAAAAAAAAAACTTTGATTTATTTTTGAGCAGTCTTAGGTTCATAGCAAATTGAGAGGAAGATACTTAGAAATCTCCAAAGTACTCTCTGTACCTACATGCACAGCCTCCTGTGTATCAGCATCCCCACCAGACTGATAAATTTGCGAGTTGAGGAAACTACATCGATGACCATTATCAGCCAAAGTCGACAGTTTACCTTGAAGTTCACTCTTGGTATTGTACATTCATTCTATGGGTTTGGATAAACATATAATGACACGTATTCACCATTATAACATCATACAGAGNCCACCAGACTGATAAATTTGCCAGTTGAGGAAACTACATCGATGACCATTATCAGCCAAAGTCGACAGTTTACCTTGAGGTTCACTCTTGGTATTGTACATTCATTCTATGGGTTTGGATAAACATATAATGACACGTATTCACCATTATAACATCATACAGAGTATTTTTGTCACCGTCAAAGCCCATTAACAATTCCTGGGAAATAAAAATGAAATCTGAGTAATAAAAGTCTAATTTTTATTTTATTTTTTACCTCTAAGTGGAGCCTAGTTTTACTGGCTCCCAGGAAACCACTGGCAGAAGCCTTGCAGCTGGGCTTTCGAACCAGAGTTCCTGGAGGGAAGCAGCTGCATGGACACCTCCGCTCTCAGGGCTCTGTGCAAAGGCACTGTGCGTGACACCTCCGACCCAGACACCAACGGTGGGCTGTGCATGGAGCCTGCACTGGGCACCGCGGTCTGGAGCCATGAGCAGCCCAAATGCACTGGCCTTGGGAGAATGCCGCCCCCACCTCGCCGACCAGAACCCTATAAGGCAATCCAGAAGCCCTGCCCACCACCTTTCTGGGGGACCCTGCGTTCTAGAACTAACTTGGGCTCTCTGCTCTTTGAGAATAAGGCTTTTCTTTTGTTTCTGAATCCGACTCCAGCTTCTCCTATTGACTCAAGCAACACCAGGCAGGAGAACTGTTTGTTGGGGCCTGACTCAGAAGGGTAAGTATTATTTTCACTCCCCTAAAAATCCTCTCCGATCTACATATTTATTCATCCCACCTCCCCCAACCCCTGGAAACCACTAATCTCTCTAGTTTCCACATTTCTGCCTTTTCCAGAATGTTATATAATTGCAATTACGCCGTATGCAGTTTTTTCACATTGGTTTCTTTCACGTTGTAATATACATTTAAGGTTCCCCCATGTCTTTTTGTGGTTTGGTAGTTCATTTCTTTTCAGTCAAATAAAGTTCCATTGTCTAGATGCATCAGTTTATCTATCCATTCATCTACTGAAGAACATTTTGGTTGCTTTTAAGTTTTAACAATTATGAACAAAGCTGCTATAAATACCCATGCCTAGGTTTTTGTATGAACATAGGATTTCAATTTCTTTGAGTAAAAAGTGAGTTATTCAAAAGGTAGATCTTATGTTAAGAGAATGTTTGGTTTTTTTTAAGAAAGGGGTATTGATGTTGGTTTCCTAGGAGATAGGATTGTACTTGGGGAGAGCTAATTGAGGTGTTTACTCTTTTTGTAATTCAGTCTTTAATACTATTTAATTTCTCTCTTCTGGCCTCTCATTTCCACTCTGAGTGAAGTGTCCTTTCATCAAGTTTCACAAAGATTAGCAGGTGTCATGTAATAAACTTAGTTTGTATATGGGGACTCAGATAATGGAGGTGAACCTAGTGGCTCAGCCCACATCAAAATCTACACCTGAGTCAGCCTGGACTTACAGGAAATACCTGTCCGAAAATCATACTATTCACAATCTCCAACTCAACTCTAGCTAACTTACTTACCCTAGAAAATAGGACCTGCCAGACTTATAAGCTGAAACTCCAATACTTTGGCCACCTCATGCAAAGAGTTGACTCATTGGAAAAGACTCTGATGCTGGCAGGGATTGGGGGCAGGAGGAGAAGGGGGCGACAGAGGATGAGATGGCTGGATGGCATCACCGACTCAATGGACGTGAGTCTGCGTGAACTCTGGGAGTTGGTGATGGGCAGGGAGGCCTGGCGTGCTGCGATTCGTGGGGTCGCAAAGAGTCGGACACGACTAAGTGACTGAACTGAACTGAACTGAATTGAGACTTATAAGGAAATCCCTGACACCCTAGCCAATCATACATTCTTTCTGAACTGCCTCTTCTAACTCTGAAAAACTCACTATTTCCTCAAACCCTTCAGGAAGAGTGCATCACTGCTTGTGAGGCTTTGAGCTTTCCCTATCCCAGGATGCTTTTCTTGGAATAAAGAATATCAAATTTGTTACTAAATTGTTTCAGCTCTGTCAGTTGACACCTGTTTACCATCCCCTTCCTGGTTATTTCTCCCTTTCATTGTCTTTAACTATCTATAATGTAAGCTGATCATAGTGAAAATGATTCCTTTCCATTGGAATATTAATTGTCTATGGTGGAGATATAACTGATTACTTTCCTGTGGTTTTACAACTCTTTGCAAATTTGTTTTTTGATTGCCTACAATCAGAATTCTTTAAATTATTTACATTATATTACATCATGATTTAAATGTCCACTTATTATTTAATGAATTAAATACAATCTTTGAATGTTTTTATATTTTTATGAAATGAGAGTTATGAGTTACACTTATTAAATGTCTTTTAATGGTGTTTTCTCACAATTTATTAATATTCTTACAACGTACATGTTTTATTTCATCATACTAACTTACTTCTTTACTAAAACTCATTTTAAATTTGTTTGTTTGTTTGTTTGTTTTTGGGTTTTGAAGTCACTGTAGTTTTAAAACCATATTAAGCATGGTTCTTAAGTATTTTAGTTAGCTATGAAATACCCATTTAAATCACACTGTAGCTAAACTTTATTAGTTTCTTAGATTGAGTTCAGGATCTTGGATATGGGAGGCAATATAATTGAGAAAGAAAGATGTAGAGAGAAAAATATAAATACTCTCTCCATTCCTGGTAGGGAGGGGTAGAGAGAAGAGAGAAGTCGCTCAATCATGTCCGACTCTTTGCCGCCCCATGGACTGTAGCCCACCAGGCTCCTCCATCCATGGATTTCTCTAGGCAAGAGTACTGGAGTGGGTTGCCATTTCCTTCTCCAGGGGATCTTCCCAACCCAGGGATTGAACCTGGGTCTCCAGCATTGTAGGCAGACGCTTTACCGTCTGAGCCACCAGGGAGGGGTAATGCCAAGCAAATTTTGAAACCGTAACAGTTTGTTTTGGCAAACCTCACCTTCCTGTACTCAATTCATTTTCTTCATATCATTCCTGGCAATTTATACTTTTTTTTTTTAGCAGTCACCAACACTCCAGCTTTAACACTCTGGCTTTTGTTGTTATTGCTGCTGCTAAGTTTCAGAATATATTTTAATTCAATCAACATTTATTTAAAGAGCAACATTGCAATACCTACACATCCAAGATATAAATCTTTGCTTCAATTGCTTTTAATTCAATTTAAAGCTTTTTAAGTATTTTTAAAATTTTGTAGACACCCCCCCCCAAAAAATGAACAAATCCAAGCACTTAACTAGCCTTTGATCTGCCCTTTTGAGGCTGCTTGTGCTTGTTCCCAGGAGAATTTATATATTAAATATAAAATCTTTGCTAATGAGATCAGTTGCTCTTATTAGTATTTCAGCATTTAGAAACTTGGAACAAAGTAATGTAAAAGCTGACTTGGGAGAAGATGCTCCTTATTTACAGTCCAGTTCACCCCCAAAGAATTATTTTCTGCTGCTCACCTTAAACTATGCCTGCTTTTAACCAAAATCATTCTTGACTGTTCTGTGCTTGCACGAATGGACAAACACTCAGCTGAATAAAAACTGTGACAGGTTCAAAACCTGTAAAATTAACAAGACAGAAAATGTCATTAAGTTTTAATCCCTTTAAGGACAGAAAATTTCTTGGAAAACACCATGAAACAGTAAGTCATACTTTTAAAAACTCTTGTTTAACTTCATTTGCATTACGGTAACTTGCATGATATCCAGGGATGTCACGTGACACAAATGATGTAAGTCAAACATAAATTTGGAAAAAGGTATTTTAAAAGGATGCTGTCAAGCAAAAGGCAGAATGGAACTGTACATAAACTCTACTCCAGTTGGTAAATGTCTTATTCATGGACATGGATCTGGGAGTACAGACTAGCAATTCTGAGCCTACTTGTGTATATACTGGGAATGTCCGAAAGAATAAATGAATGGATGCTGTATGTTGAGGGGCTGATGAATGATCCTGATGTTGATACAGACATAATTGTAGAAATGTGTATTAAAATGGATTGGTAAGCACACATGCATTTTCTAGCTCTGTCTGTCAAGAAGGCCTAGAAGCAGTGACATCTAAGTAGCAACAAGCACCCTTGGTATTGTTGGGAAGGGGAAAATTTCCCCCTCAACCTTGCTTGAGTTTTGTAGCTGGACAAATAATAGAATTGATAAAAGGAAAATTTACAGAAAAAAAGCAAATTTTAATTCATGTGCACAGAGGTCTTAAAGATATGGGACCTAAGAGGTGGCAAATGTTATACTTTCTTAGACAAAGCAACAAGCAATTTGAGAGGAATTGACAGGAAAAAGAAACTTGGGCTTTGGGTGTTTAATCAGTAAGGAACTTAAATTTGGGCTTGACGGAGGAGCCTGGTGGGCTGCAGTCTATGGGGTCGGTAAGGGTCGGACATGACTGAGCGACTTTTCACTTTTCAACTTCCATGCACTGGAGAAGGAAATGGCAACCCACTCCAGTGTTCTTGCCTGGAGAATCTCAGGGACGGGGGAGCCTGGTGGGCTGCCGTCTATGGGGTCGCACAGAGTCAGACACGACTGAAGTGACTTAGCAGCAGCAGTAAATTAGTAAAGAAGAACCAAGGCTTGTTTGTACTGGCTTCCCTCGACACTCTGAATTCCCTATTGGTGATAAGGATGTTTGCCTACCTCTGGGTACATGGAGTGCACCTTTTACATGAAAGATTTATTTCCTGCTTTCAGAGAAGCAGAGAGAAGGGTCAAAATTTCCTTCTTGCACTGGCCATTTCTAAGGAACTTTGATTCAAAACAATATGCCATTGAAGCATATTTTGGGGTGGTCCACCTTGGGCCCCAACAGCATCCAGATTTTGATTTCCTAAATGCCTCTTGAGAAACTTATATGTAGGTCAAGAAGCAACAGTTAGAACTGGACATGGAACAGACTGGTTCAAAATAGGAAAAGGAGTATGTCAAGGCTGTATATTGTCACCCTTCTTATTTAACTTATATTCAGAGTACATCATGAGAAACACTGGGCTGGAAGAAGCACAAGCTGGAATCAAGATTGTGGGAGAAAGATCAATAACCTCAGATATGCAGATGATGCCATCCTTATGGCAGAAAGTGAAGAGGAACTAAAAAGCCTCTTGATGAAAGTGAAAAGGAGAGTGAAAAAGCTGGCTTAAAGCTCAACATTCAGAAAACGAAGATCATGGCATCTGGTCCCATCACTTCATGGGAAATAGATGGGGAAACAGTGGGAACAGAGTCAGATTTTATTTTTGGCGCTCCAAATCACTGCAGATGGTGATTGCAGCCATGAGTTTAAAAGACATTTACTCCTTGGAAGGCAAGTTATGACCAACCAAGCATATTAAAAAGCAGAGATATTACTTTGCCAACAAAGGTCCATCTAGTCAAGGCTATGGTTTTTCCAGTGGTCATGTATGGATGTGAGTGTTGGGCTGTGAAGAAGGCTGAGCGCCAAAGAATTGATGCTTTTGAACTGTGGTGTTGGAGAAGACTCTTGAGAGTCACTTGGATTGAAAGAAGATCCAACGAATCCATTCTAAAGGAGATCAGTCCTGGGTGTTCATTGGAAGGACTGATGCCAAAGCTGAAACTCCAATACTTTGGCCACCTCATGTGAAGAGTTGACTCATTGGAAAAGACCCTGATGCTGGGAAAGTTTGAGGGCAGGAGGAGAGGGGGACAACAGAGAATGAGATGGCTGGATGGCATTACTGACTCGATGGTCATGAGGTTGGGTAAACTCTGGGAGTTGGTGATGGACAGGGAGGCCTGGCGTGCTGTGGTTCATGGGGTCTCAAAGAGTTGGACACGACTGAGCGACTGAACTGAACCGAAGTGAGTAATGCTTCAGGCTTCTTAAAGAAATGGCCGATTCCATGGTAGGAGCAGAGAAAATATCTGATGAATTTAGATTCTGGTAATTCCAGAAAGCAAAAAACTCTCAAAAGACAAAAGTACTTGCCAAAGGGACTTAATAATCAATCTGAAACCAACCAAAAACTAAAAAACAAAACAAAACAAAAAACCCAACCAAACAAAGAGAAAACTCCCAATGGTTAAAGTTGAAGCAGTTTGAGCAACAAAATAAATAATGTGGCGCTAGATTACAACCCAGAGTACAAACTAAATATGCATGAATCCATACAGATATAAAAAATTGCATAAATAAATAAATGGAGAGAAGGAACAGATTTTCCCCACAGAAGAATTTCAAATAAAATAATTTAGATATTCTGCTCATCAGGAGGAAGAGCAGGCCTCTACAGCCCTCCTTCTACTTCCTTGAGTGTGGGCTGGACTTTATCATTTGCTTCCATAGTAAATGCAATAAGAAGAAAGAAAATAATAGTAATTTTACAGTGGAGTAACTTGGCAAACCCACCTTAGCCAAGTAACCAAGATCCATATCATCAGTGATACATCATGTCCCTAGCATGTACCTTCCAATATGATAAAGTCCTTTTACAAAGGTAACTTTTGAGAGACCCCATGTGTACTTGAGGAGAGTAGAAAGGTTCCTTAGAGGGAGGTATATGTTTCCCTGTATATAAGTTTGACAAAGTTTATTAAATGTGTTTCTCAAATATTATGTGGTTTATTTTTCAGCTAGATAGATTTTAATAAATGATATTAAACTTTATAAACATAATTATTTGTTCACATATATTTCCCCAGTAATAGTTATTGTTTTTAGATATTTAAGTACTTGTTACGAAGATATGCATATAATCAAAACATATTAATTCATTCATTAAACATATATATGGTGCTTCTTGTATTCCAAAAGCTCTTTTTATACTTTACAATAAAGTCATTTAATTCTTATAACTACCCTATGAATTAAAGACCATTTTTAGCCTTAATAACCTAACTTCTCTTGCACACATCAATTTTTTTCATAATATAACCCAAAAAACCTAGTACAGGGCTTTTATATTACTGAATTTTTGTATTCTAGGCCACTATAAAAAACATGTAAATACCTGGGATTATGAAAAAATCAATAGAAATAAAAATATTATTAAAGGAATAAGGAGTCATATACAGTCTTCATTTTTTAACACCACAAGGCAGCAATTTGAACAGTTCTCTTAATACCTTCAACTCAGTCTAGGCATTGGCAGACAAATGGTCCAATTCCATTAAAACTAGGATTAGGAAAAAACAATATCTAGCATTTAGGAATTCGCATGTAAGTTTCTAATATTTTAGCACATTGCACAGTCAGCATTTTGTTTGCGCTTCTCTAAAACCAAGGGATTACCCTTTAAGAGTACAGTAAAGAGTCATACCAGACTAAAATATAATTTCTTTGCTTAATTTCAGAGCAATCATTTTGTAAACTACCCTATTTCCATGACTTTGGTTAAGATTATAAGGACAAACAAAACTTTCTAAATGTTATTGAGATCATTGTCTTCTAGAAATTATTGTTTCTGAAAATATTGTTCTGTCAAAACAAAGTTTAATTTTCCTGACATCTTAAAAATAAACAATTAACAAATGTTTTTATTATAATTCTATGTTGTAAATTAAATGAGTTCCAAGAAGTCATATTTAATGATATAATTGCTTGCTGTATGTGGAAAGATATACTCACTGAAAAATCTCTTCTTAGCAAACAAGGTAATTTTCTTTGAAAATGCAAACTATAGCATGTAACAGGTTTTGGAAAGATTTTCTAATTTATAATGCATGAAAAATGTTGCATAGTCATTATTATTGCTTTTAATTACTTCATAGTAATTAAAATTAGTTTACAGATACTGTACACATAGGATACTGAATAGAGATCTGGGTAGGGGGGGTGGTGGGAATGGTCTAAAATCTAGCTCAATTATGACCTAGTCTTTGACAAGTGACTTTATAAACTGCTCTTAGGTGGCATGCATGGTTAGTCACTCAGTTGTGTCTGACTCTTTGTCACCACATGAACTATAGCCCACCAGGCTTCTCTGTCCATGGGATTTTCCAGGCAAGAATACTGGAGTTGGTTGCCATTCCCTTATCCAGGGATCTTCTCAAGCCAGGGATCGAACCCAGGTTTCCTGCATGGCAGGCAGATTCTTTACCATCTGAACCACTGGCGATGACCCTATGGTAACGTATGTGTTTCTAAAAAGTCATGACTTTATACAAATGGACACACTAAAACCACAGGGCTTAGAGGAAAATTGGGGCTGGGGCATAACACAAAATTTTAGTCAGGGACATATTAGACAACAAAGATAGGAACCTAATTAAAACACTTGCACAGTTTTACACATATTAAGTTGTTAAGAAATACATATGTGGTACAATGCATATGGGAAAAAACTTTAAATTCTCATGTGGAAGTAGATATCAAAAGGGTTGCAGCTTTTGTTAATGTGAAGTGATGGAAGAAGAGTTATCTAAAATAGGAGGGAAAGTTGTAATCCCAGATGTGGTTCATAACACATAACCCAGGCAATGGGCTGCACCAGGTGGTAGATATTTGAAGTGTGTATGTTTTGTGCATTCTTGCATGGCTCTGTCCAGCTAGGCACAGTTTTCTACATATTCCCACTGTTTTACATAGATGAAATCATATCAGCAAAGCAAATCTACTTTGTCCTCAAATTGTTTCTTAATATATCAATCAAGTTGGAAAACATTTGGGTTTTAGACCAGGGTGTTACAAGAAAACTGACCATAAATGTTAGTGGACTGCAATGTTATTGAATTTCAGTTCAGGCTGAACTTCTAAATTCTGCTAGGAATCCCTTCACTGGCATTAACTGTGGCAGTTGAATCTTGTTTTAGGTCCAAATATTTTTGCCATCAGTTTGTGTATCTGTTCAGTTACTCTGCTGTTTTATTTCTGTTTGTATCCATGGTGGCTTGTTATAGCCTCAGAGAAGTGAAGAAAATATATGTGACTGCATAACAGCGGTAGAGATCAGGCAATCCCCTTAAGTATATTTGGCATTGCTCTATCTTTAAGCAATTCGCCCAACCTGTATAATTACACCACCTCTGCTGGGCAAGGGTTTTTCCTAATACAGCATCAGTGGGCTGTGTGGGCCTGGATGTTGGCGCAAGCTCAGCATATTTCATCAACACAGTGATTTCCTTGGAGGTGTGCCATCATGATGATACCAAAACATCAAGAAGCAAAAACATGCTTTCACTGTTACAGCAAAATGGAGAGAATTCATTTAAAGGAGTCCTTAATCTAGAATTAAACTTTTGTTTAAAATGCCTTCCTTCCCCTTGACCTAATGGTACTTGCTCTTTGAAGCCTCATTGTCCTGCTTCCTCCGATAATTCTTGAGATGCTGCTCCCACACTCACTGTGTTCACACAACCCACCCGATCCAATAGATTTAAGTTTGTTGGTTCAGCCATGTGCCTTTCAAAGCTCTGGTGTCCCTACAGACCTCCCTTCTCTTCAGTGGTTGTAGAGAGCTCCACAGAAGGCACTCCTGCCTCTGGCAGAACCTCAACCTTCCTGTCCATAGTGACCCTTGGTTGATTAGCTCTTTTCATGACCCAAAATGAAAGTGAAAGTCAAGTCTGACTGCCACCCTGTGAACAGTAGCCCACTGGTCTTTTCTGTCCATGGGGTTCTCCAGGCAAGAATACTGGAGTGGTTTGCCATTTCCTCCCAATCCAGGGATAGAACCCAGGTCTCCTGTATTGCGGGCAGATTTTTTACCATCTGAACCACCAGAAAAGCCCTTCCATGACCCAAGGTAGGAGTCTGTTTTTCTTTAGGTGTTTACCTTCAACAATTTGTTCTTTTCTCAGCTGATATGTTGGCTTTGGAACTAAAAGAGAGCCGCCAAAGTTAATTTATTTACTAGATACTCACTCTCAGTATATACTGTAAAGAATCTTAAAAGTCTCCTCTGCCAAATGCTTGTCAAGCTTAGACATAAATATTTTTGCTAATGAGGAACTCACTACTTGTTGAGCAGCTCACTTAACATGTAGACAACGCTTTCAGAAAGTTCTTAATATGGCACTGATCTCTTCAGAGTATGTAACAATGCCAATTCCCTCCTTCTAAAAGCCCCAGAATAACACAAATTTTTGTCTCCATGAAAACCTCTAAAATATATCAAGAAATCTGACTTTCTCCACCAATTCTGAGTCTTTTTTTTTCTCTTCATTTTCCTAAACTGATCCTCAAGAAACACAGGCATGAATCTTTTTAATGCTTGTTTCTTTGAATTTTGAATTTTGTCAATTTCTTTTTCTAGGCCACAGCATCCAAAATTGTTTCTGAAGGTTGTTTTTTGTTTGTTTTGATCATTCACAATACTTCAGTTCAGTTCAATTCAGTTCAGTCAATCAGTCGTGTCCGACTCTTTGTGACCCCGTGAATTGCAGCACGCCAGGACTCCCTGTCCATCATGAACTCCCGGAGTTTACCCAAACTCTTGTCCATTGAGTCGGTGATGCCATCCAGCCATCTCATCCTCTGTCATCCCATTCTCCTCCTGTCCCCACTCCCTCCCAGCATCAGAGTCTTTTCCAATGAGTCAACTCTTCACATGAGGTGGCCAAAGTACTGGAGTTTCAGCTTTAGCATCATTCCTTCCAAAGAAATCCCAGGGCTGATCTCCTTCAGAATGGATTGGTTGGATCTCCTTGCAGTCCAAGCGACTCTCAAGAGTCTTCTCCAACACCACAGTTCAAAAGCATCAATTCTTCGGCGCTCAGCCTTCTTCACAGTCCAACTCTCACATCCATACATGACCACTGGAAAAACCATAGCCTTGACTAGACGGACCTTTGTTGGCAAAGTAATGTCTCTGCTTTTGAATATGCTATCTAGGTTGGTCATAACTTTCCTTCCAAGGAGTAAGCGTCTTTTAATTTCATGGCTGCAATCACCATCTGCAATGATTTTGGAGCCCCCAAAAATAAAGTCTGACACTGTTTCCCTTCTATTTGCCATGAAGTGATGGGACCAGTTGCCATGATCTTCGTTTTTTGAATGTTGAGCTTTAAGCCAACTTTTTCACTCTCCTCTTTTACTTTCATCAAGAGGCTCTTTAGTCCTTCTGCACTTTCTGCTATAAGGGTGGTGTCATCTGCATATCTGAGGTTATTGATATATACTATTTATCTATTCCCAAGGTTGGCTCTAGTTTTTTTATGATGAAAGATAAAATAATTACAGTTAATACAGCTTTTATATAAACAGAAGTTTACATCTTTCCTGGGTACCAGGATAGAAGTAGAATGAATTGTTCATGTGATAAGGATACATTTAACTCTATAATTAACTGAGAAAAGTTTTATCAAAATGTGTTTTGCAGGTCGTGTTTGCATGGCAAATCTGAGTTGCAAATGCCCTGTATCTTTGCCAATACTTATTATCATTGGATATAAAAATAATTTAGTTAGTTAAATAAGTGTAAAGGCATTTCACTATAGTTTTGGTTAGTATTTCTCCAATTGCTAATAATGTTGTTGATCACACTTTCTTGTATTTGTCATATGTGTATTTTCTTTGGTTTAATGTATGTTCAAGTATTGTTGCATATTTACAGAGTTGTTTCATTTCTTTTTTTCATGTTTTTCTCTTTTTGTGGTAAAAGTCACGTAATATAAAACATACTATTTTGATCACATTTAACGGTAGAGCTCAGTGGTGCTAAGCACACTCACATTGTTGTGCAACCCTCATCATGATCCACCTACCAAATTTCTCACTTTCCTAAACTGAAACTCTGTCCACTTTAAACACTAAGTCCCCATCCATCCTCCCAACCTCCATCACCAGCCCCAGGCCCACAGCATCTACAAACATACTTTCTGGCTCTATGAATTTGGCTATTCTAGGTATCTTTTGTCGGAGAAGGCAATGGCACCCCACTCCGGTACTCTTGCCTGGAAAATCCCATGGATGGAGGAGCCTGGAAGGCTTTACTCCATGGGGTCGCTAAGAGTCGGACACAACCGAGCAACTTCAGTTTCAGTTTTCCCTTTCATGCTTTGGAGAAGGAAATGGCAACCCACTCCAGTGTTCTTGCCTGGAGAATCCCAGGGATGGTGGAGCCTGATGGGCTGCCATCTATGGGGTCGCACAGAGTCGGACATGACTGAAGCGACTTAGCAGCAGCAGCAGTAGCAGGTATCTTTTGTAAGTGGAATCAAACAGTACGTGTCTGTACCTAATGTATGTTGGAATGCATTTTTAAGGTTAACTTAATATATGTCCCACAAACAGGTTATACTTTTTTCCCCTGTGCTATACAGCAGGTTCTCATTATAAATAGTGGTATATATTTGTCAATATCAATTTATATCACCCTTTCTTCCCTTGGTGTCCATACATTTTTTCTCTACATCTGTGTTTCTATTTCTGGCATTTTTAAGTGTATTTTTATATGTTTGAATTGTTTTTTTCTTCATTCTTTTAGCATTGTCTTTTGCACGAGCAAAAGTTCTAATTTCACAGAAGTTCATTTTAACAATGTACTCCTTTCTGTCAAAACTTTCATTAGGCTATACTTGCTTTACAGTGTTGCAATAGTTTCTGCTGTACAGCAAAGTGAACCAGCTATATATATTCATATATCCTCCTTCTTGAGCTTCCCTCCCACAGCCCCCATCACAGGCCTCTAGGTCACCACAGAGCACCAAGCTGAACTCCCTAAACTATACAGCAGCTTCCCTCTAGCTATTCATTTGACACATGATATTGTGTATACTACTACTCTCTTCATTTGTAGCCTCCACTCCTTCCTCACAAAGTATCCTTTGATGGATCAGGTTTGGTATATTGTATCTTTAAAAAAAACAACTTTGCTTTAACAATGTTGCAAGACTTATCATCAATGTTTTCCTCTTCAAGTGTTACAGTTTCGGATTCAACATCTTACTCTATGATTCGCTTTATATTGATGATTTCATAAAACATGATTTGTGTGCTAAGTCATTTCAGTTGTGTCTTACTTCTGCTACCCCATGGATTGTACCTACCAGGCGCCTCTGTCCATGCTATTTCCCAGGTAAGAATACTAGAGAGGGTTACTATTTCCTCCTCCAGACGATCCTCCCAACCCAGGGATCGACTTTTGCGTTAATCTGTCTGGTACATGGATGTACAAATGTTCCAGACCATTTGTTGAAAGAATAATTTTTCCTTCATGTAATTTTTTTTTCACCTTTGTCAAAAATCAACTGACGATCTTTGAGTCTATTTCCATACTCTCATTTTTGTTGTATTTGTGTATGACTTGCTAATCACAACATTAATGCATGTCTTTAAATCAGGTAGTGAATCACATCCATACATGACTACTGGAAAAAATGCTAGCTTTGACCAAATGGACTTTCATTGGCAAAGTAATGTCTCTGCTTTTAAATATGCTGTCTAGGTCTGTCTCTTATACACATCTCATGACCACTGGAAAAACTATAGCCTTGACTAGACAGACCTTTGTTGGCAAAGTAATGTCTCTGCTTTTGAATATGCTATCTAGGTTGGTCATAACTTGCCTTTCAAGGAGTAAGCGTCTTTTAATTTCATGGCTGCAATCACCATCTGCTGTGATTTTGCAGGCCAAAAAATAAAGTCTGACACTATTTCCACTGTTTCTCCATCTATTTCCCATGAGGTGATGGGACCAGATGCCATGATCTTCGTTTTCTGAATGTTGAGCTTTAAGACAACTTTTTCACTCTCCTCTTTTACTTTCATCAAGAGGCTTTTTAGTTCCTCTTCACTTTCTGCCATATGGGTGGTGTCATCTGCATATCTGAGGTTATTGCTATTTCTCCCACAATCTTGATTCCAGCTTGTGCTTCTTCTAGCCCAGCATTTCTCACGATGTACTCTGCATATGGGCTTCTCTTGTGGCTCAACTTGTAAATAATCTGCCTGCAATGCAGGAGACCTGTGTTCAGTCCCTGGGTTGGGAAGATACCCTGGAGAAGGGAAATGCTACCCACTCCAGTACTCTGGCCTGGAGAATTCCATAGACTGTATAGTCCATGGGGTTGCAAAGAGTCGGACACAACTGAGCAACTTTCACAAACTACATAAGATTGTCAGGGAACTTTCATTCCTTGCTTTTAGATAATTCTACAAACTCTGCGTGCTTATCATCCATTTTCCTTGCAACTTTCTTTTCTATTTTTATTCAACTAAGAAAAGACTAATCTAAAGTGCCTATTAAATGTTAGAATTGGTAAACCCATTAAATGACTCTTAAAGTGTGATAATTTAATTATATAGACTATGAAGATGTTATAAGCAATTTTGCTTCATGAAGAGAAGCCATAGACACACACATCCATATGTAGCCTTTGGTCCAATTTCTTGAGTCTGTGGTAACCTGAAATCTAGCTCAGTTCAATGAAAAGTCAACAAGTTCTCAATGTAATGTCTAAACATGTTTGTCATTCAGTAATTTACCTCTCTCACATAATTTACCCCATTATTTACCAGCCACTCAAAAACCCAAATATGTTCAAATTTCTCTGATTGATATTTTATACTTGTTACCATGCTAGTATATTTCTAATGATAAAAGAGAGAAACATTCTTTAGGCATAATCTGAACAGAACTGAAGAGAAGAAATCACTAAGAAAATAAAATTATGTATGAGTAGAACACCAGACTATTAGAGAAGAGAGATAAGGTGGAAAGCCAGTAGCATTGAGAAAAGCTGTAAGAAAGAAAAAATATTCAACATTTTGAATAGAAAAATGTGACAGCATTGAACAATAATTACTTGCATCTCTATTCACTTAGAAAAGAATTGACTAAAAATTTTTTTTTTGTCTGAAAGTATCACATAAAATGATCATCTTAAAAAGAGAGACATGTACCCCAAATCGATCATCACATGAAGTCAAGTTAGCTTCTTTTAAAACAACTTATACTTGCCTATTATGAAGAGAATTACCATCAGACATATTGACTTGCCCCAGATAACACATGATTGAGTTCTAATGGTTGACTTGCTGATTTACCTGTTTTTCATGAAGTAGCAGGCTAATCCAGGCTTATTTGCCTCATGCTTGCAGAATTCCCAAGGTCAGAGGAAGAGGGAATGCTCCAATGTACAAACACTTTTCAGTCTGTGTTGGTTCATATTTCCTATGGTTCCACTGACCAAAAAAGGCAACATGGTCAACCCATATGTAGAAGGGGTGATAGACCCTATCAGAAGATAGACCCTATTTCCTGGTGGAAGGAAAGAATTTGCAATGTCTTTTGCAGTCTATAAAATCAAATTGACCTAGTGCCATTTATCAAAGGGACTTTCCTTTCACTACCATCCCTCAGAGTTATTTTCCCCTAAAACCAATATGCATGTGTATATGGTTATCATGTTACCTTTATTTTTTTTTAATTTGTAGGTTGCTATATGTCCCATTATCATTCATTATATTGATTATTTCACACTCAACTCTCTTTGAATCCATCTCATGGTTGTCTCATCAATTTTATTAGTCTTTCTGATAATCAGCTTTTAACTATCATGTGTGAATATAGATTTTTTGTCCATTTTCTACACTTTTTTGTTAACATATAATTTCTTCTGCTTTCTTTGAGTTTAATTTTCTGACTCTTTTTTCCATAATGCTTTTCCTAATTATAACTATACCTATTAGTGTAGGCTATGCTATGCTATCATAATGAACACCCTCCTTGCTTAAGATAATGCAGTTTTATTTTTCCCTATAACTTTATGTCTCTCATGGTTCAGCCAAGGCTTTCTTCTTCAAAATAATTATTCACACTCTGTGCCACTGATGGGTCAACATATTATAACTGTAAATTCTACTTTTTCCTTAAGATATCTGCATTTTTACTGAGGTCAGAGCCTTCACCCACATTTGTGAATGCATACCTGTAAAATTTCAAATATCAGGAAAGATTCAAGGTAAGAGAGCTCAGAAATTTCCTTGGATGCTTGAAAGTACCTTTTGATTGGAGCATGCCATATACAGTTTGTACAAGTTTTTTTGTTTATTTATTTTTTAAGACTATTTTTTATGGAGAATTTTAGATGGTAAGTACTTGGATTTTTGTTTCCTATGTGTTATGCCGGAGGCCTAGCAGTAGATTTCTGCCCCCGAGAAAATGCCAGCAATACTCTGCTCCCTGAGATTTACAAGGAAAGTATTTCAGAAATGGTAAAACACATAGACAGCNTTTTATGGAGAATTTTAGATGGTAAGTACTTGGATTTTTGTTTCCTATGTGTTATGCCGGAGGCCTAGCAGTAGATTTCTGCCCCCGAGAAAATGCCAGCAATACTCTGCTCCCTGAGATTTACAAGGAAAGTATTTCAGAAATGGTAAAACACATAGACAGCGTTTTTCAGAACCACTGTGTGACTCCCTAGGGCAAATTTTCAGAGGCTTGTGAGCCTGACAACTCTGCTGTGAGGGGATTCTATTTTACAGAATTTTAGGTACTACCCAAATGCCTGAAGGGGTATGGCCTACATAAAATGGAATTTGAAGGCTATAAATTAGTTTTAACAAAGTATATAAGATTGCTGATTCCAGTATTCTCTACATATTACAAAATTAATGCTTTGGGGATTTCTTTTAAGCTTGGATAAAGCTGGATGGAGATTGTATTTTCTTTTATGCAGGGCATCACTATAACAATTACTTTTGTTCCAAGTTGTCTGGAGGGAGAAATAGAAGCTTAGGGGTATGTTCCAGTCCATTAGGCAGTTTAAAGTTCTTGCTGAGACACAAGATTCAACTCTCAGATTTTACACTCCATATGAGTTACTAGTGGAGAAGGCGATGGCACCCCACTCCAGTACTCTTGTCTGGAAAATCCCATGGACAGAGGAGCCTGATAGGCTGTGGTCCATGGGGTTGCGAAGAGTCGGACACGACTGTGTGTGTGTGTAGCAAAGTAGATGGGTTCAAAGTCACCATTGTTCGAATTTGTCACACAGTCATCCTATCTGATATATACCAGCTTACTTTTCTTGGTAATGGAGCCAGACTTGGGCTTGAGCAGATTATTTTTTTGTGTGCATTGTGAAATGATTTAGGCACAATGTTGTCAGATTATGTTTGCATGTTTTGGAGGGTAGTGGCCTATTTTAACTGTTTTCAGATTTCACTCAAACTTCACATTGTTGTTCTTTAGTCGCTAATTCATGTCCAACTCTTTTGTGACCCCTTGGACTCCAACCTGCCAGCCTCCTCTTTCCATGGGATTTCCCAGGCGANCTAAGGCCCACTTGACTTCACATTCCAGGATGTCTGGCTCTAGATGAGTGATAACACCATTGTGATTATCTGGATCGTGAAGATCTTTTTTGTACAGTTCTTCCGTGTATTCTTGCCACCTCTTCTTAATATCTTCTGCTTCTGCTAGGTCCATACCATTTCTGTCCTTGATCGAGCCCATCTTTGCATGAAATGTTGCTATTATGCTGTTGATACTATTATGACTGGTATTTCTAAGATTTCAATGTCTTGTCTTTCTCTCTCTGTTATCTTCATCTATCTGTCATCTGTTTATGTTCTTTGGTTTGTTTGGCCTCATTCTGCATTGGGCCCACAAGCTTGAGTTCACTAAAATATTTGCTAATTTAAAAACTTATGTAAATTTTTAATTTTATGATAAGGATTGTAGGTTAGTCGTTACTAAGAATCTAGATTTTTTTTTTCCTTTGCTTCCCTTCCGCCCTTTAAAGTAGATTTAGGTTTTATTTGTAGGTAAATTACTTGCAGATCAGTTTCATCCTTTGTGGCATTTTTAAAGCTTTGCAAGTACAGATTTGGAATGGATTTCATTCAGTTGATAGTTTGCCCACTTACATACTGTGTCCTCTGATGACAATGCTGAATATGCTAAAGGATCATGAAAAGCTCTTCATTCTGGCTGGTTGGCGTTCAGAGTATTTTCTTAGAGCTTGTTTGTGCGAGGTCTGGGAATTTTGACCTCACAGATAATTTTCTTTATCAAGACTCATAGTGTTTCACTCTATGCATATCTGAGCACTTACCAAAGAGGAAAAGGGTCCTTTATTCAGATTTCTAAAGTTTTTTTTCTGCATAGCTCTCTTTTTTGCAGAATTGTGCCTCCCTTAACTCTAGCTGTCTCAGCCTTTTCTAGTTGCTATTTTTTTAAAGTTAATTTTTATTGGAGTAAATTTGCTGTACAATGTCGTGTTAGTTTCTACTGTACAGCAAAGTGAATCAGATATATGTATATATATCTCTATATCTTCTTTTTTAATTTCCTTCCTGTATAGATCACCACAGAGCACTGAGTAGAATTCCCTGTGCTATCTAGTAGGTTCAGGTTCGTCATCTATTTCATGCATAGTATCAACAATGTATATATGTCAGTCCCAACCTCCCAACTCCTCCCACCCTTCCTTCTCCCTTGATATCCATATATTTGTTCTCTACATTCATGTCACTGTTTCTTCTTTTAGATTCCACATATATGCACTAATGTATGATGTTTGTTTTCCTCTTTCTGACTCACTTCACTCTGTATGACTGTCTGACTGTCTTTAGGTCCATTCATGTCTCTATAAATGACCCAATTTCATTCCTATTTTTGGCCAAGTAATATTCCATTGTATATGTGTACTACATCTCCTTTATCCCTTCCTCTTCCATTGCTTTTAGGTTGAAGGGCATTTAGGTTGCTTCCGTGTCCTGACTATGGTGAATAGTGCTGCAATGATCTTTAGGATGCATGTTTGAATTATTTGAATTATTGTTTTCTCTGGATATATGCCCAGTAATGGGATTGCTGGGTCATGTGGCAGTTCTATTTCTATTCCCTACTGAGATTCCTTAACTCGCTAGCTTTCTTTTGCATTTATGCCTCTGTGTGCGTGTGTGTTTGAAATTGTACCCAGGCACTAGCCAGGCCAATTATAAGCCTGGCCTCACCTGCTTCTCTTCTTTCAGGGATCTCTGTCTTAAGATACCTTTTGTAAGTGTTTGTTTTTGTTTTTTGTTTTCTGTACGGTTATAGCAGGAAGGTAAATACAGTCCTTTTTACATCATGGCTAGAAGCTGAAATTGTAACTTTTAAGTTGAAGTATAATTGACTTACAATATTAGCTTTAGGTGTACAGCACAGTGATTCATTATTTTGACAGATTATACTCTATTAAAAGCTATTACAAGATAATGGCTGTAATTCCCTGTGTGGGTTATGTTTTTACCCCAGTCTAGATTCATGTTAAGACATATAATTATGGGTTTTTAACCTCTGAAAGAGAAAAAGAAATTTGCTTCAGAATTCATGATTCTGTTTAGTACTTATTTTTCTGGACAATTAGATCTATAGCAATGATTTCACTTAATTGTCAGTCCCTCTGATAGAAAGTAAAGGTGATAAGTGGAAGGATGTGAAAGACTTGAAAATGATTCAGATAACCTAGCTGTGCATAATTTAAAGACGGATTTGTGATATGAAAAAAAAAAGAATTAAAATCATCAATATAATGCTGTTACTAAATCAGTCAACCAGACCTGTGCCAGGATCCTAGTTCAAGCTAAGACCCTTTGTCTCAGTCCTATTCTAATCAGATTCACATACTAACAAGGAAACCAATACTGAGAATGGAACACCGCAAGCTTTATTTAATAGCCAAAGAATGGAAAAATAGGAATCTAGTTTGCAAATCAACTTCTCCACTCAATTTGGGTTGAGACACCAAATATTCTGGACTTCCCTGGCTCAGACAGTAAAAGCATCTGCCTACAATGAGGGAGACTCAGGTTCGATCCCTGGGTTGGGAAGATCCCCTGGAGAAGGAAATGGCAACCCACTCTGGTACTCTTGCCTGGAAAATCCAATGGATGGAGAAGCCTGGTAGGCTACAGTCTGTGGGGTCACAAAGACTCGGACACGACTGAGTGACTTCACTTTGACTTTCACTTTCACAACAAACATACAAGAGGGTAGAGGTAAATAGGAGGACGCTGGAAACAGTGGGAGGAACATTCATGACTTGTCCCAGAGCCGGGATGTGGTTTGCCATGTCTGTCGTCTAGTATAAACTCCTAAGGCATGCAAGGCAGAAAAATGTGACCTATAATGAAGAGTGAAATCATCCCTTTCCATAGATCCCTAATTTTGTCTCGCATTAATCTCCATCTGCCTGAGGAATTTCTTTAACATTTCTAGCAGTTCTGGTCTCATTACTGCCTTTAAATCTTGTTGGGCAAGACCAGAGCAGGATTTAGGCAATTTTGCTCCACAATTGAGGCAAATGTTTTCTGAGTACTCTACCTGATGCCCTGTGAATTATTAACATTTCCATTCTGGTTGGTGGTGAGTCAGAGGTATTGTTTCAGCCCTGTGTGGGCTCAAAGCATTGTTGCCTTTAGTTTGTCCATGCATTTATTTTCCCAGCCCCAGGTTGCTTTCTGCAGTGCATCTGCTGATTCTTGTTCAACTAATGATTCAAGGAGAACTCAGATCTCTGGAGCGCTCTGTCTGCAACTCTCTCCTCTCTGGTACTCTGCATTGCAAACTCTATCAACCTTGACCTCCCCACTCTCCTCCTTATGTCCCCTGAAGCCTGGACTCTATCTGCTTCATTCCTCTACTGCACCTTGACATGCAGCCCCCTCTAGGCAAGACACTAGGTAAACAGAGGAGTCACCTTGTTTATTTATCTCTCCTTTCTCCTTCTCTTATTGTCTGATGTCCAATGTCTTGAAAACATTTGTTTTGTGTATTTTGTTGATGTTTGGGTTGGAGGATAACTCTGTTCCATGTTATCCATCTTAGTAAAGAGTTGAAATCTTAAAAATCAGTTATTTTTATATGTTTATATTTTAATGTATCTAATTTTTGTGGGTGAACAAGTAGACATTTTTAATGAAACATGGACTTCACATTAGTATTCTTTCTATCTCTGATATTCATTTACTTACATAAATCCCACTGGCTATGAGGCAATTAAACAGCAGATGGTTCAGTTCAGATCAATTAAATTGAGTGGTATGGGCTATGAAATACTGGGACTATCAAAATGTGTGTTAGAAACATTGTTCTTTTAACAACAAACTTTGTGATTTTGACAGTCTTTGAAATGCTCATCTGATGTTCACCTTCAGTATTTGTCAGAATTATTAATTCTGGCATTCTTTTTATATATGAAGTGGCCAGAGAGTTAAGTAATATCATTATTTAGTATTTATCTTATCAAGTATTTATTGTCAGCATTTTCAAAGATATCAATTCTGGTTTTTTTACAAGCAAGTATTATTCTATGTTATTATTAATTATATTTTCATGACTTGTAAAATAGGGATGTTAGCACTTACCTATAGAATTGGAGTGAGTATCAACTGAGACATGTTTAAAACCCTAGCACAGCATCTGGAATAAAAGAAATACCTAATAAATTTATAGCTGTTACTTTAACAATCCAGTTACTAATGATTAAATAATGACCAAAGATTACTTATACTTTTTGTTGATCTTATAAGAAAAATGGTACAAATTCTCTAGTGTATACCAATGTAGGGAGAGAATTCATCAGTTTAATTTTTCCAGCATAGTACATTTCTGTAAAATCTTTGAAGCTTTTTATCTTACCCCACCAGTACCAAGTGACTGTAAAATTTTGCATATGAGTTTTTAAGAAAAAATAGTGACAATCACATAAAATGAAATAATGTTTAAGAAAATAGTTAGAATGCTAATGGTCCTACTGTTACAAGAAATCTGATAATTCAATATTAAAATAAATCATAAAATATGGATAAACAATAAGGCTTATGTTGATGTAGAACAGATTAACAATAAAAAAAATACTAATTATCTACAAGAAAATCAGATTTAATTTCATTTGAACAACTCAAAACAATTATCCAGGGGATATCAAGATAAATGACAGCAATCTGTCTTGAGGAAAAGCGATTGAGAAGGAAGAGTTATAAATAGAGGGAAAATCAGGGAGGTGGTGCAAAAGAAAGGAAGAATAACAAGTCTCTCAAGGCAGAAGAGTCAGCTACAGCGTTTTTGTTGGACTTTAGGACTTCAAATGGTGGCTCTTAGGTAACACTTAGAATTTTCTATGGTCTAGAGATGATGCTGAGTAGAGTTTCACCCATATACAGAAATAGTATTTTTCAGTAATATTTCTAAATATTAGTCAATGGTTTTGATTAAAGTTCATTAGAGTCTTAAACCAAAGAACCCCATTTTTCATATATGAAGCATCCCATAAGATTCTCTCATTTCCCCCTGTTTCCTCCTCTCTCTCACTTGGTGGTAATTCCAGCATTTGGGCAGAGGCTCTGGTCCAGTTGTGGCTTGGTGGTGCTGTCTTCTCAAGATGGCCAATGCTCTTTCTTCCAAGACATTTGTATTTATGGTAACCTGCTCTTATTCCTTTCAAAGAACCCTATATATACCAGATAAACCTTTTGGAAATTCGCTTATTACCTAAATAAACTGTTTCTCTCAAGATCATTTGTTTGGCTTATTCATTTCAGTCCCTCTGTTTTATACTGCTAGCTTTTCTCTCTTCTAAGCGTTAGTTATCCATTCATAGTTACAAAGACCAGGTTGATGAATACTTGTCAGAGTTACAGATTTTCTTAGTGCTTTTGTAAGTCATTCTTCTCTAGAGGCGTCTCCCTTCAACGCAACTTAACTGTGATGTAAAAATTGTTCATGCTAACAGCCTTGCTTCCACATAGGATGTGCGAGCAGACAGTTTGGAGATTCCTATATTCATCAAAGTAAGAAAGGTTTTACTCTGGTTGGAGAATATTTTGGTTTACTTCATTCAAGCAGAGCTATCTGGCCTTAGTTGATTTGTTTGTTTCTACCCCCTCTTTTGCATGTGATGAGGGGGTGCAGAGTACCCTGAAGTCCAGTCTTTGGGTCTCGGGTACTGATACTCCCAGCAGAACACTTCTAAATCCTTCTTTATACTTTAATTGGGAGGCTTCATCCTCTCTATACACAGGGAAGCACAGGCACAATAGTCATGATCTGGATGCACTTGGAAAAAAAAAAGTACAGCTTTTTCTTTACATATTGCTTCTACTTTTTTATTTCAACCTGACAGCAATTGTGAGATGACCTAGGGAAAAACTTGTCTGACCCTAGTTCTCTCTGGTCTGCTTTGGGCTGTGATTTTTCTCTACTCTCTTATCATCGAGGAGAAAATAGGTTTATTTGCTTTCTAGAAATTCTGCCAGAAGTTTGATCTTCTCATGACATTCTTTTTTACTTTTTAAGCACTGTTGTTTTTTCTGAAATATATCTTTTCTGTCATTTCATAAAATTATTAGGAAGGAAGGGCAGAAGTTGAGTGTATTTAATCAGTCACATGGATCTAGAAGCACCCTATTTTGAACAGATCTTTGTTAAGAACTGCTTATATGTTCCACATATTATCATCTGGGGAATTAAGGAAGAATTCCAATATTAGGCTCAAAGTCAGATAAATTAAATAAAAACTTATAAGGTTGGAGACTGGACAGCTACTCTTTTTTTGTTTGTTTTTGTTGCTTGGAGGCAATTTTAATGGATAGCCAAGTTTGACAGATTCTGATATGCCTCTTCTTATAATAAGCGACAAAATCCTTGGGGACAGTGACTTTACTTATTTATGCAGTCAGTGCTTTATAGGTAGGCAAATAAAGATTTATTAAATTGAATTAATAGTAATCTGAAAAGTTCAGAGTATGGAAATTAAGGGTAATTGTTCATTTTTATTTATTTTCTTGGGCTTCTGAGAATTAAAAAAAAAAGTTCCTGAAAATATATTCTCAATTTCCTGTATAAATAAGTAAACTAAATAAAAACCTATTATCTATGTAATATGATGAAAACTGACATGTATCTTTATGATTTATTATGGACTATAGTCCACCAGGCACTTCTGTCCATGGTATTTTCCAGGCAAGACTATTGGAGTGGGTTGTCATTTCCTACTCCAGGGGATCTTCCTGACCCAGGGATCGAACACTCATCTACTGTGTCTGCTATGTTGACAGGTGGATTCTTTGCCACTGAGCCACCTGAGAAGCCCCATGAATTGAATGTGATATTATGAAAACTGTCATGCACCTTTATGGTTTATTAATTGCACAGGGCGTCCCTGTATACACGGTCAACATTCACAGTCCTGTGATTTCTCTATTTGTTCTCATAATTGAAATAATTTAATATTTTCATTTGAGATGTGAATTTTTCAGTTCATCAAAGTAGCAATTTCCATGATCATGTATGCTCAGGATTATGTTTGATGACTTTCCAGGGATTATTTTCTCTTTCATTTTGTTTCAAATGCTGATAACTCAGTTTAGTTCATCTAGGGTACCGTGACACAGACGAATGAATAAACTGATTACCCAGTGCAGACTCTAAGCTTGGGAACTATGAATCACGGAGCTATAAACATGCTGGGAGCTCCCAGAGAGGTAATGATAAATTACAGGACAAAGCTTTTTCTGTAAGATGCTGCTGGATCCTGAGAGTGAGTCAGTACCTAGGTTCAGAGCTCTATTTTTTAATCTGAGAAAAGAAATCACATCTGTGAGATGTAATGTTGAATAAAGTTAATGATAAACCACAAGGTTATTCACGTATTTTTATACTCTAGCTTTGTGTGCACTCTGAGGATCTTTTTGATCATTCAGATCAGATAATTTTCCTCTAATTATGCACATTTGATCCAGAGTCATATAAAGTTGACCTGCACTCACATCTTCCCTTTGAAGGATAAGCCCTAAGATAGAACAACTCCCTAGGGGTCTACTGCTGGGAGAGAGATAGGCCATAATGACAATTAAAAAAGGATTTCTTTCAATTTGGCTGTGATAACAACGGCTTATTGCAAGGAGAATGTCATATTTTCACAGTGATGTTTCACAGCAAATGTATGAATCAAAAAATTATTTCCACACTAAAGTTCCCTTTTAAATTTTTTTTAAAAATTGTGGTAAAATACAGATAACATATAATTTACCATCTTAACCAATTTTTAGTGCAGATTTCAGTAGTGTTAAGTATATTCACACTGTCATGTAATCAAGTTTCAGAACTTTTTCATCTTGTAATTATATACTCATTAAACCACATCTAGTTCCCCCAGCCTGGAGTAACCATCACTGTACTTTTNTTTACCATCTTAACCAATTTTTAGTGCAGATTTCAGTAGTGTTAAGTATATTCACACTGTCATGTAATCAAGTTTCAGAACTTTTTCATCTTGTAATTATATACTCATTAAACCACATCTATTTCCCCCAGCCTGGAGTAACCATCACTGTACTTTTTGTGTCTATGAATTTGATTCTTCTAGATATCTTTATATATAATTCAAACAGAATTTGTCTTTGTGACTGGCTTATTTATTTGAACCTGATGTCCATGAGGTTTATTCATGATGTAGCCAAGTGTCAGAATTTATTTTACTTTTTGGGCTGAATTTATTTTATTGTATGTACCACATTTATTGATACTTCCCTCAATGGACACTTAGGTTGCTTCCCTCTTTTCACTGTTGTGAAAAGATGCCACTATGAACACGAGTTGGAGCTCTCTTTTAAAAACATATTCTAACTTTCCTAAATTGCTTCTCTTCTTTCCTACAGATAACCACATCTAACAATTTTCTTATCTGGGCTGATTCTAAGGATTCCTGGGTTTCATCCAAAATCTGCCAAAATCAAAAAGTCTTAGGTGGGATTCTGGGGTATTACTTTAAAAAATTGCTCCATCAGGTTATTTTGATAACTAGGAGATTTGGGTTCCTAAAGCTACCTTGTATGCTCATAATATCTTAATCACTCACTGTTTCCTCTTCTGATAAATGATCATCTGAGTCTTTCCCTGAGAAAGAGCCAGTTTGTCTTTGTGGCAGCCCAGCCTCAGAAACCCAGTGGGTCTTGGTGAGAATCAGACATAAAAACTAGAACCTTAAATAAAAATAAATAAATAAATAATAATAGAAATAAATTAACAGACACCACCATCACCCCTCCCCCCCCAAAAAACACAGCAAAAACCAGATTCTAGCTTTCCTGGCTTTGTTTGCAGCTATGATATGAAGTCTGGTGGCTCAGAGGTTAAAGTGTCTGCCTGGAATGTGGGAGACCTGGGGGTTTGATCCCTGGGTTGGGAAGATCCCTTGGAGAAGAAAATGGCAACCCACTCCAGTACTCTTGCCTGGAGAATCCCATGGAGGGGGGAGCCTGGCAAGCTACAGTCCATGGGGTCGCAAAGAGTTGGACACGACTGAGCAACTTTACTTACTTACTTACTATGGTATGAAGCATGAGTTAAGCCTCAGCCCATCAGGAGCAATGCACTCTTAAGGAGGTCGAGCCAGGACAGAATCTGAGGGCCAGTGATGGCAGGAGTGCTGTGACAGCGTCCTTTGTCTTATACTAGTGGCATTAGTTGTGCAAGTGGAGATGTCTAGCCGCATTGTTCTCGTCTTGAGGTGAGTTCAGTAGCATAACTTTGAAAATCATTACTGTCCGAATACACACATATATGACCCAGTCTTCTGGTCATTTGTGAACTGCCTAATACCCTTTTCACAGGTTTCTATTCTGCTTGAGTGGAGTGAAAGTTGCTCAGTCATGTCTGATTCTGCAACCCCATGGGCTATACAGTCCATGGAATTCTCCAGGCCAGAATACTGGAACGGGTAACCTTTCCCTTCACCAGGAGATCTTTCCAACCCAGGGATTGAACCCAGGTCTCCCTCATTGCAGGCAGATTCTTTATCAGCTGAGCCACAAGGGAAGCCCTCTCCTGCTTAAGTCAGCTTTAGTCTGTTTCCCTTGCTTGCAACAAGGTAACCAGACCGATGCTATTGGCTTGGTCTTACTAATGAGAAAGAAACTAAATGTTATGTGTGAAGAAGTAATAACTCTTCTATTTCCCTGAGATAGTTGGTTGTTGAGGAAAAAATATTATGGAATTCTACAGAGGAGTTAAATAATTTTCAGAAGCATATAAAGAAGGCAAGTTGTCAAATAAGGTAAGCTTGAGTGGTGAGTGTGCTGGAATGCGGTAAAGAGGGCGGCATTTCCTCCAGAAGAGAAAACCAATACACCAGGCTGCTTATAATTTATGGCACAATTTAATCTTGCCTTTTCCTCATTTGGTTACTGTCATTTCTGCCTTGTGATTTGCTCAAATTTTATTTTATTTTATTTTGTCTCACATACAGGGTCATCATTACTATCTTTTTAAATTCCATATATATGTGTCAGTATGCTGTATTGGTGTTTTTCTTTCTGGCTTACTTCACTCTGTATAATAGGCTACAGTTTCATCCATCTCATTAGAACTGATTCAAATTTATTCTTTTTAATGGCAGAGTAATACTCCATTGTGTATATATGCCACAGCTTGCTTATCCAAGCTTGCTCAAATTTTAATTGCTTTGTAAAAGATTCGCCATTGTACCAGATTGTTCTGAGGTTAAGAGCTTAAGAGCTGTCTTCAATGTACAGTAAAAATAGCCTAGTGCAGAAAACATGTGACAGATAATAATGTTGCAGTGTCTGAAAACAAAGTGAAACAATCTTTGACAGGATTGTTCTATATCTTTCAGAGATAGCAGTATTTTATAGTTGCAAACACTCTATAGTTTTCAAAGCTCTGTCAACATACCATCATATCTGAGGCCAATTCCATCAAACACAGACCTCTAAATTTTATTTTACTCATTTTGATGGAAATATATGTCAGACTAAATACGTATTTCTTACACATGAAAATATTGGACATAAGTTTTTACTATAACTGCATTATTGCTTAAATGAGGAAATCATTCTATAAACATTTCTCTTTTTTTCTAACATGGACCATATTAAAGTATTTAATTTGTTACAATACTGTTTTTGTTTCATGTTTGGTTTTTTGACCACAAGGCTTGTGGGATCTTAGTTCCCTGTCCAAGGATAGAACCCACGCTGCCTGCATTGGAAGGCAAAGTCTTAACTGCCGGACGACCAGGGAAGTCCCCAGAAACACTTATTTTAATTCAACTTAGAGAGCACCTTTGTGTGCCTAGCATTATTCTAGGTAGAAGGATACAAAAATAAATAAGAACTTGGCTTCAAGAAGCAAGAGGCTGACACGAGCGAGTAGATTATTAAACTTCAATGAAGTAAGTATGATGAAGAGGTTTAATATAAAGTTCAGTGACTATACTCTACCAACTTACTCAGAGTTATTGGGATGACCAAGTGTGAAATGGCAAGGTTGAGCACAGAGGGCAGTTAGGATGATAATAAAAAAGCTGCTTCTACTGAGGCAGAAAATAGTCACACGGATGAAAGTGCATGAGGTTGTGGAGTGAAGCAGAAAGAGCAGGGGTCTTGGAAAAAGAAAAACTTGGGTTCAAACCAACCCAGGGGAACTTCTGAAATTTATGAACTGTGTGAATGTCAGCAAGCATCCTGATTTTTCTGAGTTTCTGTTTCCTATTGGCAAAACTTGAACAATACCTACTTTGAAAGGTCGCATTGAAAGTTATGGGGATGTTGGCTAATCAATGAGTATAGAATTTTAATTACTTTATAAAGGACTCATACAAATTTATATAATCCTGCGAGAAATTAGTCTGTCACAGTGCCCGGTGCATAATTACAACACAATATATTTATTCAGTTCAGTTCAGTCACTTAGTCATGTCCACTCTTTGCGACCCCATGAATCACAGCATTCCAGGCCTCCCTGTCCATCACCAACTCCCAAAGTTCACTCAGACTCATGTCCATCAAGTCGGTGATGCCATCCAGCCATCTCATCCTCTGTAGTCCCTTCTCCTCCTGCCCCCGATCCCTCCCAGCATCAGAGTCTTTTCAAATGAGTCAACTCTTCGCATGAGGTGGCCAAAGTACTGGAGTTTCAGCTTTAGCATCATTCCCTCCAAAGNGAAAAAAAAAAAAAAGAATAATAAGGGACTTCCCTGGTGGTGCAGTGTCTAAGACTCTGTGGTTCTACTGCAGGCAGTGCAGGTTCAATCCCTAGTCAGGGAACTAAGATCCTGTATGCCACATGGCATGGCAGGAAAAAAAAAAAATAGTGAGAGATTAACCTAGGCTGACAGAGAGAGAGAGAAAGTTGGCTGGCTCAGGGGTGCACAGGGCACTTGAGGGCACTAGTAGCCTGTTTTCTGGTAAGAACAATTATTATAGTTATATTCCTGCATCAATTAATTAGATGTCAAGGAAATAGAAGAAACGCAGAACACTTGAAAGGGTGATATGATAGAGTTAATATAAACCTCAAAATCATTTTTGACTTAAAGATTGACTGGGGACCATATTAGAACTCTGCCATCCTTCACTGCCATTTCCCAGCAATGCTTACATTTGTGGCATGATTCCAAAAGTGAGTGGATATGAATGTTCAGAAACTACTTAAAATTACTTGTGTGGTTTTAAAATTACTGTTCTGTCCAACCAGAAAAATAGGAACTCAGAAGTATTTATTTTGTGTTACATACAAATGAAAAATCCCACCTGTTTACAAGTGCTCTTACACTGAGTATCATGCCCCTTGCATTTGTTTAATAGGCTGGTTCAGATTGTGGATTATGAGGCATGCTGTAAATGCTAACACTGAAATTCTATGTTGTTTACAAAAATGATGGTGATAGACTGTCTCAGAATAATAGTGCAGTGAAATTTGTTTCTTCCAAAATCTAAATAAAGAATAAAAGAGAGTTTCCCTGACTTCAGTAAAAATGATATATGTGTTATATGCTCTCTAAGTTCCCAATACCTGCTTTTTACAGCATATGATTAAATGACTAAGGTGTAATTTATTGCATGATACCTCCTACTCCAACAAAAGTAAACTCTCAAGAACACCACTGTAGCTGCTACGGCTGGTAGCTTCTCAATCAATGATTTTAGAATGAATGAATGATTGAAACTGAGATTCAGAGAAGTTATTTTCCAAAAACGTATGACTATAATATGATAGAGTCAAGGTACAGTGCTCATATTTGCATGTTACTACCTTTGATTACTTTAAGAAGGAAGAACAATAATTGATGTTAAGCTCATCTGCTGGCTCTAGAAGTAAAAGAGTTTTTTGCTGTTGTTGTTCACAGTGAGTGATAAGTTCTAGGCTTCAATAAAGGTAAAGACTCCTCAACAATAAATAAATGCATCTTTATAAATGGCTTGTGTTACATTCCCTGTATATAGATCTCTTACATTAAAAAAAAAAAAAATGGAATGCCTTTCCCTCTTCAAGAGACCTCGATGTAAGTATAGAGCAATTATTTCAAAATTTGAAATAGCTCTGACTGTTCAGAAGCAGTCAATAAAATAAAACGAATTTTAAAGTATTTAATCTGAAATTTAAGAGATCTTTTATTCCCTTAAACCTATCTTTGTTAACTCCAAAACTATAGTAATAGAAAAAAAAATTATTACATAAAGCATGGTACATAACATAGAATATGAGATGTAATAAGAAGCAAATGTGTTTGAAAATATATATGTAATAAATAATCATGTTAAATAGAAATATACATGTTCTACAAATCAACTGAACAATATATTAACTATTGCCGTATTTCCCATGAAATAAAAAAATCATTTCTTAAAATGTTAAGTAAAAACCTTGAATATTACATAAACTATTTAGTGACCTAGAAATAATTGTTTTACTCTTATATCTTACTCGTGCAATCTGAATTTTAATACAAACATATCATTAAACTGATATATAATAGCCCTCAATAATAGCAAATAAATATTATTTATGGGCTACCCAGGTGGCACTGGGCTTTCCTTGTGGCTTTAGCTAGTAAAGAATATGCCTGCAATGCAGCAGACCTGGGTTCAATTCCTGGGTGGGGGAGATCCCCTGGAGAAGGGAAAGGCTACCTACTTTAGTTTTCTGTCCTGGAGAATTCCATGGACTGTATAGTCCATGGGGTTGCAAAGAACCTGACATGACTGAGCGACTTTGACTCACAGGTGGCACTAGTGGTAAAACACCTGCCTGCCAATGCAGGAGACTTAAGAGATGGAGTTTGAATCCCTGGGTCAGGAAGAAGGCATGGCAACCCATTTCAGTGTTCTTTCCTGGAGAATCCCACAGACAGACTGTAGCTTGGCAGGCTATAGTCCATTGGGTTGCAAAGAGTCAGACATGACTGAAGTGACTTAGCACACATGCATATATTATTTATATTTATGGAAAATTTTTTTTGATTATAAGTATTTGGCTCATAAGGATTGTTAATTTATAGGAAGGTAGTAACATATAACTTGTAAAGAGGTAATATATGTAATTAGTATTTTATTACTTATGATGGTTAGGATATAAGCATTTTCAGTTTGACTCCAAAATAATCAATTCCTCCATTTGCGTGGTCTATATTTCTTAATTCCTATAGTAAATATTAAAAAATAGTAAAAAAAAAAAAAAAAAGAGCCACTGCAAAATTCCCAAGTGGTCATTCACAGTGAGCAAAAGATGACATTATCATACAATGTGCTGTAGAGAATATAATTCTTCAATTATTTTGACACTTTGTTGTTATTATGTGTTGTTTTACATGAATGATCAGCAAAAGTTATCCTTGATTATGTTATTTGGATGAGTCTGGTGTTCTGTCTCCTAGATAAGCAATCTTCTGCTGTTATGTGATTCAATAATGCATGCATTTCTTATTCTTTCTAGGCCCAAGAAGGCAAGATTTGAATACAAGGGGCAGTTGGAGATAAATAAATGAAACTACATTGTGAGGGAGCTGACTTTGATAATTATAGGATTTGACTATGTCCCAATTGGGTAAATGTTTCTTTTCCTCTTTGCAATTTGTACTGTGCTGTCTTAGATAAATTGAATCATTTTCCGTGTGTGTGTGTGTGTGTGTGTGTGTGTGTGTGTGTGAGACTGTGGGTGAGTGAGCACGCTTGTGCTTATGTATGTGTATTGTAAGCTACAGCTACCTAAGGCCAAGTGGATCAATATGGGGGTGTATCTGGCGGGAAGACCTCCAAGTGGTCACTTCATACGCCGTGAACATTTCTGATGAAGCCTTCTGTTTGTTATTTCAGGAATATTAATTCTGACTTTGAGAAATATACATAAGGGAAGAGGGAATGAATCTTGTGATAATAAACCCTGTGTGTCTGAGAAGTATGGTTTGAAACGGTTATATTGTGTATGATGAAATTAAGTCTAAGGTATAAAATTAAAAAAAAAAAAAGCCAAGGACATTGATGAAAGGGAACTCTTTTGAAGGAGTTTATCTAAAGCTTTCATAGAGAGCTTGGAAATGATCAAATTTACATATACCTTCACTTTGCTAGTCTGTATTATAACACTTTTAATTACTCAAACCCATCAATAAGAACTAACATCTACCATGTTATTACCCCTAAACCTCTAAAGGACATTTTCCATTTATCCATTTAGATCTAGTCTCTATTCTCTCTGCCCTACTTCACCGTGTTCTAGGTCCCCATGGATCTGCCTCATGGGGACTAAATCAAGACATTCCCTTGTCCTTTTCTCTCAGGCTTGATTTGCTGATGGGGAAGGGCAGAAGAAAATGGTGAGACAGGGAATAATAAGTTAAAGTATTCAATAGTTTCTTCTTCACCCAAATTTCCTTAGGTTGGCTAAATTCCTCAATCTAAGGTCCTACCCAGGTAGCATTTTGCATGTGGCTGTCTTCTTCAGGATCTGGAAACTTCTCTCTCTCCTGGTCTCTTCAGACCTAGAGGTGCTGCTGCTTTTAACCATTTGCTGCTAAGGTTGGAACCACGCTATAATATGCTGTCTATTGTTTAATAAATTTGTTGTTTGTTGTTCAGCTGCTAAGTCATGTCTGACTCTTTGCAACCCCATGGAGCAGCATGCCAGGCTTCCCTGTCCTTCACCATCACTCGAAGTTTGCTCAGACTCATGTCCATTGAGTTGGTGATGCCATCCAACCATCTCATCCTCTGTCATCCCCTTCTCCTCTTGCCCTCAATCTTTCCCAGCATCAGGGTCTTTTCCAGTGAGTCAGTTCTTCACTGGTGGTCAAAGTTTGGAGCTTCTGTTTAGTAAATAATGCAATATTAATATTTTTTCTTACCTTAAATAGTCCATATCTGTTTCCAGCCAAGCCTCTGAGAAAAACAGTAAAGGAAACTATGTCCTAGCTAGGAACCATGAAGTAGTGACAACATTGTATTGAAAAGACTGAATTTTAGAATTTCTTTCAATCACCCATGGTAAAGTGAGAAGGGAATTTTAATACAACTGGGTAAGTCATGTAAGAAGAGACAGACTGGGATACAAATTCCTGGTGGAAAATAAAACAAAGTATATCAAACTCTATCCTTTAAAAATAAATAGTTAAAGCAGTTGGTCCTTGAAAGTTGAGAGAGTAGGGGTGATTTTTGAATCATAATTTGGGATCTTGAATCATGGCTCTTGGGATTCCCAGAAGTATCATGACTTTAAAATATGACAGTATTCATTTATTCCTTTGTTCTTTTATATTTGTTTTTTCTGTATTGTCAAAANTTGAGAGAGTAGGGGTGATTTTTGAATCATAATTTGGGATCTTGAATCATGGCTCTTGGGATTCCCAGAAGTATCATGACTTTAAAATATGACAGTATTCATTTATTCCTTTGTTCTTTTATATTTGTTTTTTCTGTATTGTCAAAAATATTTCTTTGTTTGTTTTCTATGATGGTGCATATGGATTTCAAGGTATCTATTACAAGGAGTAGATGTCTTCTCTGTTTGTCTTCTTTGTTGATTTTTTGTTATACATTTACTTTTCTTGGTGTGTACTTAATATCCCAATTGAACTGAGAAATAAGAGCTAATATGAGTTTCCTTTGTTTAGGATTATTTACCAGGAGTTCTGCCACATTTGTATGTTAGATTCATTTGGAAAATACACCAAGCAAGTTTTTTTCCTAGATAAATTTAGTCTTTCTTTATAAATTCTCAACAGAATCCTCTAGCATCTGGCCATTACTTTTTAATCAAGTAAGTGCTCTTCACTATTGTTGAAACTCAAGAGGAAATCTGCAATATAGTAAGAATCTCTGGATTTTCCTTGAAATAATCAAAGTAAAATTTGACTTTGAGCTAGAGATAATGTCTCTACTTATTACTTTAACTGAATAAACATGAGTAGGACTTGTTTAGCTTGTATGCTCCTGTGAATTTAAGGAATATGATTTAAATATCAATGTAACCAAATCCTTGAACTATCTGTCATTTATAATAGATAGTTCTCTACTTTGTTTTCCTGCTGTGGAACATATCTACATTGTTTACATTGCCTCCTGTTTGCATACAGTACTAAATGGAATAAAAATAAACCCTTATAATTGGAAAGAGTCATCTTAGTTTAATCCCTGAGCAAGTACAGTATATTTCATTTTTATATGCATATGATTATCATCTTGCTAGAGATATTTCAGTTGATAGAATGATCTATGTACTTTTAGTTAGGTAGAAAGCTATTCCTTATATTGAGTAAAAATCTATCTCATTGTTTAGCCAAATCCTGCCCTCAGGGACATTTCATTTACAAATCTATCATTTCTTTCCCAAAGCAGACTCTATAGCAAACATTCATTACTTCCTCTTTGTAATGTTATTCAGTTTTCTGCTTTCCATCAATGAATTGGCACTTATTTTTCTTCCAAATATCACTCATATATATGAAGTTGTGTGTGTGTATCTGAAAATACTACAGTAAAATTAACTAGTTTAAGTCATCTGTTAATATCTTTAATTGCTTCCTTAAATTACAAGTCATATTAAAAGAAACCTTTGTGTTTTCTTTAACAAGTTTATTTTTCAAAAAAAAAATTATTTTATAAGATTCCTTAATTGAAAAATTATTAAAGTTAACTTTTTAATTGAAACCAAAAGGAAAAATTGAAATTATTAAAATATGTATTTGGGTTTTTATAGAAGACTCAAATTATGTAATTTTAAACAATATTCTAAATAAACTTCAATCTGTCTTTGTAGCTTCATCTGGTCTCAAAAAGAGAACATTTAGTTATATTTTTAAAACCTTATCTAAAGTTTTAGGTATATACATTCTATCTTTAAGTTATCTTTTCTTATGACTACAGTAATGTCTTTATACTTATATCTCATTTTCATATGACTCAAAGTAATATGATTATATTAATTTTGATACTATTGAGTCAAAAAAGAGGCATGATGTTATCATTCTTTGGATTTTCCTTATAAAGAGATTAGCAAAAATGAATTGTCAGTTTTATATCCTATGGTCTCTCTTCACAGCTTTAATAGTAAGGACTAGGATAGAGTTTTTGTGCATACTAATATGCTTAGATTATTCAGATTGCATTGACTCAATAATTTCAGTAAGCACTTATTTAAGTGAAAATTTTTTTCTTTTTTAAAGTCAGATTTTTTGAGTTATAATTTATATATGTGATATTTACCAGTATTAGGTATGTAGTTCTAAGAATTTTATAAAAATATTTCACCATATGACCACCAATACAATCAAGATTTAAAACAATATTCCATTATATATTCACATTTTCTTCTTTGTTTATCAATAGATACTTAAGTTGTTTTCATATCTTAGCTATTGTGAATAGACAGCCTTTGGAATGGGAGAAAATAATAGCAAATGAAGCAACTGACAAACAACTAATCTCAAAAATATACAAGCAACTTATGCAGCTCAATTACAGAAAAATAAATGACCCAATCAAAAAATGAGCCAAAGAACTAAATAGACAATTCTTCAAAGAAGACATATGAANTTTTTTTTTTTTTTTTTGTATTTCAAGTAAAAATCCAGCTAGAGCTGTGGACCCCCACATTCCACATAACTAATTAGTTTCCAACTTAGAACCCCTGGAGATTTTGGTTTAGTATTATGTTTTAGAGTGGATTCAAGCTCCTGTATTTTTAGAGAAGATCATCAAGCACAGTCAAGGTGTCATGATTTTAGAGAATAAGACCAGCGGAGGGCTGAAAAGAGTAACACATAAGATTCAATTTGATTCCAGTCGGGAGAAAATTAGCTACTTCGAGTAAATTATCACTTAAAAAAATGTATGACCAATGAAATATGAAGAAGCTAATCACTGGGAATTATCATAGAACACTTAGGCTCTATTACAATAAGTAAAAGGAAATGATATCTTGGTATCTCTAATTTTCTTGAAGAGATCTCTAGTCTTTTTCATTCCGTTGTTTTCCTCCGTTTCTTTGCAAAGTGAAGGCTTTCTTATCTCTCCTTGCTTTTCTTTGGAACTGTCCATTCAGATGGGCACATCTTTCCCTTCCTCCTCTGCCTTTCTCTTCTTTTCTCAGCTATTTGTAAAGTCTCCTCAGACTACCATTTTGCCTTCTTGCAAATTTCTTTTTATTTGGGAAGGTTTGATCCCAGCCTCCTGTACAATGTTAGAAACCTCCATCCATTGTTCTTGAGGCATTCTGGCTATCAGATCTAATCCCTTGAATCTATTTGTCACTTCCACTGTATAATCATAAGGGATATGACTGATGTCATACCCAAATGGCCTAGTGCATTTCCCTACTTTCTTCAATTTAAGTCTGAATTTTGCAATAAACAGCACATAATCTGAGCCACAGTCAACTCCTGGTCTTGTTTTTGCTGACTGTATAGATCTTCTCCATCTTTGGCTGCAAATGATTTCCGTGTTGACTATCCATTAATGTCCATGTGTAGAGTCATCTCTTGTGTTGTTGGAAGAATGTGTTTGCTACAATCAGTGAGTTCTCTTGGCAAAACTCTGTTAGCCTTTGCCCTGCTTCAATCTTTATTCCAAGGCCAAACTTGCCTGTTACTCCAGGTATTTCTTGACTTCCTACTTTTGTATTCCAATCCTCTATGACGAAAAGGACATCTTTTTTTGGTGTTAGTTCTAGAAAGTCTTGTAGGTCTTCNTATTCCAAGGCCAAACTTGCCTGTTACTCCAGGTATTTCTTGACTTCCTACTTTTGTATTCCAATCCTCTATGACGAAAAGGACATCTTTTTTTGGTGTTAGTTCTAGAAAGTCTTGTAGGTCTTCTTAGAACCATTCGACTTCAGTTTCTTCGGCTTTAGTGGCTGGGGCATAGACTTGGACTTCTGTGATGTTGAATGGCTTGCGCTGGAAATGAACTGAGATCATTCTGTCATTTTTGTGTCACCCAAGTACTGCATTTTTAACTCTTTCGCTGACTATGAGGACTAATCCATTTCTTCTAAGGGATTCTTGCCCACAGTAGTAGACATAATGGTTATCTGAATTAAATTTGCCCGTTTGTTCACTGATTTTTCAATTCCTAATTGATTCCTAAAATCTATTCCTAAAATGATTTAAATGAGGTAGAATACTTCAGTACCTTGGTAACCAGGCCAAAGTCATTGCTTTCTAGTATAAGACAGTCAGAGGTAGATCAGCTCTGGCTCCAAGTGGTGGTTTGTTGTTGTTCACTCACTAAGTCATGTCTGACTCTTTGCGATCTCAGAGATGGGCACATATATTCTATTAGAGGCCACCCTTATCATCAGTCCAAAAATCCTAGGTGAAAGGCTACATGGCTTAAGTTTTATTTTCCTTTTGGCTGTAGTAAAATGTATTTCCAAAATGAAAACATTCACTTAACATTCAATTTAACAAAAATTAGCAACATGATGGCCAGCAGAGGGCATTCAAGTATCTATTGTTAGTATCTCAGGTATGCCAAGCATCTTGTTTTCTCCAATTCATTTATTTCTTTTAATAGACTGAAGATTCATCTGTAGTTTTCTTTAAAATAGAATATTTAATTACTTCTATATATTTTGCATACATTTGAATAATCTTAGGAGTAAAACTGTGCTCACTTCGCAACCGCATGCACTGTGGCCCGCCAAGCTACTCTGTCTATGGGGTTTTCCAGGCAAAAATGCNTTCATCTGTAGTTTTCTTTAAAATAGAATATTTAATTACTTCTATATATTTTGCATACATTTGAATAATCTTAGGAGTAAAACTGTGCTCACTTCGCAACCGCATGCACTGTGGCCCGCCAAGCTACTCTGTCTATGGGGTTTTCCAGGCAAAAATGCTGGAGTGGGTTGCCATTTCCTCCTCCAGGGGATCTTCCTGACCCAGGGATTGAACCTGCATCTCCTGCATGGCAGGAGATTCTTTATCACGGAGTCACCCAGGATGCCCAGCAGTAAAATTATTACATAAATCAATGTACCTTAGTCATATGAAACAATGTTGAGAACTTTTAAAAAATTAAAAAGCTCAGACATAGGTAAGCTGATAAATTTAAACAGTCTACTTGTTAATTTAAAAAGTATAATTTCTGTAATTCTTACTGTTTATACTTTAATAATCTTTTAAAAAGCTGTGACAAAATAAAGCTTATGGCTGGTCTTGCCCCTAGCTCCTGGCACAGAGTTTCAAAAACTTTTGGAATTTCTAGTGGTAGAAGTGTCTTTTTGTTTTTTGTCTTAATGATAGAACTTAGTACATACTGCAAGTGCATACACACACATTCATAGATGAGTACAAACAAGATTCCTAAATCATAGTGGGGGATTGTACCAATGTACCTTTGAATTAACAGAATATTATGGTTTATAAAATGTTGGTGTTTAGTCACTAAGTCATGTCCAACTCTTTGCAGCCCCATGGACTGTAACAAGACTCCTCTGTCCATGGGATTTTCTAGGCAAGAATACTGTAGTTCGTTGCCATTTCCTTCTCCAGGGATCGAGCCCATGTCTCCTGCATTGACAGATGGATTCTTCACCACTGAGCCATCATGGGAGGCAAAGTGTAGAAGGGATTGTTATTATTTCTTACAATTCTATGTGAATCTAGAATTATCTCAATAAAAATTTCAATTAAAAGACAAACAATAGATTAGGGAGCCCCCGGTTGATGAAGCACAAGCTGGAATCAGGATTGCCGGGAGAAATATCAATAATCTCAGCTATGCAGATGATACCACCCTTATGGCAGAAAGCGAAGAAGTACTAAAGAGCTCTTGATGAAAGTGAAAGAGGAGAGTGAAAAAGTTGACTTAAAACTCAGCATTCAGAAAACTAAGATCATGGCATCTGGTCCCATCACTTCATGGCAAATAGATGGGGAAACCATGGAAACAGTGACTGACTTTATTTTTCTGGGCTCCAAAAAATCACTGCAGATGGTGACTGCAGCCATGAAATTAAAACACACTTGCTCCTTGGAAGAAAAGCTATGACAAACCTAGACAGCATATTAAAAAGCAGAGGTATTACTTTGCCAACAAAGGTCCATCTAGTCAAAGCTATGGTTTTCTAGTAGTCATGTATGGATGTGACAGTTGGACTATAAAGAAAAGCTGAGCACCAAAGAATTAGTGCTTTTGAACTGTGGTGTTGAAGACTCTTGAGAGTCCCTTGGACTGCAAGGAGATCCAACCAGTCCATCCTAAAGGATATCAGTCCTGAATATTCACTGGAAGGACTAATGCTGAAGCTGAAACTCCAATACTTCGGCTACCTGATGGGAAGAATGGACTCATTTGAAAAGACCTTGATGCTGGGAAAGATTGAAGGCAGGAAAAGCGGACGACAGAGGATGAGATGGTTGGATGGCATCACCAACTCAATGGACAAGAGTTTGAGCAAGCTCCGGGAGTTGGTGATGGACAGGGAGGCCTGGCGTTCTGCAGTCCATGGGGTTGCAAAGAGTCGGACACAACTGAGCTACTGAACTGAACTGATATGGCTCTAGAGCACAACCTGTCATTTGAAGTCTTGATATTGCTAGAAGCTAAACTTCGTCCTAGTCTCCTGGTCCAAACATGTCCTTCATAAGAAGATGAGGTCCTACCCTGATGTACATCTTCACACACCCACTGCGGCAATATGCTTATAGTCCTCTGTCTATACTTTTGCCTCAAGGTTATTAATACAAACCATTGTCTAATTGTAGAATAATCATTGCAAGTAACTATATAGACACCTATACTTAATAACATAGAATTCTTTTAAAAAAATGTTCCAGTGCATAGGGAAGTACAGCTGAGACAAAAGAACACTACCATAGCATTGCGATACTTCAACATAGCAATCCAACGTACATACATGAGGAGGAGCTTTCCCCAAATTACTAACAGCAGGGATGTAAACATCCTGAACATATACTGGTCCAGCAGGACAAATTCATGTTACATTTACCATGCTAAGCATTTTAATTTCCTTAAAATGTTAATAACTGTTTGCTTAACACCTCAATATGAAGACTGCTAAAACCACTTTAGAGTCTTTTATTCCTTTACATGTATTGCAATAAGGATTATTGTGAGTTACAATGAGGACTGAATCAAAAAAACTGCTGTAAGAGCTCTTTGCCAAGCATTAAAATGTAACAGTGAAAGCTGTTAAGCAAATTAGGTCACAAAGCACTTTCATACTTTCAAACCAAGCTTCCTGCCTTGTGACTTTTAAGGCAGACTACTTTCCAACATTGTGTTGGTGGTGAATCCTCTAAGGCCATCTTCAAATCTGGTTCAAGATGGCAAATGTTCTTGGCTTTGAGGTTACACTTGATGCTGGGATCCAGGCTTACTACATTTTCAGCACAGTCTTCACCTGCCAAAGTGCATTAGGGTTCTGTGAACAACACTGAAATTACTTCTCTCTTTATTTTCTGACAGAGGAAGACACTGCAAGTAATGCCTCAGATGAGGTGGGCGGCCCCACAGCACCACATGGTATCCTTGGGTCAGGTAAGGGATCTAAACTGTTGAATTTTAAATGTACTTTTGATTTTTAAAGTCTAATATATACCAGTTGAAGTAGTTATAGGGAAGATGTCTACTATAGATGATCCCAAATGCCTCATTATATTGAATACCCGAGTTGGTAGAGTATATGGTAGGGGAGTAAAGAAATATCTATTCCTACTTCTTACTAAAAAAAAAAAATCTGTAAATACTGAGACACTCTGTATTCATAAATATGCAATCAAGGATACCTGTTGATGAAAAGCAGCTAAATTATTCTCACTAATATTGGGGGTTAATCTGTCTTATTTTAAAATATTTGAATATGAATGTATGAAAAAATTTTTGATCCTCATATTGAAATTCTCAATGCTTTACGTCAGTCCAGTTTGCTTTAAATGAATGATATTGAAATATAGGATGTATCTAAGTTTGAATAATTGTGAATCATATTGATTCATAGGAAATCACATTCCTTTAGAAAATGCTAAAAGTCATTTACAGATTATAATAGTGAGTGACACAGGCTGGAAAACACTGGTATGACAAGGAGGTCAGAGCACTTATAAACATATGGTCTCATGAAAAAATTAAGCAAATGCTTGAAGGGGCCACAAGAAACAAAGAAATATTTGAGGAAGTTGCCAGAAGATGAATGCAGTTTGGAATAGACAAAGAGACTGGAAACAATGTCATACCAAATACAAAAATTTTAAATTATGAATACAGAGTTTTACAAAAGAAAAATGTCAACCCTCAAAGAAAAATGAGATTTTATGAAGTTGATGGCCTCCTAAGACAACCATCTCTCAGAACTGCCAAATGGAAACAAGGTTACTATGTAACCTTGGAATTTGACTTTTTAAAGTGAAAATTCTATAAACTTTCCTCTTTGCATTTAACTTAGCAAAAAATTCAATAATAATTCCTAATACTATTTTATGTTCAAATGATTCCCTAAATTATTATAAACCACATACCTATTAAGTCAAGAATTTCAATTTCTTTTCAAGGCTTTCCTAAAGATTTAGTAAAGATTAGTACCAAAATCTGGAGAAGGCAATGGCAACCCACTCCAGTGTTCTTGCCTTGAGAATCCCAGGGATGGGGGAGCCTGGTGGGTTGCTGTCTATGGGGTCGCACAGAGTCAGACACGACTGAAGCGACTTAGCAGCAGCAGCAGCAATACCAAAATATTCCTAATTCTTAAACTTTTTCATCTGTCCAATCACGTAAATATTCTAACTGTAGTATATTTGAATGCTTGAAAACTAATACACTTTTAGATGATGTCATATAATGACTCTTTTCCTATGTTCTCTTGTTTAAAGAATTATTTGAAAATCATACCAAAAATCCAAGAACTTTGAGCATCAAGAGAAAAGCACTTGAAGATGGTAAGTGTCTGAGATATGCCAACTTTTCCCACATTGATTAAAACTTCTGTAACTTTTTCCTGATAGATGTTTATTCTTGTCCTTGACAAATCAAGACTATTGTTTATGAGCAGTGTGAGAGCAAAAAATGCTGAAAAATTATTTCTTTCATAGCTTATTAAGAGAGAAAGTAACAAAGTAAACAGAAACTTTCCCACCTCAAATTTCTGCACAATTATCTATTTATCGTTGGCCTTTAAATTACACTTTTCTGTGATTGCCATTAGAATACTAGGATGTAAAAGGAAAACCCCCACAAACTAGTAAGTTCTGAATCTTGCTTTTCTCCAAAGGTAACTAACAATGGCCATAACTTTTTAGTAATTCTACAAAAACTGAGAAGCCAGCTAATTATGAAGCTGTCATTCCAAACTGACCCATTATAAGTAACAGAAAAGATTACTTATAATGTGGGTGCATGCTAAGTGTCTTCAGTCATGTCTGACTCTGTATGACCCTATGGACTGTAGCCCACCAGGCTCCTCTGTCCATGGGATTCTCCAGGCAAGAATACTGGAGNAGATTACTTATAATGTGGGTGCATGCTAAGTGTCTTCAGTCATGTCTGACTCTGTATGACCCTATGGACTGTAGCCCACCAGGCTCCTCTGTCCATGGGATTCTCCAGGCAAGAATACTGGAGTGGATTGCCATGCTCTCCTTCGGAGGACCTTCCTAATCCAGGGATCAAACCTGAGTCTCTCACATCTCCTACATTGGCAGGCAATTTCTTTACCACTAGCACCATCTGGGAAGCCCAACCTAATATAGTATAGCATAAAAAAAAACACAGAATATAAGAAAAGGCACTGATCTGAGAAACAGAAAACCTAATTTTTCTAGTTTCTCTTTACCCTTAAAATTCAACATGGAGCAAATGACTACATCTCTCTAGATCGCTAAGATAATCCAACTTTAGCATTTTACAGATTTATAGTTGATCTAATTGTCTTGAGTTCACATAAACAGTTGAAGACCTCAGTCTTTACAAAGTGAAGACACCTGTGCACCTACCACTCAAATCAAGATATAAAACACTACCAGCACCCTAAAGACCCCCCCACTTCAATAATTATCCTGTTAGCCCCCAGGCGTCCATGCAAAGTCGCTTAAGTTGTATCTGATTCTATGTGACCCTATTGACTGCAGCCTGCCAGGCTCCTCTGCCCATGGAATTCTCCAGGCAAGAATATTGGAGTGGGTATCCATGCCCTCCTCCAGGGGATCTTCCCAACTCAGGCACCGAACCTACATCTCTTACATCTCCTCCACTGAAAGGTGGGTTCTTTACCACTAGCAGCACCTGGGAAGCCTGTGAGCCCTCATAAAAGTTATCAATGTTCATTACCATAGGCTAGTTTTATTAATAGAATCATACAATTGTCTTTTCCTTTAGTATGTATTTTGTAATGTCAAGCTTCTTTCACACAGCATTGAGAGTCATCCATGATTTTACTTGCAGCAGGAGTTTGTTCTTTTTTACTGCAATAGAATATTCCATAATAGGAACATACATCCCTCTACCTTCTCTATCCAATGTTCCCAGATTGGGGCTACTAAGAATAATGTTGCTATACAAATTCCCGTGCATGTCTCCCAATAAACATATGTATGTATCTCTGTTGAGTACACACCCAGGAGTGGGATGCAGGGTCACAGGATATGCATATATCTAGGTAGTATTCTAAGCACGTTATATATTAATACATTTAATCCCTACTAAAACTCTATGAGGTAAGTGGTACCATTATCCCCATTTACAGAGGAGGAAATGGAGGCATGAACGAGTCTGCTCTGTTGAACCAGTTGCTCTACTGCCTCTCCGTGGGGGCAGGGACCATCAGCCTCGTGTAGTACAGTATTCCTAGTGTCAACCACAGGGCCTTTCATACACACAGGAAGAGCTCAACAAATATTTTTCGAATAAAGTATTAGATAATAGCAGGACTCCACTGATCCCCAACCCTGCCCAACAACACTTATATCTCATGAAAGCTGAAAATTTTATTCTCCATTTTTTGACATAAATTACAAATCAGACGAGTTGCCTCATGTTTTCCTCCTCTCAATGTCCTTTAATGGATGTGCGACTGAAAAGGGAAACTGCTAAGGATTAACCACACGAAAGTATCATTCCCAATGCACTGAATTTGTGCACTGGACCTTTAAAATATACAAGTCTAACCCAACAGGTGAGAAACAGTCAGAAATTAGGAGACTTTCCCAAGATCAAACTACTACTAGGAAACCTGGTAGACTTCAAGTCTTATGTTAAAGAGGCTGTCCCAACATTCGCCAGAACGACAAATCAGTAGTACCTTTAGATCCTTTGGGGGATAAGTCACTTTTCCAACTAAGGGAATGTAAAACACTAGAGGAATGTAACATGTTTGGCTATTATTTCTAAGAGATAAAAATCAAAAAAGTTAACCCCGGCCTTAATATGGCAATTCAAAGCAAGTTCTCTGATAATCTACTCCTGGGTTTCCCAACAAACTAAATGAAGACAACTGGGAACAAATTTCATAGGTTTGTCTGAGTGCATCCCTCCCCTCTACCTCCGAAGTGCCTTTCTAGTGATACGTTATATACTTTTTGCAGAACCAGCAGCTGTACCTCTTAAGAAAACTGCTTCTGAGATGGCTGCAAATCAGTTTCCTCAAAGAACAGAACCAAAAGATTCTTCAGAATATTTTTGCAGTCAGCAGACTCCCTACGTGACCCAACTTCATCAGGTAAATGTCATAAATTTCTAGAAAAGGTATGAAAATGTTTACCAGTTGTAGGGTTCAATTCCTAACACAGGAAAATGATAATTCACTTGAAGGGCATTTTCATTCCCTAACTAACTAAGGAAAGGCTAACTAGCTGATTCATGTGGTAACTGTCTGAAATTTTAGTAATTCCTTTTATGGAATCTTCAAATATGTCCATGTCATTCTAGCCTCCATTAACTGTGAGAGATCTTTAAAGATAAAGATCTCTAATCTACAATGGGGTGTATGGTTTGTCCCAACTCTGCAAACCTCAGAACTCATTGATGTTTTCAGGCCCAAAAAAGTACTCGATTATATTTATCTGGCATGAACAAGCACACACAGACAGCTTTGTAGCTGAAGAGGACAACCAATTAGCTTAACACTGAAAATTCCCCCTGACAGAAAGCAGAGCTATGTATAAATCTGCAAATAGCCAGACTGCTAAAAAAGAAGGACTTCTGGATGAGGCCATCTGGAATAAGCATCCAGTGCATGACTATCTAGTAACTGATATTCCATTTGTTTTTGCATATAAAATACATAACACCACAACATTCGGGGTTCTGTCATCCCTGACACTAAATATCTATGCCTAAGAGAGAACCAAAAACCATGCAAAAGTGATAGACATTTCAGTTTCTAGAGACTTCTGCAACAGACCACCACCTGCCAATGTACAATGTATATAACTAATTCTATACTAAATTATAACAACCCATCTAGGTTTCAAATTTTGACATTACTTGATTTACTGTCAAATGAAAACATTTTTTGAAAATTTATTTTATTAAAGTACAGTTGACTTACAATGTTAATTTCTGCTGTATAGCAAAGTGATTCAGCTATATTTATAACAAACATTCTTTTTCATATTCTTTTCCATTATGGTATCACAAGATATGTAATATAGTGTCCTGTGCTATACAGGAGGACCATGTTGTTGTTATCCATTCTATTAAAAACATTCTTTCTTAATCTTTCACCCCTACAGCAGCAGATTTCATCTTCTAGACATAAAGAAGTTTCATATTCTTAGAATCAGTTCCCCTAATGTGTGAGGACTTTTGCTAATTTAAAATTGTGAATTGGATAGGATTATGGGCAAGAACCAGTGCTCTCAAAGAATCTTAATGATTCTATGCCTGCTGCTGCTGCTGCTAAGTCACTTCAGTTGTGTCTGACTCTGTGCGACCCCATAGATGGCAGCCCACNTGACTCATTGGAAAAAACTCTGATGCTGCGAGGGATTGGAGGCAGGAGGAGAAGGGACAACAGAGGATGAGATGGCTGGATGGCATCACGGACTCGATGGACGTGAGCCTGAGTGAACTCCGAGAGATGGTGATGAACAGGGAGGCCTGGTGTGCTATGATTCATGGGGTCGCAAAAATGGACACGACTGAGCGACTGAACTGAACTGAGCTGAACTGAAGGGTTACATAAGCTCCACATAGTCAGAGATCTTGTCTCATTCAACATGATCTTTCCAGAACCCATAAAATTATCTGTCATGTAGTCAGTGTTGGCTGAATCAGAGAATAAATGGGTGAATGGATGAGCAACATTAAAATTCTGCAAGGAAATGTAAAAAATTATGGGGGGCCTATGGTTTCCAGGACTTCTCTGATTAGGATTTATGGTGATTTTTTTTTTCATTACAAATACAGTTATTACCAGTATTCCTTGAATTTATTTTCCAATTGTTTTGCTTTCCTTTGAGGAGGATGGGTGGTTATTATTCCTGGCATCAGCAACTGATTCCTTATGAATCCACAAACGATGCAGATGAAGTATGTTACTCATTATTTTACTCTAAGAAATGTTTGTTTTCTTGATGTTCACATACTTCTATGATGCTGTGGATTCTTGCGTTACAACCTAGCAGGTGAAATAAGCTAACACCATAACCTTGAGTTTGATTCTATTTATCTTACTTTTTTATGCCTCACACAGACAACATTCAATAAATGTTTTGAAAGAATAAGTAAAATGGGCTGAATTATGCAACTACACATACTCATCTTCTATATCCAAGGAAATGCATTGAAAGAAATTTGTACTATAGAAGCATGCCTTTTTGACCTTGACGTGTGGCAGCATCTTCCTAGCTATAGCAGTGGTTGCTTTCAAGTTGGTGAGAGGTGAGGCTTGTACACTGTTTGGGAGAAAGGTGGTTTAGGGCCTTGGTACTCAAGTTGTGATCTGCATTACCTGTGTGCTTATTGGAAATGCAGATTCTGCGCTCGATCCTAGGACTTCTCAGTTATAATCTGCATTTTTATCAACATCCTCTAGTGATTTGTGTGCACATTATTATTAGAAAAGCAATAGTTTATGGGAGGTAAGTCAGTGATTATGTTACCCTCAGGCATCAGTAATGACTTAAATATCTGTATCTGTATAAGACCCTCTAGACAGTTATACATTGGTAGACAAACAAATTTCTCTTAAATTACTTTGAGGACTGTAACCTCCTCTAAAATCCTATTTGTATATTCATCAACTGATGGAAAACATGCTCAGTGCCGTGTTTTGAATTAATCAATTCAGCGTTTAAATGACAAAATTTGCAGTCTCAATAAAGCATGATAAACAGCTGCTGCCTTTCACTTCTGCCTCCATTAAGAGGAAGTTAGAAATACTCACCAGAAACTCATCACTTCTCTGCTTCTTGCCAAAAATGTCCTTGGCACAAATTCCAAGTTCAAATAAGCACTGTATTTTACATCTAGAAGCATCTGCTTTTAATCTGTGTTCGAAACAAATGGGAACATAAACATCTTGCACTGATCTTCCATTTCTTGACACGTATATAGCCCTTAGAGCCTGGGTCACAAAATTACCATCACATGGCAGAACACTTTGCATTGTAGGATGTTTCACAATTAAATTATAACAATGTTGAAAGAGTAACATAGATAATATGTGCCATAGAAATTCTTCTTTGAAGAAGAAATTCGGATTGCTTGGGTAGTCAAATGAACTGTATAGAGAGGTGAGTGTCAGATCTGTCATGGAGAAATGAAGAGAGGTTGGACAGTGGAATGAAAAGGGCATGGCATTTCAGAGAGCAATGACAATAAGGTATGACTAGAGAAATGAGCAAAGCGGGGTGGATTAATGAGGAAATGTGTTCACGAATTGTGATGACAAGGCTTACAATTAGAAATGTTGACCAAAACAGAGTGGTCCAAGTTAAATTTGACTATTCTCTGTAGAAAATAAAGATGCTTTAAGTAAGTAAAGAAATGAAAAGTAAGAAGCTAGTGTTTTAGGAAGAAAGGTTGATCAAGCAAAGGTATGCATCTTGCAAATCTAATGTCAGTATTGTAATGCTGGGTCTTAATAAATGATTACTGAATACCAAGTGAACAAATATACAGTGATCCATGTAATTTTCAGGAAAGAAGTTAGTTTCTTAAGTGAATTAACTCCTCTGCAATTTGTTTATGAGTATCACAATTTCCAAAATGGTGGTAAACATTTGCTAGAAAGTCATAAACAGAGGCAACAAATGCAAATACAGGATATACACATTTATCTGAATATGGCTGTAAGTGGGGTTCTACAGAATTTTTCTCGTTAGATATATTTCTGTATTTTAAGTACTTTCAAATATGCCTCTCATTCTTTTGGGAACAAGGAGTTCCAGGTCATTGAAAAAATTCCTTTTGTCATTATTTGTTCTGAATATTTTATGCTGGGACTTCTTCTGACTCTTAAGATAATTGGCAAGACACTTACCTGAACATAGTGTTCAACTACTTGTTTACAACCCAAGGCACCTTTGAGTGAAAACTCCAAGGATGACTCAAAAGCCACTTTCCCAGGATAAGTTTCTTGGACTCTTTTCTCTTGCATTCCCTACTTTTAAAAGCCCAGGCTTCAAGACTGCTTGAGACACTTTCCAATAGTCAATATGATAATTTTTCTGTAGAGGTTGACAAAACTGTTGCAAAATTGTCATGTCAAAACTGCCATATGAAACATTCATTTGTAGAATGATCATGGTCACGCAGACACTTCCTGGAGCAGCAGAAATGATCTTATAGGATCCCTACTTGACAGATGGTGTATATGAAAGAATAGAAAGGTGGCTTGTGGGCTACTGGCCACAAAACAGTGATAGATCTCTGATACAATTCTAGAATAAGTAAAGAGGCTCTTTTCCTTTGGGGCATCTCCTCTCCTCGTCAAAGAGAAATATGGGCTTAATACATGAAATCCAAGTTTTGCTTCATTTCCACAACTTGACATTACGGTAAACTAACAAAAGAAGACTGATGCAGCAGAATGCAGAATATCGCTTTGGTATCCTATTCCACCATGTCCATATAGAATCATCCAGAAAACAGGCTACTAATCAAGAGAAGTTAGAAATGAAATCTTGTTGGGTGAGAGAGTGAAAAATCTAATATTACAACCCAATTACAATTCTTAAATTACCTGAATCATTAAATATTGGACTATTAGAAAAGTAATAGCTTTAATTAGTCATCAACTTAACCACTGTAAGCTATTTTGAGCATCTTCAATAAATTTGAAATAGTCCAGTTAACTTACTCTCATTTGCTTTATATACTCAGTGATAGTCTATGCTTTTTTGGCATAGAGATTATATCCAACAATAGGATTTGTCCACTGAAAGTGCACAGTGTATTTGTTTAGTCACTAAATTATGTCTGACTCACTACAACCCCATGGACAGTAGCCCACCAGGCTCCTTTGTCCATGGGGTTTTGCAGGCAAGAATACTGAAGTGAATTGCCATTTGCTTCTCCAGGGGATCTTCACGATCCAGGGATTGAACCCACATATCCTGCATTGCAGGCAGATTCTTTACTGCTGAGCCACCAGGGAAGCGTACAATACCTATATGTTAATTTATGAGATGAGCAAGGGCTGTATCTGTCCCTCCAAGGGTAATAGGAAGACTGGGATTTCTCTTACTGATAAACTGTGATCCCTATTAGCTCACTATGAAAGGAGCTCAGTCTCAAAAAAGTAAACAAAGGCAGACTAAAAAGGAATTTTAGAGGCTCCTTTGGATATCTTTCTATTTAATTCATGAATTTCTTAATGTTCTAAATATATGCATGCTGACTTGTAATGTGAGTTCTCACAAGCCTGACCTCATGCTTAGTTAAAACATGAAGTTATTTATGTAGGGGAATCTGACATGCCTCTCCAGGATGTAGATGTATTGAGTGACAGAGAACTTTAATTTCTAGACACAGAGCCATTGGTTAAATGACAGAAGAAAGAAGAAAATGAACCTGTTAACATCCACTGATCCCTAGAATTAATAAATCTCCTTTTCTGTAAATTGAGGAATTTGGGTAAAACTCAATGAAATATTAACTTGGCTGTATATTAAGAATCATATGGAGGGCTCTGTATATATGTACCAATGTTTAGTCACCATTCCTAGGTATTTTAACTTAGCTCTTTCGATGGTTCTATACCAAGAGAATTCGGAGCTCAAGGTTGAGGGGCCCTCAAGGTTGTCTCCACTTCTAACATCTTATGAATCTGGAAGACAATGGATAAACTGTTAAATTCCTGATTGGGACAGTATAGCTTTAATCATTGTATCTCTAGAGAGGAATCTCACATGCCAGCCAATGCGGTAATTCACTCTCTGAAACTCCAGCTATGGGGAATTTATGACCTTTCTGTTGAGCCAAAGTGGCTTCCAAAAAGAAGATATCATGGCTTTTGTTGATTTCAAATTTCACTATGAATTGAGTTCCTGAATATTTCTTCTAATTTTAGCAAACATTGCAGTAACTACTGTAAAGATTATACAGACCAGAATTGATTATTTATAAAAAGTTAGATGAAATCAGCTCCCATTTAATAAGCATTGATTACTTCTCAAAAGTTGAATGAAATTAGCTCCTGTCAACAATATTCTTCCCACAAGAAGATTGAGAAATATTTGTTGGTGGAAAATTCTATAAAGATAACTCTTTTATAGCATCTATAAATCCTTGCAAAAATATTACAAATGATAAAATAATTTCAGTGGGTTATTGTCACATGAAGATATTAGTCAGAACTTATATAACCATCACTGGCCATAAGAGATGGTTATAAATGTGTTTTGCTGTAGAATGCTGAGGAAATATGATAGTCTATTATTATTTTGGATTCTGTTTATTGGAAACATTTTGGGAACTGGAAATTTAATTAGCTGACTGACTGGATTTAAAGGCAACTGGCAAGAGCCATCCTTCACAAATTGTAATTTCAAAAAACTCCAGTTTGATCTAAAGGTTTAGCCTGAGGATTTGTCCCTGATTGAATTTGCAGGACCAAGGTTCATGGGTTTATTTTTTTCATTGTTGATCCTCATATTTTACTGTAGTTAATCATTCCTGGAAGTCTAGGGTTGAATTGAGAGTTTATGCTCATTGAGTTGGCTTTGAAGAGCTGAGAACTCCACCATGTTAGGTTTGATGTAGAGGAGATTCCGTTTGGAATAGGTTCCATGCTTTGCACAGGAGAACCTTTCCTGCAGTTACATTACCATGTTGTCCTATAAGGGATTGCACTCTTAGGAGAGGCTCAAACAATGCTCTCCTAGGCTTAAACAGTAACAAAAATGTTGAGGAGAGAAAAGTTAGAGTGAAGAACACTAGACAAGGAGGAGAAAGGACCTAGGTAATGGAAACAGAATTCAGGGCTCAGTCTTGGCTCTGTACTCAGCACAATGTCCGAAACAGAATTGTTACTGTTACAGTCATTGAGCGCTTCCTCTGTGTTGGACACTGAGTCATGCCTTTCCTTTATGTTACCTCATTTATCCCTCATCAAAATTACGTGGGAGCTCCTAGCACCCCTTAGGTCCAAGTACCATAGATCTGTCCTGGACCACCCTTCTTTAGAGGGTCTGCTCTGGATCTCCTCTAACAGTGTTTTTCTTCTGATCAAGTCTAGACCATGTTCTAGGTCTTCAGGACTGTGGTGTCCCCTGTACAAAGTCCTTTAGCACACTTCCCAGGAGAGTGCAGGACTTCCTCCCAAAGGTAGATCACAACCTAAAAAATGAAACCTGAAGGGAGGCAACCCAGGGCTCCATGTTGTGAGAAAACTGGACGCCTTCTAATTTGTTGCTTTGTCATCTTCAATGTATTGCTTCCACCTCATAGTTCAAGAGGTCTCCAACATCATATTCTCCTTTCAGTTAGGAGAAGAAAAAAATTTAAAAAGTCCATCTTCTCCCTTCAAGGACACTTAAAATTCTCTCCTTACATCCCATAACTCTGTATGTGTGTGTGTGGGGGTCACCGAGACAGAGAGAAGAGATCTTGTTAAAGACACAGCTGTTTTATATTATTTGGACAATTTTTGAAGTTACTGACTAGTTTAATTTTGACACTTTCATTTTGCACTGTTCTCTTTATCATGCTTTACTTCTGTCTCCCCTCAGAGTTCTTGTCTTGCATTTTTTTTTTCTAAAATGCTTGCATTTTCCTCTCTACTTTATTTGAGGCTTTATATTCTTTTAGTAGTTACCCTCAATATTTAAATGAATATTTAATAAACCCAACCTCTTTACATACCACTGGAGTAATACAAGGAAATAGGATGACTTTAACTCTAAACTGCTCCCTTTTCTCTCTGAGGTAGAAACAAACAAACAGACAGACAGAAAACTACAGCTAGAATCAGTGAAACAAGTGAAGGGGCTTAAGTAATAGGACTGAATGACATTCAGGAACCTGAATAGTTCAAACAATACAGACAGTTGTTATCTGATACGTTAACTCAGTCTTGTTATGTAAGTCAAATCTATTGATGATGATTAGTTTTACACCATTGATTTATCTTTGAATATACATGCATGATTATTCTCTCTGCTCACCAGTATCATTCCCATTTCAGATCCTTCTGTAAATTTTTTTCCTTCTTTTACTGGATCATTCAGAAGCTCTTTTGAGAGTTTTTATTTATTTGAAAATGTCTTTACTCACTTTCATGCTTGAAAATAGGTTTCCAAGGTAACCAATAAAATTAGATAAAATTTGTCTCTGAATTTTGAAGTATATTTAACTCTTTATTGTTACATTATTTCTCTTTAGAATTTGTCATTCTAATCACCATGCCTTTGTAAATTTTTTTAAATGGCTGCTGTTACGGTCTTTGTACTTTGCATTTTTACCATGATTTGTTTAGCTAGGAATTCTTCTAATGTAGCTTATTTGGAAATCCTTGTTTTCCAAATGTTATATTTATTATTTTACTCAGTAAGAGGAAACTCAGATATTATCTCTTTAAATATTATTTTTATATCATTTAAAAATTATTTTGCCTGGTATCTGTTAAAAGCATACTTTGAATCTTCTAACTCTATCCTCCATGCCTCTTACATTTCCTTTATATTAATATGTTATATTTCTTTATCTCTGAAACTTTTTTTGTGATTTCTTCTGAACTTTCTCCCATTTACCAACTCTCTCTAGCTCTCTGAAACCATTACTCAGCAACTCATTAAATTTTTGATTTTAATAATACTGATTTTTTCCTATAACTTTTTTCTAATCTTTTACTAAATATATCTAACTTCCTCCTCTATATTCTAGTAGTCTTTTTATCCCAGTATATTTTCAATTCTTTCTCATTTTCTTTAATTAATTAAGCATACCTCTTTAGTGTTCATTTTTAAACAATTTTGGTGTTTGAGTTTTAAAATTTTTCATATTACTGTTTTTTTCTATTCTCATTTACAATAGCATGTTTTCCTTTGTGTTTGGCATGATTTTTTATTCAGAGCTCATATTTGTTGACATTGTGTGTTGGTTATTGATTTTTCCAGGGAGAATTTTTATTGCATGTAAATAGACCTAGATCGGATATAAACTGCAATTCTTGACATATATTTTGAACTGAATGCACATAGTAGATTTATATAACAAAATATCTGTAGTCGGACTTTGACTACGGCATCTTAATGAAGGTCTTATTTACAACAAGTCTTCACTTAGTGCCAAAGCCAAGTTAATCATGACACTTCACTGCTTCACTGTTTGCCTCTATAGAGTGTCTTTTTCTATTGTAGTCATTTGTTGGTCTGCATTCCACAGGCTGGTAAACCTTGTACTTGCCCAGCCTCTAGACCAAAGAGAAAGTCCAGAGTCAGTGACAGAGATGCTACTGCTACTGCTGCTAAGTCACTTCAGTCGTGTCCGACTCTATGTGACCCCATAGACGGCAGCCCACCAGGCTGCCCTGTCCCTGGGATTCTCCAGGCAAGAACACTGGAGTGGGTTGCCATTTCCTTCTCCAATGTATGAAAGTGAAAACTGAAAGTGAAGTCGCTCAGTCGTGTCCGACCCTTAGCGACCCCATAGACTGCAGCCCACCAGGCTCCTCCATCCATGGGATTTTCCAGGCAAGAGTACTGGAGTGGGTGCCATTGCCTTCTCCAGTGACAGAGATAATAATGGTTTAATGAATGGGGACCTTTCACGTCGGAAGCAAGCTCCTAAAGCAAGAGCCCGCCATGTGCAGCAGACAGCAGGCAGGATAAGGAATAATGCTAGTTTAATTTCATGATGCTTGCCCCCGATTTTGTCCAGCTGGAGCTTTTTCCTTTACATTCTGCAAGGTCATCTAGTTATTTGAGAGAGCATTTGAGTTATTTCATCAATCTTTGTTAGATTTTTCATAGCAGGAGAAGTTTGTAAATTCTAGACCATTATAATTTCATAATCACAAGACTCATATTAATTTGTAGAAAATTGCTCTGTTCTCAGTAGGACTACATATTTAAAATAATCCAATATATTATCAGACTTGATAAAATTCCATGATTTTCAAGATATTTTTATTATATAAGAGAGTCAGGTAATGATCTTCAGTGTGATTAGGTGACACCAACAATAAGATAGTAATAAAATTCCAACAGAAACCATGCATCCTGGGCTCAAATCTTTGTTGTTTCACTTGTTAGCTGTGTGATTATTGGTGAACTGGTTAATATCTTCAAAGGCCCAGTTTTCTCCTGTTTAAAAGAAGAATGGTATTAATAACTATGTCATAAAGTTTCTCTGAGGAAAGTGTATATTGGTACATGTGATAAGGTTTTTAAAAATCTAGTTATTATTATCATGGTAGATATTGGTTATACCAATGAGTAAGCTGCAAACTAATTTACATGATCAAGAGGATAAGCAAAGTAATGATAGTGACATTATTAAGTTTGGGCTTGTATATTTTATCCTTTATTTAAAAGGAGCTGAGTTGCAAAAATTTCAACAAATGAACAACAATAGGAGAAAAATATTTAAGGGATTTTAAAAATAGGACTTCAGTTAAAGCATTAACTTTAAATATGCTTCCAAACAGGTATTAATACATGAGAAATCAATTTTAAAACATATGTAAATTTAATGTATATGTTTTAGCTAAACAAGATTGAAAACATATGAACTTGATTTTTAATGGCATTGTCTTGCTTTAGGCATATTTAACATTCAAAACTGGCTTTGACCCAAATTTGATTATCATTTTGGAAAAACCCAGTTTTTAGCAAAAGGCTACTATTATTAGAATATATTTTCTATTTATATTATTCATGTCCTTTTAAAAATGTCAACATTTCATAGGTAATGGAAATATCTTAGCTCTAGTATGTTGAAAGCAGGTATTTTTAGCTGTAAATGTGTTGTTAAAATTATGTTTAATCTCTTTTTTCAACCTGCAGAAAATACACAACCTGAATTAATATAAGTCCATGTAAAAATATGCACCATGGGTTACTGAGGAAAAATTTAAATTCCTTCCTTCCCCGGTCTAGTGGAATAGGTGATGTAGTATTTTTCCCCCAGGGAACTTGAGTTCACTCTTGCTTGAAACTTCATAGTAGAGGTCACCAGTGAAGAAATTTTGTTTTGTGATAGGATTCTTCTGAAATCAGACAATCCCTTCCTTAATCTGGGATCTAGCAATTTACTTTTTAGGACGTCTCAGATGGTTCAGTGGTAAGGAATCTGTCTGCAATACTGAAGTGGGTTTGATCCCTGGGTGGGGAAGATCCCCTGGAGAGAAAAACATAAATCATACCAGTATTCTTGCCTGGGAAATAACAATTTACTTTTCTATGTGCCTATTCCTCAAGGCTGATATTTTGTTTTAGACCTATAAGAATCTTGAATTTCTCACATCAGATATAATTTTTCTTAAAAGACAAAAAAAATATCCAACCAAATACATTTGAAGATCTAATTGGCTTCATTAGGTGATTCATGTAAATGGCAACCCACTCCAGTATTCTTGCCTGGAGAATCCCATGGACAGAGGAGCCTGGCAGACTACAGTCCATGGGGTCACAGAGTCAGACACGACTTAGTGACTAAACCACCACCACCAGGTGATTCATGTAATAGGAAGCATGCCTTCTAGCAACTAGAAGGGCCCTCCATGGAGTTGTACAAAATGAAAGGTCTTTATAGAGAGAGGGAACCTTGCTTTCAGGTAAGGATTTTAGAAACTGTGAGGGAGAGAGTCTCAGGGTGTGTGATGAGATCATGTACAATTCTCTCACAGGTTGGTGATGAGAAAACAATGATGTTTCTGGAATCTCAATCACCAACTTTCTGGTTCCAATCCAAGTAGGGTCTACTGGTGGTCTGCGTACAGTTACCATTCTCCACCTGGTAGAGGTTTCAGTATCTGAAAAACAACTCAAGAGATATGGCTTAGGATTGCCTATAACCCTTGAAAGAAATTAAAGATCCTTGACTTTGTTTTATGGCTAAACTATTACTGTGTCTTGCTTGACCGATCTCCTTTATTTCTGCATTTTCTCACTTCTCTGATTAAATTTACTCTTTGGAACTGGAGGAAAGGCCTAGGAGGCTAAGCAGGGAGTGGGGGACATGAAAAAAAGGAGTTATGTGTCCCTAGGAAGGCCCTGCAGGGTCCTGCTCAGTTTCAACAATACTATTTTTCAAATAGGAAATGATCTCTCTTCCATTCCCTACTCCTGGATATTTCATATGGGAGTGAGATTTTTCTCATTATTGTTATTTTAAAGCTTCCCCAGTGGTTCAGATGGTAAATAATCTGCCTACAATGCAGGAGATCCCCCTTTGATCCCTGGGTTGTGAAGATCCCCCGGAGAAGGAAACGGCAACCCACTCCAGTATTCTTGCCTGGAGAATTCCACAGACAGAGGAGCCTGGTGGGCTACAGTCCATGAGAGTCACAAAGAGTCAGACACGACTGAGCGACTAACACATTTTCATTTCTAAAAAGTTCATTCTAAGTTATTAACATTCCGATTCTACATAATTCAAACAATCTTATCTTCAAGTTTTAAGCTTTAACTTTCCACTGAATCATCCTACTTGACTTGCATCAAGGAATAGTTCCCCTAACACCCAGAAATATCTTTTATAAGAATTTTATTTTTCACTAAACACTCTTCAAAGCAATCACATTTCCTGCATTGGTTATTTGGGATGCATTGATTAGAGTCTACAGTTGGTTTGGACTCCCTACTAACAAATGCTGCATGAATGTGTTTTTAAAATGTGTGATTACCTAACACTTACTGTTTTCACTTATCATTTCAACTCAGACAGAATGCCTTTTAATATCTTTTTACATTTATTAATGCAAAATATTTATACTCAGCTAGTATTCCAGACATTGTGTCAAGACCTGGCGACATTTGTGTAATTCACAAATAAGGAAGGGTAACATGAATTATATTAATTGAATAATAATTTATTTTTTAAAATAAACCAATAAGAGGATTGGACGAATTAGAATATTTATTTGAAGGAAAATTTGGTTTCATTTCACTTGGTGTCAGCTTTTTAATTTTTTTAATATGTAAGAAATTACTACCATTTGATCATCACATCCATTCAAGTTTCAATTGTCTCAACCACACCTCTGTAGCAAAGAGATACAGCTTGAGATCACAGATTGCATTGTGTTCTTTAGTCTGAAGCAATCCTTTGGTCTTTCTGTGCTTTTATTGATCTTGACACTTCTGAATACTAGAAACCAATAATTTTGTAAAACGCCCCTCAATTTTGTTTGTCTAATGTGTTCCCATGATTAGATTCATATGGTATATCTTTGGCAGGCCTATTACAGGATTGATGCTGTGGTCCCTTCTCTGCCTTCACCTGGGCATTCATGTCGATCTGTCTTGTTATTGCTGACGTTCATTGTGATTACTTCATTAAGGGGATTGGCCAGGCTTCTCCCATACAAATTAATTCAAAATTTTTTTTGGTAATCAGTAGGCATTTTGTGGAAAGGTACTTTGGGAGTTGGTGATGGACAGGGAGGCCTGGTGTGCTGCGGTTCATGGGGTAACAAAGAGTCAGACACAACTGACTGAACTGACTGACTGGCTGACTTTGGAAGGATGTAAGTATTGCATTCTGAATCCAGTTTGTACTTTGTGTTTATTTGTGTCTTCATGGAGGTTACATTCCTCTGATTCATCTAATGTTTCTCAGATGATCGTTCAGAAAGAAACCAGACAAGGAAGAGGAAAAGCAAAAATCCTTTAATTAAACAGAGATTGCTNAGTTTGTACTTTGTGTTTATTTGTGTCTTCATGGAGGTTACATTCCTCTGATTCATCTAATGTTTCTCAGATGATCGTTCAGAAAGAAACCAGACAAGGAAGAGGAAAAGCAAAAATCCTTTAATTAAACAGAGATTGCTGAGCTCTGTGCTATGCTGTGCAGCATGTTCAGTCGTGTCTGGCTCTTTGAAACCCTATGGACTGTAGCTCTCCAGGCACTCACTCTGTCCATGAGGTTTCTCAGGTAAGAATACTGGAGCAGATTGCTATTTCTTCCTCTAGGGAAGGAACCTTCCTGACCCAGGGATCAAACCCACATCTCCTGCATTGCAGGCAGATTTTTTTTTTACCTCTGAGCCATTGGGAAAGCCCCTCATTGAGCTCAGGATATTCATTTCATAGGGGAAGGAACCCAAGACCTAGGAAGGTTAAGTGAGATGTCTGGATCCAGAACCCATGAATCTTCTCTCTCAGCCAAGGACTTGACACAGCAACACACTTTCAGTGTTTTATTATTGATCATCCCTTTCTTGAGTGAGTTTTTCAGTGCAATTTAATGGCTATTGTAAAAAACTTTTTGAAAGATTCAAGAATGTGAATCAATAATAAGCTCTATCTATAGGATTTTATTTTAAAATATTTTCTATGGTTATATTTCATCCAGCTATTCCCTTTTATATTTGTTCTTGCAGGTATATCAGGCTGGAAGCATTAGTCCACAGATACAAAGTGAGGGAGTGTTTCACAGCTTTCTCTTTCCCAACCACACTTAGGAAGTTTAGTTTTTAAAGAAGTCCCTTGGTATGACCTCTGACTTCTAAGATCATCCATATTTAGCTCTAGAGTAATTTATCATCCTTTTCCTATCCATCCCATCTCTTGAAGCTTTCTCAAGTTGGGTAGACATAAAAACAATGATTTATTGTGAAAAATATATTACATGTAGAAACAAATTTTTAATGTGGAAATGAGTCCATAGAAGTTTGCTAAAATATAGTGACTCCTGTATCTCTACTCAGAGACTTACTCAGCAAGTATGCATTGGGTCTAAATGTCTACATTTTAAAACTCAGAAGTTTCTGATGCTGGTGTGCCTGGGGACACACCACGGGAACACTGTGACTAATAGATTACTCATTTTAAAAACTAAAGCTGATTTTAGTGTTCTCATACAATCTAAGGAAAGGATAGAAGAACTTGTGACTGTTTAGCTGAGGAACTTCATCCAGCTATCACTCAGTGATTCCTCCCCGACTCTTATGATTGACGGTTCTCATGGAACCTGTGCCAGGACCCTGACTTTCAGCCTATTACTCTCCCAGCCAGTTTGGCTGGTGGTCAGTCGCCATGTTGGCTTTGTCCACAGCTCACTCACCACCTAATGTGCCACTTTCTTTTATCACAGCCTTGGTCTCTGAGTATCTGTGAGCATGAGTGCATGCTAAGTCACTTTCTGGACTGTAGCCCACCAGGCTCCTGTGTCCATGGGTTTTTACAGGCAAGACTACTGGAGTTGGTTGCCATGCCCTCCTCCAGGGGATCTTCCTGACTCAGGGATCAAACCCATGTCTCTTACTTCTCCTGCATTGGCAGGTGGGTTTTTTACCACTAGCACCAGCTGGGAAGCCCTCTGACTATCTACAGGGTCCAAAAAGAAATTGCTCCTGGCAGCCAGTGAGGAACACCAAGCAGGGAAGCAATGGTTTAGAATTATGAAGCCCTCAGTGGGGAGTTTAATCACTTTTGAATTTTAGCCAAGAGTTATTTCACTTTTCAATTTCCAAGCAGATTATCAGGTATTGATATCCATTCAAGTGTCAGTTATTATTTTTTAGATATCTTTTTTATTCTGAAGTTTATTTGTTTTTAATTGAAGGATAGTTGCTCAACAATATCGTGTTGGTTTCTGCCAAACATCAACATGAATCAGCCATATATATATATACCTATGTCCTCACCCTCCTGAATTTCAAATATCAGTTCTTGATATTTGATTGAAATAGTTTTCTAAAACAATGCTCACACTTATTAAAAAGGAGAGAACTCCTGAATAATATTAATCATTAAAAGTTAATTAAATCTATATAAGTAAAAAGTTGACTTAAAGCTCAACATTCAGAAAATGAAGATCATGGCATCTGGTCCTATCACTTCCTGGGAAATAGATGGGGAAACAGTGGAAACAGTGTCAGANTCCCGTGAGTGAGCGAGGGCTGGGCCCCGTATTGTCACATCTTCCAGCTCTTCGCGAGAAAACCTACAGAGTTTTAAATACTGTGGCAGCTGAGCCAAACAATAAGGAAAAGCCCGACTCTTTGAGAGCCAGGCACAACGCGTCTGGGACAGGGTCTCCAGGCTGCCCACTTGCAGTCTCTGAAACGGAAGGTTTTTTGAGAAGGTCTTGGGGCGCCTGCCAGAATGGGGGGTTGGCGCGGGAAGTGAGGACCCAGAAGAGAGGGCTTGGCCGGCTTCAAGGAGGTCACTGGACGCTGGAGCTGAAGCACCAGCCGAAACTGGAAACTTGAAATCTGTCTCCATGCCAGCCACAAGTCGTATGATTTTCCTTGGCGACGTTCAGCATCTTAGGAGGAGCTGGTGGGGGAGGCGGGTGGTTCGTGGGCGGTTGCAGCAGGGCAGGAAGCTGAGGAACCTGAGTCTGGTCAGAGAGCTGGTTAGAGTGACGCCCATAGGTGGACCCACTGGAGAAGGCCTGAGTAGAGAAGGTCTAAACGTAACGGGGAAGGGGTGGGCCAGGGTGGAAATGGGGTGGGAGGTTTGAGGAGGGAGGGCAGTGGAAATGGGGATTGTGAGGAGGAATGGGAGTGAGCGTAGATGTCTTGAGGATACTACAGTTCTGTGCTTTTTTTCACACCTGGCTGAAAATTCAGTCAAAATAAAACAAGCCTTGCTCTGTGACAGCCTAGAGAGGTGAGAGGGAGGCTCAAAAGGGAGGGGATGTGCGTGTGCCTGTGGGTGGTTCATGTGGATGTATGGCAGAAAGCAACACAGTATGTAATTATCCTCCAATTAAAGATCAAATACAACTTAAACCCCCCAAACACAACATTGTAAATCAGCTAGACTCCAGTAAATATTTTAGTAAAAAAGATTCCAACTGGGAATGAGTTCCCCCACGACTATCCTGATGAATTTCTCATGTCTTCTTGAGGCCATTCGTCTTTGAACTTCCGTGTTCGGGGAAGTGTACCTTTGTATGGAGTCCTGAGGAGTAAATGAGATGCGCTTGTAGAAGACCTAGTAGTGCTTTGCACACCACAGATGGTCAACAACCTCGAGTTGTCACCGTTGTGGTACCTCGAGTCTCCTTGGAGCTTGCACAGTTTCTGAATGGGATCCTGCGGGGCTCCCACAGTGGGATTGGGGGGGTGAGTGGGGGTGTTCCCCCCTCCTTTGCTTGTCCCTGTGGAAACACCCCCTTCAACCCGAGCGGCTCTGCTTTTGTCTGTTATGTTTATTTATATCTCCTAGATTGTTGTTTGGCTGCTCAGCTGTGTCCAACTCTTCAACCCCATGGACTGCAGCACACCAGGCCCTCTGCCTTCACCATCTCCTGGAGCTCGCTCAAACTCCTGTCCATTCAGTCGGTGATGCCATCCGACCATCTCGTCCTCTGTTGTCCCCTTCTCCTTTTGACCTCAGTCTTTCCCAGCATCAGGGTCTTTTCCAGTGAGTCAGCTCTTCACATCACGTGGCCAAGTATTGGAGCTTCAGCTTCAGTATCAGTCCTTCCAATAAATATTCAGGGTTGATTTCTTTTAGGATTGAGTGACTTGATCTCCTTGCAGTCCAAGGGACTCTCAAGAGTCTTCAACACCACAGTTCAAAAGCATCAGTTCTTCGGCACTCAGCCTTCTTTATGATCCAACTCTCACATCCGTACATGACTACTGGAAAAACCGTAGCTCAGAGATAATTGACTTGATTGAATACAAAGTTCTTTGGCAAAAAAATAAAAGTGTGGCAAGCAGTACTAGCACAAAAGCAAATTGCTTTTCCTCCGTTGAGTCACTTATTTATGTAGTGGATGTGTGCATGTAGAGATGGAGTGGTTGTGCTAGAAGCTGGGGCTTCCAATTCCGAGGAACCCCAGACCTGCCCTTGGGGAGCTCACAGGCAGTGCTGCAGAGGGTCCTGCCAGGATGCCATCCCTGCGGGTGCCCACTGCTGCAATAGACGTGTGTCCCGCATCCCTGGGGCCACTTGCCTGAGATTGTCCGGATTGTCAGGGTCTGAGGGTGCAGAGAAGAGGGGGCGTTTGGACTGAGTCTGGAAAAATGAGCAAGTGGCCATGTGAGAAGCCAGTGGTGGGAGGACCAGTCAGGCGGAGGAAAGAGCGGCTCAAAGAGTTGTGGAGCTGGAAGCATAAGGGTGTGTGGAAGCAGAGGCAGGGGTCAGGGCCGCAGGGCCGGCCATGGAGGGCGTGGGCTGCTGCATGCTCCTGAGAAGGGGGACGCCACCATCAGGACTGGGGTTAGGTGTTTGATCCTGGCGTCCACACAGAGAACAGATGGGGGGGAAGCTGGAGATGGGCATCCATCGGGGGTCAGCCTGGAGAGAGGCAGAGACCCCTTCAGTGGACCCTCAGGACGTGGATGGGGTGGGTGTTGGGAAGATCTGACCCCGGGGTTCTGGCTGGGGCTCCAGGCTGGAGGGGTGCCGCCCGCTGAGCACAGGAGGCAAACGGGTGCTCTCTCCCAGCAAGACGCCAGCCCCAGCATCCTCTGGGGCCGGACTCCTGCCCCTCTTCAGAATGGCTCCCCTTCATGTCCTCGCCCATTTTTCTGGTGCCCTGAACCTTTAGAGTCTGGACACCAGCATCTCCTTTGCACTTGTTTCTGGGAAGTCTCTGGCTTGTCTCTGGGAAGTCTCTGGCTTGTCTCTGGGAAGTCTCTGGCTCATCTCTGGGAAGTATCTGGCTTGTTTCTGGGAAGTCTCTGGCTCGGCTCTGGGAAGTCTCTGGAAAGTCTGTGGCTTGTCTCTGGCTCATCTCTGGGATGTCTCTTGCTTGGCTCTGGGAAGTCTCTGCTTGTCTCTGGGAAGTCTCTGGCTCGGCTCTGGCTCGGCTCTGGCTCACCCAGGACCGTCTTTGAGGCAAGATTGTGTCCTTGGTTCCATCTCCTTTGGGCTCCGGCTCCTACTCGGTGATTGACCTGCCGACGTGACAGTGTCTCTTGTTTTCTTTCCAGAATCCGAGAGCAGCTGTGTGTGTCCCAGACAGATCCAGCCACTGGGATGACTGGCCCCTCGGTGGAGATCCCCCCGGCCGCCAAGCTGGGTGAGGCTTTCATGTTTGCCGGCGGGCTGGACATGCAGACAGACCTGTTTGCGGAGGAGGACCTGGGGGCCCCTTTTCTTCAGGGGAGGGCTCTGGAGCAGATGGCCGTCATCTACAAGGAGATCCCTCTCAGGGAGCAAGGCGGGGAGCAGGACGATTACCGGGGGGACTTTGATCTGTGCTCCAGCCCTGTTCCGCCTCAGAGCATCCCCCCGGGAGACAGAGCCCAGGATGATGACCTGTTCGGCCTGACCTTCCTCCAGAAGTCAGACCTGACTATGTACCAGATCACGGGCAGTGCGGAAGCCGCTGATCCGCCCGCCGGGGAGGCGGTGGGCAGTGGGGACTCGGGCCCAGAGGGGCCGCCCGGGACCGCGCAGCCCGCCAAGCCGTATGCGTGTCGGGAGTGCGGCAAGGCCTTCAGCCAGAGCTCGCACCTGCTCCGGCATCTGGTGATTCACACCGGGGAGAAGCCCTACGAGTGCGGGGAGTGTGGCAAGGCCTTCAGCCAGAGCTCGCACCTGCTCCGGCACCAGGCCATCCACACCGGCGAGAAGCCATACGCGTGCGGCGAGTGCGGCAAGGCCTTCCGCCAGAGCTCGGCACTGGCGCAGCACGGGAGGACGCACAGCGGGAGGCGGCCATACGCCTGCCACGAGTGCGGCAAGGACTTCAGCCGCAGCTCCAGCCTCCGCAAGCACGAGCGCATCCACACCGGGGAGAAGCCCTACGTGTGCCAGGAGTGCGGCAAGGCCTTCAACCAGAGCTCGGGCCTGAGCCAGCACCGCAAGACGCACTCGCTGCAGAGGCCGCACGCCTGCGAGGACTGCGGCAAGGCCTTCTGCCACCGCTCGCACCTGCTGCGGCACCAGCGTGTCCACACGGGCAAGAAGCCGTACGCCTGCGAGGACTGCGGCAAGGCCTTCAGCCAGAGCTCCAACCTCATCGAGCACCGCAAGACGCACACGGGCGAGAAGCCCTACGCGTGCCACAGGTGCGGCAAGGCCTTCAGCCAGAGCTCGTCGCTTATCGAGCACCAGCGCATCCACACGGGCGAGAAGCCCTACGAGTGCGGCCAGTGCGGCAAGGCCTTCTGCCACAGCTCGGCGCTCATCCAGCACCAGCGCATCCACACAGGCCGCAAGCCCTACGTGTGCAACGAGTGCGGCAAGGCCTTCCGCCACCGCGCGGCGCTCATCGAGCACTACAGGACGCACACGCGCGAGCGGCCCTACGAGTGCAACCGCTGTGGAAAGGCCTTTCGGGGCAGCTCGCACCTGCTCCGCCACCAGAAGGTCCACGCGGCTGACAAGCTCTAGGGGTGCGCCCGGGGCGAGAGCACGCCAGCCCTGGCGCCCCTGGCCCAGCGGGTGGACTTGGGGGGCCAGCCGGCCTGCCGGGTCCTGGCGCCGGGATGGAGCTGGCTCTCGGCCGGCCGGCTCGTCCTCTGCTGTGACCCGGGAGTTTGGTTTTGCCCTCCATTCTCTGTTTCTAAAATGCAGATGAATACACGTCAGAGGGAGAAAGTGGGGTTAAGCCCCCGGGAGATGTCCCGTGAGCTCGAACCTCAGGCACCTGCAGAAGTGAAGCAGGCTCACAGCCCAAACAGCCCAGGGAAGATGAGTTCAAAGTTGAGCGTCGCCTCGGCCGCTGCAGGGCCGCTTGGTGGCAGGGCGGAGGGGGTGCAGGTGGGCTCGTTCTGGGCTTGGGTGGCAGGCGAGGCCCCAGCGCCTCTCAGCCCTTGGCCTGGGGTGGCTGAGGGCGGGCCTGGCTGCAGGCCCTCCGGCAGAGGTGGAGGCGCCGCCCGGCTCAGCCAGGCACAGGACCCTGCCACCAGGAGTAGCCTTCCTCCAGAGCCGGGGTCCGGGCTGGGGCGTCAGCGGGGCCTCTGTTCTGCGGGCTGGGCAGCCTGCTCTCCGTCCTCTGGGGATGAAGTTGTTCCGGTCTGAAGGGCTGGGTTCAGGGTCCAGCTCTGGCCCCTCCTGCCTTGGTGTCCTGGAGGAAGCCCCAAGGCTCTGTTTCCCTCTCGGGAGGTGGGGGTGTTGGGAATGCCACATTCCCCAGGGGGTGCGTGTGTGCAAGGCTCCCATTCTGACTGGGACAGGACACTCACAAGCTTTGGCAACTGGCAACTGAGGACGGAGACCCAGGGGGACCCCTGGCCCCCTGCCCCTTTCCCTGCCCCCGGCAGGGAGACACGGGCCTGACTGGTTCCTGAGATGGCAGGGCCCCTCCCCCTCCAGTTTGTGCCCTGGTTGTGGTGCCTGGGCCTATAGCGCCCAGCACAGCGACCCTTTCCGGTTTCCCGGGCCGGTTCAGCTGGGCATCCCCAGGGCGGGGCTCTGAGGGTGCCGTGTTTCTAGAGCTCCCCCTCCTCCCACCCGTAGCAGGCGGGGGGCCAGCTCCCAGGCAGCCCCCTGGCATCGCCCAGGTGCAGGCCTGCCTGCTCTGACCCAGCTGGGCTTGAAGGTGGCCATCCCAGTTCAGTCCCCGGCACCGGCCCAGGAATGGGCTCGGGCAGGGCCGCGTCTGGCTGCGCCAGAAGCGTCTGTCCCAGCCTCCGGGGACCGGCGGCAGTCTCTGGTGCTGGCCCTCGCANAGGCCTGCCTGCTCTGACCCAGCTGGGCTTGAAGGTGGCCATCCCAGTTCAGTCCCCGGCACCGGCCCAGGAATGGGCTCGGGCAGGGCCGCGTCTGGCTGCGCCAGAAGCGTCTGTCCCAGCCTCCGGGGACCGGCGGCAGTCTCTGGTGCTGGCCCTCGCAGGCCCCCTTCGTGCCGCTCGGGGAGGAGGTGGGCTGAGCTGCTTTTGGAGTTTTGCACGCCTGTGGCTGCAGTCCCAGGAGCCCGTCAGGGTCACGCTGGTTATGTCAGTGGATGGGGCTCGGCTCGGCAGCTAGGATGGTCCTGCACATAAATGGGAAAGCCAGAGCTGTTCCTCTGTCAGCGGGCTTGGCAGCCAGGGACGCTGAAAGGACAAGTCTGCTGGTCTGGGGAGACTGGCTCTGTGCAGCCCCTCTGCTGTCCGTGGGCACTAAACCAGTCCCTGTGTGTGCCCGTCGGGGTGGCAGCCCGCCTGGAGGACCACCCACCACCCGGGAGAGTCGAGAGAATGCCGACACCCCTGCTTGGTGCAGGGGGACGGGCCCCCCCCAAGATCTACCTCCTTGCCCCGCCCCCGGCACCCCATTCGGCCTCAGCCTTGGCCGGGGCTGTCCTTACTGGGCAGGGCAGTCATCCACTTCCAACCTTTGCCGTCTCCTCTGCGCGCCGTGCTCCCAGCCAAATTGTTTTATTTTTTTCCAAGCATCACTTTGCACACGTCACCACTCTCCTTAAAACCACCCTTCCGGGGTCTCCCGCACGTAAACCCCCCGTATCAGCCAACCTGGGTGACCCCCAACCCCCGCAAGCCTCCTGAGCACCTGGCATTCCCTCCCATCGGCCTCAGCTATTTCCTGCTCGTCTCATGTTTCTAGACATGCACTTTCTTTCTCCCCCCACCCCCATCTCCTTTCTTTTCTGATGATTTATGTAACACGGGGGGCAAGACTCCTTTCCTGAAGGGTTGACAGACTCGCACAAAACCATGGTCAGACCAGGCAAGCACTTTTTTCAGAAGCGCGAGCAGAACCTCGTTCTTCAGTTCACGTTCTTTCCTTGTTTTCTTATGTGATTTTACATCCTTTTACTGAGGCTCTCAGAGAGCGCAATGCTATAAGAGGCCATCCTGGTAGTATTTGAATCGTCTTTGAGTTTCGTTGTTGGATTTTGTTTTCTTGTCTTACATTTTTGTCTTCCTTTAGCGGGCGTTGTCGACTGTTGTAAAGCTCCAGTTCTTGGTTCTGTGTACTAATCGAATTGTTTTGTCCAAGTGTGTGTATTCTGCTCTTTTCTTTATCTTTTTTTGTCACTTAATGCTTTGCATTTCTAAGATTAATTATTTAGGTAATTAATCATTTTTAATATTTCGAGTAAACGTGGGTGCTTTGGTCTGGTTTCTTGTAGTTAGAGCTTTTTCTGCTCAATAATGTTGATGTGTTTGTTTTGTTTTTTTTTTTTTGCTCTTAGGAATTTCCCTTTGACCCCATTATTATTATTTTAATTAGTATTTTTTAATACTAATTAAAAATTAGTATTTTAAAATTAACCCTAATCCCAGTGATGGCTGCTTAAGGCATTGCTCTTACTCCTTGTTGTATGTGGTGGTGTCAGTATTTCTAAGTGTCCATAGAAGTTCTCTGAGCCTGAACATATTGTCAGTTTTCATACAGCACTTGTGTACCCTCAGGAAATGTGTTTTTACTCCGTCAGTTCAGGTCGTTACATTGATGTTTATGTTATTTTGCTCCAGTCTGCACTTGCTCTAACTCGTCTTTCCTTCAGGGTCTGAGGACGCCTGGCAGCCGGGGTTCGGGGGCTGTGGGCCCGGGGACCGAGCAGAGCCGAGCGGGTATGTGCAGGGATGGGCTGTTCTGGTAGGAAGCCTGTAGCCCTTGAGGTGCCCTGTGACCCCATGGTGGTTGAGAACACCCGTTTCCTGGTCAGGTTGCGGTCTTGTCTCCGCGTGTTTCTTCTTTGCCTTAGTTTCTATTCTGTGCGTGCAGTCTATGCTTCGTCAGTCATGCCGTTACCTTGATGGACAGGGTAGACCCGATCAAGTAATTACCGTATTTGGAGCAGGTGTCTGTTCAGCAGAGATGAACTGGAAACCTGTGCCTTTGCATGCGCTCTTTGCCTCTTTTAATGCCTCTAGCTTCAACTTCTCTTTTCCAAACATCATAATGGAAACCCCTTGCTTTTTTTTTTTTTTTTAATTTGCATCTGCATGAGAGTTTATTTAGCTTGGTATTTTATTTTTAAAATTTGTGTATATATTTTTGCTATATATCTGTAACTTATAAACAGCAAATTATTGGATTTTGTTTTCTGACTCTGTAATTCTTCTTACATAAGAAGTTCTTCTATTAGTAACATCACTGTTTAGAGTGAGGCATGATTTATTTCCAGTTTAGTATGCATTGGCTCGGTTAACCCCCAAAGGTCACGCTCATCCCTGCCCCATCTCTGCGAGTTATTGGCCGGGTGTGTCCCGTCCCGTCTAGGCCGCCGAGAGGTCCACCATGGGGCACAGCTGCCCCTCCTCCTGGTCTGCTCAGTGCCGGGCTCTGTCCTGAGTCCACTCCCGACGCCACAGGCTGGTGCTTCAGCGGCCTCGGCTGTGACACGGAGGCTGTGACGGCACTGCCCAGCCCTGTGGGGCTTGGAGGGCTAAAGAGTGCACACCTGGCTGGCAGGCTGAGGGCACAGATGATTCTTACACTGTTAGCGTTTGAAATATCCCTTTCATTTTCTACCCTAACTCCCAAAGATCATTCAACATAACCTGGAATGTTACGTGGTGCTTTATTCCATTTTAGAAAAGTTTCAGCAAATACGAGATGCAGCAAAGAACTGGACCTCACAAAATCAGGCCCCCGTGTGAGGGAGCCCACACAGTCATGGGAGACGGGGACCCTCTCCCACCTCCTGTCTGTCCCAGGATGGTTCTCTCACCCGCCCCCTCTCTCCCCTGGCCCTCCTGTGGCGGGGCCGGCCACTGTCACAGCTGCAGAGGTTCAAGAAAGGGGGGTCGCCCTGGCCGCTCCCGTGGCAGGAGGGAAGCGACGGCAGGAGTTTACCTCGGGTGCAGTGGTCTCAGGTCAGCTCAGCCGGCCACCACGGGGTCGGGGGGACAGTTCAGTGGGAGGCAGGAGCCCCCACTAGAGCTGCCAGGACTTCTCAGAGGCGACAAGGGGGTTCAGTCACCTCGGCCTCTTGCGCAGCTCCTGGGGCCACGCGGAGGTTCGCTGGATCACGGGTATCTGGATGTGTGCGCCACGGACATGCACCACCTTTTGGGGGGTAAGGGGTGGGGAAAGGCAGCCCCTTTCTTTTGGGGGACCCCTTCTTCAGTGTCTGATAACCAGGAAACCAAGTCAGAAGGTGGTCTGGGGGTGCTGAGCAGGGTGTCTCCCACACTACAGGCCACATAGTCACCCAGCCTCCAGGACTCCGGTGGGGCTGAGCGCTGGAGACTCACCCATGTTTGCTACCCCTCCCAAGGCCATCCCAGAGCAGCTGCCTGCGTCCTCACTGCTGGCCCCTCCCCTCTGGTCTAACCCCGTGAGGGTGGGCCGGCCTGGGGTCCATGCCTCCTGCTGTTCCCTGGGCCGCTGGCTGTCTGCAGGTGAGGGGACCTGGCCCGGAGAAGCNGTGAAAATCTGCAGACTTTGAATCTCAGTGTTCATAAATTAAGTGTTTCTGGACTGTAGCTAAACGTGTATTTATAGACTGTTTATGTCTGCCTTTGTGCTGCCGGGACAGAATCAAGTAGCTGGCACATAAAGTAGTTGTGACATTTATGTCCCATAAAGCCTAACATACTCACCATCTGTCTGTAACAGGTTGAATGGTAGCCTCTCAAAAGACACGTTCACACCCTGGTATCCAGTCACTGCAAATGTCACCTAATTTCTGAAAAGTCTTTGCAGATGGAATTAAAAATCTTAAGATGAGAGCATCCTAGATTTATCCAGGTGGGCCTCAAATCCAGTGACAAATTTTCTAATAAGAGATAGGGATGAGGATGCACATGGACAGCGAGAAGAAAGCCATGTGACAACGGAAGCTGAAAGTGAAATTACATGCCTACAAATCAAGAAATCCCTGGAGCCGTCAGAAGCTGGCAGAGGCAGTTAAGGGTTTCTCTGCTAGACCCGAGGTGTGCTGGAAAGGCACACCTGCCAACACTTTGCGTTTTTGCTTCTGAATCCCAGAACCGTATTGCTGTTGTTGTTCAGTCACACAGCTTTGCCCCACTCTTTGTGATCCCATGGACTGCAGCACGCCAGGCTTCCCTGTCCATCACCAACTCCCGGAGCTTGCTCAAACTNTCCTACCTGGACCTGGCACTTCCGTTTGTATCATAATCTTTCCCCCACTGCCCCTCCAGGGATCTGGAAAACGGAGGCCTGGTCTAGACGGAAGCTTCCTCCGATTCTTTATTGAAGGGATTCGAAGAAAAACTTAGGTGGTCAGTAATCTGTGGGGGATGGAGGGGTGAGTGCTACGTGTAACGGTTTTACCGTTGCTACTGGACCAGTTTTGATGTGTTTCCCCCTTCAAGAAGCAGGCCCAAACCCGGAGATGCTGAGGTTTGCAGCAAAGAGCGGGTTCATCCACAAGGCAACCCGGCAAGGAGACCAGAGCACGCTCTGGAATCTGCCTCCCTGCGGGCAGGGGGCTGGGCGCTCACGGATGAAGTCCAGGCAGCAGGTGGCGCGGGGCGTGGGGAGCCCGCGGAAAGCGATGGACACGGTGCGGGGACCGCGGCCCGCGGTGGACCCAAGCTCCGCCTCTGCGCTCGCCGCTCGCCGCGGGAGCTGGGGGCGGAGCTTCCAGGGACGCGCGGCCACGCCCAGTGGGAGAGTCAGCGTTGCCTCCAGTCCTAACAGCTCAGCTCGAGCTAGACGCTGCTGGGTCCGTTTTTCTAGAGAGCAACCCGGGCGGGTATTTTATGTTCTGGCTTCGTGACTGGAGGACATGCGAGTCTTTTTAAAGACTTGATTAAAAGCGGGCAGGCGGAAGGGATTTGACTGATCACGACCCGCAGTTTCACCATCTCAGGGGCCGCCCTCACCCCCACCTACTCTGCCAAGCGGGGGCCTCGGTGCTGAGATCGGGGCCACACGTGCACTAGACCGTCGGTCAGCGCTGCTGCTGAGCGGACCCGGGGCCGTCCTCACACCATCACTGGCCCCTGTGCTCAATAAAAGGAAGGAAAGCGGGAAAAGCGCTTTCTGGCCGCGGTGGCCTCGCGCGTTCCTCCATCATCATCTGCTGGCAGAGCCCGGCGTGGCACCCGCTGCGCAGAAACCTCGGTGTCCGTTTGGGAGCCCCATCCTTGACCCCGAGATGGCGCCCTCCGTCCAAAAAAAACACCTGCTCCCAAGAGTCATTACAATCACAGCCAATTGTGTTAATTCGTCCTCAGATCCACTCACAGTTCCACGGAACATTCTGCTAACCTCTGACAACTCCTACATAAAGCAAAACTGAAAAGAAAAGAGCGTGGTTGAAAAATACAAACGCATACACAATAAGGAGCAAAGGAAACAGAGTCCTCGCAGTTCTCTTTTGTTCATTTCTCATGAGCAGGATGGTAGATAAAACACAGAATGCCCAGTGAATAATTTTTTAGTCTAAGTATGTCCCCAATACTGCATAATCTTCAAATCTAATCTACTTTATTTTTAAATTAGGTTTTTTTTGCTGGTCACTCATTAGTTCATGCACCAAAGCCTTTGTTTCTTGACTCCTTTCTGAGTCGTCTGGGGTGAGGAGCACCCCTAACCTCGAGAGCCCATCACACTGTCCCTTTGGGACTAGACCCTTCTCTGCCCATCACAGCTGACCGGAAGGGCCCGCCCAGGGCCAGCGCTCGCGCCCCCTGGCGGACAGACTGTGCGGCAGCCCCGGGAGCCCGGGTGCGACCCCGCGGTCTCTGGCGCCCTCTAGTGTGGAAAGATCTCAGCCCGGTGTTCTGAGTCATTGGGCCGTATTTTATTAGTGATGATGCTCGCGTGACGATGATGGTCCTGGACCTGGAGGCACGTTTGGGACGTGTCGGCTCAGGGGCCGAGCTATCAGCACGCATCGCGCCCACAGGCATCGCGTCCCCCTGGCAGGGTCAGCTGTGGGCTGTCCAGACATGGGCATCCCTGAGCCTCTGGCCCAGTGTCCCTCCCAGGACAGTGTCCAGCGTTGCCCGCTTGGTTGTGGACTTGAGCAGCGGTCTCAGCAGGTGTCGAGGCGACCCTAAAGGATGTATTGAGGCACCTCAGCACCGTCGCCGCCCAGGCTTGCTGGTCAGCAGTGAAGTGACCGGGAAGAGGGGCTGTTTTGGGGTTCCTTCAGGGATCTGGGAAATGGAGGCCTGGGCCAGACCAAAGTTTTCTAGAAGATTCACCATTGCAGGGAGTCAAAGNGTGTTGGGAAGAGCCCATGGAGGATAGCATGGCAGCCCACTCCAGTATTCTTGCCTGGAGTATCCTTTAGACAGAGGAGCTTGGCGGGCTATAGTTCATGGGCTTGCAAAAAAGTCAGACATGAGAAGGAAACTTAGCACTCATGCATTGATTGAGATTTTAACAGATGGAGAAAATGAAACCAGATCTTTGGTGGCTCTGTATGAACCTAAAAGAAATAATATCTACTTAAGCAAAGTTTGGTCAGTTTTCTTATCTACTTTTAACTGAATGAGTCTTTTTTTCAGTTCAGTCGCTCAGTCGTGTCTGACTCTTTGCGACCCCATGAATCGCAGCACGCCAGGCCTCCCTGTCCATCACCAACTCCTGGAGTTCACTCAAACTCATGTCCATCGAGTCGGTAATGTCATCCAGCCATCTCATCCTCCGTCGTCCCCTTCTCCTCCTGCTCCAAATCCTTCCCAGCATCAGTCTTTTGCAACGAGTCAACTCTTTGCATGAGGTGGCCAAAGTAAAATCCATAACTGAAAATTACTGAAGACTAGCCACCATGCAGTTCATGTTGGCATGTCTTCTTTTAATAATACCTAACAATCCAGGAAAGAACATATGAACAATGTAAATTTAAGATGTTGGGAAACTGAACATATTTATTCAAAGATTTATAAAGTGATTCTGGTATGTGTATGGCTAAAATAAAGACAACCAGGTTGAACTGATCTTAACAGGTGGCCCCTCTATTTAGCTTTATGTGCAAGTGTGCTAAATTACTTCGGTCATGTCCAACTCTTTGAGTCCTCATGGACTGTAGCCCACCAGGCTCCTCTGTCCATGGGATTCTCCAGGCAAGCATACTGGAGTGGGTTGCCGTTTCCTTCTCCAGGGGATCTTCCTGACCCAGGGATTGAACCCGCATCTCTTATGTCTGCTGCACTGGCAGAAAGGTTCTTTACCACTAGAGACTCCTGGGAAGACCCTCTACTTAGCCTACCCTCTCACCAAATCAACTCGGCAATAGACTTATACTCATCCACATTCTGTTTATCTTTAGCAAAAACTTAGAAGTAGACTGTAAAAGGCACATAAGATTAAACATCTGCACAACTATTAGTTTACATTTTGGAAGGCATTAGTAGGCATGAATTATTTTTTTTAATCTTTGACTACCTTGGGTGTGATCGCCCGACACCCACTCAGCTATGGTTTTTCATTTCTGTGGCTCTCAGAGTAGCATTTTTACCACATAAATTCAGAGAAAAAAAGAAGTGACATTTAGATTTGTTTTTCTTAAATAGACGTTTGAAACCCATGGTGGCATTTTTTAACAGCAGACACAGTAGTCTTGAGAGAAAGACATTTGAGCTTTAAAAGCTTGTGTATCAAGTTCAAAGTCTTTCTATAAAGAGAGGATATACAAAAAATTACAGTGAGCACATGGTGCAAACGTGTAAAAGAAGCCGCTGTGAGCTGAAGTTCCCAGCAGAACCCACCTCCCAAGGAGGTTGAAAATCTGAGAGCAGAGGACACCTGTGCCTTGCGTCCAGGAGGGACTGAGAAATTAGCAAGGTTCTAGACTGTTCTCTGTACCACAGCAGAAAATAGTGATGGTGAGGTGTTTTTAATTGGGGGTCCTGAGAGAGTCTGTAAGCTTGTTGTCTGTCTGAGATGGAGAGCATCTGCTTTTCCCTCTCTTCTAGAGAAATTTGTAAAGAGAGAGTGGGGAGGGAATGCCACATTCTTCTAAGTTAGTATCCAGTGGGAAAGGGAAAAATCCAATGGGAGTGAGAGGAATTTAGACTAAAATGCAGTCAAATGAAAGTCCTGAATTCAACTGTCTTGGCTTTGACAGGTTTTCTGTGGGAATTCAATTATTTGGGGTTGAGAATACATAGCTTAGTTGGTAAAGAATCTGCCTGCAATGCCAGAGACCCCAGTTCAATTCCTGAGTCAGGAAGATCCACTGGAGAAGGAATAGGCTACCCACTTCTTGGGCTTCCCTTGTGGCTCAGTTGGTAAAGAATCTGTCTGCAATGAGGGAGACCTGGGTTCAATCCCTAGGTTGGGAAGATCGCTTTGAGAAGGGAAAGGCTACCCACTCCAATATTCTGGCCTGGAGAATTCCATGGACTTTCTAGTCCATGGGGTCGCAAAGAGGCAGACATGACTGAGCGACTTTCACTTCACTTCACTATCTCATGTTATGGTTCCACATCTCCACCTTGCACAAGCCTGAGATCTTCTATGAAGCATTTAAAACTCAAGGCTGCATTTTTACCAGGATTGGAAAAGTCTTAGCTGTTGCCCTGGTTTTAATACTCACTTGCAACTCTGCTTTCCTTCTGCCTCTTTACTGTGGCTTTTGGGGATTTCTCTCATTTGCAGTGAATTCAGCAGTTAAAAAGATACTTGTTACAAACAACCAAAACAACTCATGAAAAAGAGATCACATTTGTGGTTACCAGAGGCATGGTAGGGTGGGGAAGGTTAGGAGGGTAGAAACTGGATAAATGCAGTCAAAAGCCACAAACTTTCAGTGCAAGATAAATACTTATTAGGAATGTAATGTACAACAAGCTAAGTATAATTAACACTGCAGTATGTTTTACATGAAAGTTTTTAAGAGAGTAAATCATCCCAAGAAAAAAAAATATTTTCCTATTTCTTTAATTTTGTGTCCGTGTGAGGTGATGGATGTTCACTAAACTTACTGTGATTATCACATCATGACGTATGTAAATCAAACCACTATGCTGTACTCCTTGAATGTATACAGTGCTATTTGTTAATTATACCTCAATAAAACTGGAAGAAAAATATCAAGTTGTACTCCTAAAAAAAAGTTTGTTTTATTCTGTCTCAGAACTGTCCAGCACAAGTTTCCTCAAATATCTGGTTTGTCATATTACCTTATGTCTTTAAAAACTAGCTCATTTATATTACCTGGGATATTATATTGTTTGGGATCAGAACTTCTATATCTTCATAACAGATGAAGCAACAGGTGAAGTGAAGATTGCTCATTCTCTGAGACCAGTCCCTAGCCCCTACTCCATGAAGGAAGTTGAACTGGAGACCTCTTCATTCCCTTGGATAATTAAAGCATCACTCCCCTTCCTGTCTGTTAAAACTCCTGCTGTCCTGTTAAAACTCTTATCATGGTATGTGTTGACCTCTTGCTCACTCACTCTCATTCTCTGAAGACTGTGGTACCTATTTACAACCCTCCGGTTTCCCACAGATAGGACCATCACCCTGGTTCACGTTAGCAACTGTCATATCCAACTTGCAGGCTTTATATTTCTTTGACTTGTCATCTGCAGTGAATTCTGTCCTCATTTTTTTTCTAGTAACATGGCTACACTGAAGATATTTCATCTGAAATATTAAATTCAGGCACCTGACCTTTTGGCCACCATCTTCTGATTTTTACACCCACTGTACCTTCTCCTTGATCACTCTAAATGTCGTCTTTGGCCTGTTCTACTCCAATCTGACTTCATTTCTTTCTCTCTGTAGCTAAGACTCTAATTCATCATTTAATCTCATCATTTAATTTGACTTCAACATATATGCTCCATTTTCTTTCTTTTTTACTCAAATAGAGAAGCCCCAACCATGAACAAATTCAATTATATGCCTTCTATGAAATGTCAAATGTCAAAACCTGCTAAAGAAAAGCATACAGCTTTATAGATTGGCTCTAACATAACCTCGAGACTCAGGTGTCCTCTGATTATTCAGCTTTGTTCAACACACCTTCTCTCTCTTTCTCTCTCTTTTTCTGGCCACCTAATTCTGCAATGTGCCTGTTTTAAACCTTCCATGTTTTTTTCAAAGCTTCAACCAAATAAATATCATTTTCTTATCCTTCATCATTTTCACCGAACTAAACTCAGGTCTGCTCACCTGATCTGCAGCAAAGCCAATCTACTGACACTGAATTGTGGTGAAGGAGAATATAGCCTTTATTGCAAGCTGCCCAAAGTGATCAGCAAGCAAAGAGAATTGGCAACTCATGCTCAGAAGACCTAAAATCCTCAATGGCTTTCAGAGAAGAGATTTTAAAAGCAAGATGAGAGAGAGGGTTGTGGGGTATGTGATTAATTCAGGCTTAGTTATCTGATTGGTGGTTGATGGTGAAGTAACAGGATGATAGGTTTCTGTAATTTCAGTCCTCAACCTTCTGGTCCAACCAGTCTGGGGTTATGTGCTGCTGGTCAACATGCAGTTAACTTCTTCCTGGTGGAAAGGGGTGGAGGCATCTAGTATCTGCAAAAGAACTCAAGGATATGGCTCAGGATACTAACTACAGCCCTTGAGGAACTAAAAGTCCTTNTGGAGAATTCCATGGACTTTCTAGTCCATGGGGTCGCAAAGAGGCAGACATGACTGAGCGACTTTCACTTCACTTCACTATCTCATGTTATGGTTCCACATCTCCACCTTGCACAAGCCTGAGATCTTCTATGAAGCATTTAAAACTCAAGGCTGCATTTTTACCAGGATTGGAAAAGTCTTAGCTGTTGCCCTGGTTTTAATACTCACTTGCAACTCTGCTTTCCTTCTGCCTCTTTACTGTGGCTTTTGGGGATTTCTCTCATTTGCAGTGAATTCAGCAGTTAAAAAGATACTTGTTACAAACAACCAAAACAACTCATGAAAAAGAGATCACATTTGTGGTTACCAGAGGCATGGTAGGGTGGGGAAGGTTAGGAGGGTAGAAACTGGATAAATGCAGTCAAAAGCCACAAACTTTCAGTGCAAGATAAATACTTATTAGGAATGTAATGTACAACAAGCTAAGTATAATTAACACTGCAGTATGTTTTACATGAAAGTTTTTAAGAGAGTAAATCATCCCAAGAAAAAAAAATATTTTCCTATTTCTTTAATTTTGTGTCCGTGTGAGGTGATGGATGTTCACTAAACTTACTGTGATTATCACATCATGACGTATGTAAATCAAACCACTATGCTGTACTCCTTGAATGTATACAGTGCTATTTGTTAATTATACCTCAATAAAACTGGAAGAAAAATATCAAGTTGTACTCCTAAAAAAAAGTTTGTTTTATTCTGTCTCAGAACTGTCCAGCACAAGTTTCCTCAAATATCTGGTTTGTCATATTACCTTATGTCTTTAAAAACTAGCTCATTTATATTACCTGGGATATTATATTGTTTGGGATCAGAACTTCTATATCTTCATAACAGATGAAGCAACAGGTGAAGTGAAGATTGCTCATTCTCTGAGACCAGTCCCTAGCCCCTACTCCATGAAGGAAGTTGAACTGGAGACCTCTTCATTCCCTTGGATAATTAAAGCATCACTCCCCTTCCTGTCTGTTAAAACTCCTGCTGTCCTGTTAAAACTCTTATCATGGTATGTGTTGACCTCTTGCTCACTCACTCTCATTCTCTGAAGACTGTGGTACCTATTTACAACCCTCCGGTTTCCCACAGATAGGACCATCACCCTGGTTCACGTTAGCAACTGTCATATCCAACTTGCAGGCTTTATATTTCTTTGACTTGTCATCTGCAGTGAATTCTGTCCTCATTTTTTTTCTAGTAACATGGCTACACTGAAGATATTTCATCTGAAATATTAAATTCAGGCACCTGACCTTTTGGCCACCATCTTCTGATTTTTACACCCACTGTACCTTCTCCTTGATCACTCTAAATGTCGTCTTTGGCCTGTTCTACTCCAATCTGACTTCATTTCTTTCTCTCTGTAGCTAAGACTCTAATTCATCATTTAATCTCATCATTTAATTTGACTTCAACATATATGCTCCATTTTCTTTCTTTTTTACTCAAATAGAGAAGCCCCAACCATGAACAAATTCAATTATATGCCTTCTATGAAATGTCAAATGTCAAAACCTGCTAAAGAAAAGCATACAGCTTTATAGATTGGCTCTAACATAACCTCGAGACTCAGGTGTCCTCTGATTATTCAGCTTTGTTCAACACACCTTCTCTCTCTTTCTCTCTCTTTTTCTGGCCACCTAATTCTGCAATGTGCCTGTTTTAAACCTTCCATGTTTTTTTCAAAGCTTCAACCAAATAAATATCATTTTCTTATCCTTCATCATTTTCACCGAACTAAACTCAGGTCTGCTCACCTGATCTGCAGCAAAGCCAATCTACTGACACTGAATTGTGGTGAAGGAGAATATAGCCTTTATTGCAAGCTGCCCAAAGTGATCAGCAAGCAAAGAGAATTGGCAACTCATGCTCAGAAGACCTAAAATCCTCAATGGCTTTCAGAGAAGAGATTTTAAAAGCAAGATGAGAGAGAGGGTTGTGGGGTATGTGATTAATTCAGGCTTAGTTATCTGATTGGTGGTTGATGGTGAAGTAACAGGATGATAGGTTTCTGTAATTTCAGTCCTCAACCTTCTGGTCCAACCAGTCTGGGGTTATGTGCTGCTGGTCAACATGCAGTTAACTTCTTCCTGGTGGAAAGGGGTGGAGGCATCTAGTATCTGCAAAAGAACTCAAGGATATGGCTCAGGATACTAACTACAGCCCTTGAGGAACTAAAAGTCCTTGACTTTGTTTTATGACTAACCTGTTTTGTCTTATTTGACTGCTTTCCCTTGTTTCTGCATTTTCTCACTTCACCAATTAAGTTTGCTTTTTGGAACTCTAGGAAGGCTTGGGAAGCTAAAGCTCTTCTACAACCAAGGTGGGGCGGGGCGGTACATGGGAGTCAGGGCTGTCCCTAGGAAGGCCCTGCAGGGTCCTGCTCAGTTTCACCATCATCAGAAGACATCACGAGCAAATTAGAAGCTGTTAAGTAAGTCACTAAGAAGATTCCTTTGGCTAAAATCTAGAACTCACTACTCTATAAATTAACTTTTTGTTTGCATCCCATACAGTGGGCTTCCCAGGTGGCTCAGATGGTAAAGAATCTGCCTACAAGGCTGGAGAACTGAGTACAATCCCTGGGTCAGGAAGATCTCCTAGAGAAGGAAGTGGTAATCCACTCCAGTATTCTTGCCTGGAAAATCCCATGGACAGAGGAACCTCGCGGGCTACAGTCCATGGGCTCACCAAGAGTCGAACATGACTGAAGTGACTTAACACATCCCATATAGTAAGTTCCAGAGAGCAGGGACCATGTATGCATTGTGCTTGCTGTAACTCAGCAGGTAGCACGATTCCTGGCCCAAAGTAGGTGATCAATAGATATTTTAGAAATAAACATGTAAAAGCATTAATATGTGAAAATAAAATAATTGAAACATCCCAAATTCTTAATCCGACTGAGGCACTTGCCCCAAATCTTTTACAGTGCTAAATAAAAATGTTTACCTTAACTCAAAGGCATCATAAACACCATCTCCCTCATTTTCAGTACAAATCATTACTTCCTACTTCAACAACAACCAGAGGAGCTGAGCTTATGAATTCTTAACCACGCTTTCTCTCTCATGAGCAGGATATTTCAGAATGTAGTCTTTCTTTGGCTTTGGAGTTTTCTTTTGCTAACTGGAAAGCCTTGCCCCCCAGGAGATAATTAGGGCTGGAAGTGTAAGCACCCTGCGCAGAGCCACAGTGTATAAACCACTTTGCCCGTGTCCTTCCCTCACCTTCCCTGCCAGACTCCACCAGCATCCAGGCCATCTGCAACAGTGCTGCAAGATCAGGCTAATAAACCCGGATTACTCTGAAAGTTTTGCATTAAAATGTAAGCATTTTCCTTAGCCTGGAGAGCCAAGCTTTCTATGTGATGTAAAAGAACCCCAAGATACAGAACAGAAAGGCCATTTTTTTAATAGCCTACTCAATCTTTTTTTTAAGGGTAACAGGCTAGTTACTTCTTCCCCCTAAGGTTAATCTGCTATATGAAGGCAACAGTGGTCAAAGATGTGCAGTAAATTCAAAATTAAACCAAACATAAAGACAGAACCTAAAAAAAGGAAACCACCTAGTGAAAATCAGTGGAAAATAGAAATCTAGCTTTTGGTATCTCTAAAATAATTTGAGAATCAAATGTTTCCAGTTAATTAGCGAGAGAACCAAAATCTTAAATAACTTGTTTGTCTTAAAAATTTAATGCCAATACTTTTTTAATCTGTAACTTTGCTAAAGTATCTCAACTGTTGCTTAGGTTAAAATTCTATTTTGCATTAACAACATACATGTAGCTTAGGCTGGCATCAATTAAGTTCAAATAAAGTAGAAAATAGTTCCTACATTTTTTTTTTTTTGCTTGTTTTACTCATCCATTTGACAATTATTTTTTAAAAGCTGATGTTATATCAGGCACTATTCTAGATGAAGAGGATAAAACAGTGAATAAAACTGACAAAATACTTGCCTCTGTGGAGCATACATGCTAATAAGACAGATAATAAACATACTAATTAAATCGGTCTGTAAGAAGCTGGCATGTACTATGGGGGCAAAAGTAGAATGGAGGAATGTGTCAGTGAAGGACTGCACAGAGAAGATTTCACTCTTGAAGGAGGGGAGTCATTGTCCATCTTCGGGAGAACGTTTCATGCTAAGTGGCCATGTTACTGATGTGGAAGCATGCCTGTGTTCAAAGAATGGCAAGGGAAGCAAAGCGGTTAGAATAGAGAGAAGGAGGCTAAAAACAAAGAGCATAGGTGCTCAAAAATGCCACTGAGAAGCTAGTTCCATTGGGACTCATCCGTTTGGGACTAAAAGGTGAGCCACGACCAGTTTTTGAGAAGATAAGTAGCATGGTTATACTGATAAGCTAAAAGTATCACACAGGTTGCTGTTTTGAGAATTGACTAGGGAAGTAAGGCTGGAAAAGGGAAGAGCAATTAGAACGCTTTGGCAATAATCCTAACAGGGGACTGTGTCTTGGATGAGGATGGTTGCAAGTTTTGCAAGAAGTGATCAGATTCTAGATAAGGTTATGATGAGAGAGCAATATGATGGATTTTTGAACTATTATTCCTTGAAACATTGACATTCGATTTTTCATGAAAACACTTACATATTTGTTAAGGATGGTTGTATAGTTTATTTCAGTTTTGGTGTCAAATGGTGGTGTTATGTGTAATCTGTGAAGAGTTTGTTCCCACTCTGGTATTCTTGCCTGGAAAATTCCATGGACGGAGGAGCCTTGTAGGCTACAGTCCATGGGGTCACAAAGAGTTGGACACAACTGAGCGACTTCAGTGTCAACGTTCAGAGTGAAGTGAGCGACTTCACTTTCACTTTTCGATTTCATGCAATGAAGAAGGAAATAGCAACCCATTCCAGTGTTCTTGCCTGGAGAATCCCAGGGACGGGCGAGCCTGGTGGGCTGCTGTCTCTGGGGTAGCACAGAGTTGGACACGACTGAGGCAATTTAGCAGCAGCAGCAGTAGCAGAGTAAAGCGGAGGGCTTGTTGAGAGAAACTGCTGAGGCCTCCCTGTGATATGACTAAGGGTGTGAAGCCATCAGTGTGTAGTCATTCTATCTAATTTCTAATGGCTATGGGTAGTATGTTTTCAAAAGCTAGAAAAAAGAGTATGAGAGCAGTTAGTAGATAAAATTGATTATGGATTATGAGGTTGTAACCTCTCCGCCTACTTGCAAATATTAATAGTATGTCAGTTTCATAATTCTTAAATATGATTATAATATATTATAATTCTTAAGTATGAGTTTATTTATTGTCATGCTCAGGATGACTGTAAACACAGCTACCGAAAAAGATTAATTGAATTATACTTTGCAGGCACAAGTGCTAGGGAACTAATAAAGAGCAATAATGCAAATGTCATAACCACGCTCTTTTTCTAAAAGAAGCGTCCCTTCCACTTTGTATATTAAGAAAACAAATTAATAAGAGAGTCTTAGCAAAATCTTAATTCACTCTTCTTCTGGATTATTATGAGAATGAGAGTAGAGATGAGAGTATGTTCTTGTGATCCCTCTGCAGATTAGGGTTTTGTGGCAGCCTCTGAATCACTTTTCCTTTTCCTCCAATTTAGTAACAGAGAATTCTAGCATTTAAATGGATTATAGAATTTACCTAAACTGTGGGATGTTGTCTGCAATGAGATTAGGAGGTATTCATTGTACATATTCAGTTTGGAATAATCGTTTCACACTGCTACCTACTAGGGGAAAACTGGAGGCTGAGAATGTAAGTGACATGCACAAGCTTCCACAACTAGGATGGTGATGTTTTCATTTCCAAATTGGTCCACTGTAATAGGGGAACTGTGATGGTAATTTTTACATGTCAACTGACTGGGCCACAACAAAACCCAGATGCTTTGTCAGATATTCTAAATGAGACCGTAATGGTGTTTCTGGACACAATTAACATTTTTAATTTGATTTTTTTAATTGAAGTATAGCTGATTTACAATATTCTGTTAATTTCAAGCATAGAGCAAACTGATTAACATGTATATATGCATATTCAAGTTCTTTCCCTTTACAGGTTATTACAAAATATTGAGTTCAGTTCCCTTGTTATTGTTAGCAATCTATTCTATATGTAGATAGTGTGTTTGTGTTAATCCCAAATTCCAAATTTATTCTTCTCCCCACTTCCCCTTTGGTAACTATAGACTTGTTTTCCATGTCTGTTGTTCTCTTTCTGTTTTGTATGCAAGTTCATTTGTGAACTTTTTGAGAGCACCGTTTGAATTGTTAGACTGAGTAAAACAGCTTGCACACCTTGACATGGGTGGGCTTTACCCAAACAGCTGAAGGCCTACGCAGAACAAAAGGCTGACCCTCCCATGAGTAGGAGGGAGCTCATCCTGCTTGATTGCCTTGAGCCCAGATATTAGTTTTTTCCTGTCTTCTGGCTCACTCGGAAACACTGGCTCTTCCTGGGTGTTGAGCCTGCTGACATTCAGACTGGAACTACACCACCAGCTACCTTGGGTCTCCAACTTGTTGATGGCACATTTAGGGTTTGTCATCCTCTGTAATTCCATATAATTTTAGTAGATAGACAGCAGTAGTTCTAATCATCTATTTCTCTGTCTGTCTTTTGTGAAGTATATATACATACCCACATATCCATCCTACTGTTCCTGTTTCTTTAGAGAACTCCTATTATCACAGAGACCTCTGCTTTTTGCACAGAAAATGCAGATTTCACTGTTGACCAGAAAATTGAAAAAACAAAAAAACAAAAAAACTCCCATATATGTGCATAACAAGTGTTTCAAAGGGTAGAAAATACTGTGAATAAAAGTAGAATTCTGATTTAACTGTGCATGTTGGAAAAGAAAACAGTTGGTTGTATCTTATTAAGAGTTTGGAAAGAGAAGCAACTCAATGCTGTGTTCAAAACAAAGAAATTTGACTCAATAAGCTTAAAATTCAATTTCATTGCTTTGTAAACCTTTGCACATGTGATGTAACTCAGCAAAGGCCAAGTGGATGACAAAAGGAGAAACAGAGGTATATAGCAGAGGAAGGACCACGAGGAAATTAGATGACTGATGTCATTAGTGAAACGCAGTCAGGACCAATGTTGTACTCTTGTCATCTGACAGCCACCAGGAAATGGCTTCTCTAAGTCCATTGAGAGAAAACTTGAAAATATTATCGTCCATGACTGCAGGGAAGAAATTGAATGACTCCAAACAGTTTGGGTGAGTCATCCTGAGACCTAATAGGGGAATGGAAGGATTTATCCTAGGTGAGATGAAATCTCACCCCTATTGANTCTCTAAGTCCATTGAGAGAAAACTTGAAAATATTATCGTCCATGACTGCAGGGAAGAAATTGAATGACTCCAAACAGTTTGGGTGAGTCATCCTGAGACCTAATAGGGGAATGGAAGGATTTATCCTAGGTGAGATGAAATCTCACCCCTATTGATTTTTCAGGCAGACAATGGCATGGGGATTATTTTGTTTTTACTGTCACTTTTTTTTTGGTATTAATATTTTACATATGAAAGAAAGAAAGAAACATACTTTATGCAAAAAGCTATAGGAACAAAAGTTGAACCGTTAATTAAGTCAGAGTAAAATGGCTTCCTTTCTGGAAATGGATAGCTTCATTACACTGATAATTGGTAACACCATTTGGAATCTGAAGAAGATAAATCACATTAGAAGAAATATATTTTCAAAGTCAGTGATTTAAAGTGACAAGTTTGCAGCTGCAGCAACATATGGAGATCAGAATAAAACAACAATCCAAGCATCGGTTTCCAAAGATGACAGAGATCAGAAAAATAATTTAAACTTTGAAACATTAGCATTCATTTTGTTCATATATTTTATCTACCGTTGACTTCTCAGGCAATATTAGCATCCACATCTCCCTCGCTGGCAGTTTTATTTGCAAAACATCATGAGTTGTTTCATCATGAATGCAAGTTCTGTTGGACGTTACACAGACGGGCTTGAGTGTCCACAACACACTCAGTTGTGGGTACAGCCCAGTAACAAGGAAGAGCACAGTCTTGTCAGAGGGAAGAGGACTGTCTCTCTCGGCCATCCCAGCCTGTCTCCTGCCTTCTACTCTTAATGCTTTGGGCCTAGCTGACTTCATCTTTTAAATTTCCTGTTGATGAACTTGTAACTGAATCAATCTGCTTGACTCTCTAAAAGTGTCCTGATTACCCCGCAAACTTCTCCCTCTCTCAGGCCACACGATTCTCCTCTCTAAGGCTCCCATATTGTTACAATATTGACCTGCTGAATTCTATTTGGGATATTTCTAATGGCTTTGGAAGCTGGGTTTTTAAACACTATATATTTAGGACCATGCCTAGTACAGAGTGAGACCACAATAATTAGGGGAAGGTTGCATATAATATTAATAATTGCATATAATCTTTCAGTCTGACTATATTTTCTTTTCAAAGGTACTCAAAGAAAGGAAAACAGGTGATGTGAGATAGTTTGGCAATGGAAGTCAGAACGCAAAGAAGGTGGTCAGGCAAACTAGTTAGCTGGAGGCATGGATTTTAATTCTCAGATAATAAGGACCCTGGGCACAAACTAGAAAAAGAGAGACAGAAAAATTAAAAAAAAAGGAGGCTGGCTGAGGAAACTCTGAAAATTAATAATTTTTAAGTTTTCAATTTCTATTTTAACATATTTTTAGGAGATAAGGGTTCTCTAAAGATTAAGAAAGTGTTTTTCTCTATTGCATCTTTTAGGCATGTAGTCTCCATTTAAAGTAACAGAATGTACTCTGTATTATGTAAGTCATCTGAAACAATCAAGAGGCCACCTATGCAGTATGCAGCTAAATACTTGATTATTTACAAGATAGATTTGAATTATATATTTTATTCTATGAGAAAAAAACTCTTCCTGTCAACAAATATACTGTATAGGTTATTGAACATGTATCATACTAAGCACTGCAGATTGGTTATTTGCTAAAAATGGCTATTATTTAAGAATTAAATATGCACCTGAATGAATAGGGAGCAAGGAAACATTGACATTAATTAAAGGTTAACTTGATTCGTGTCTAACAATGGATGAAAATAAATAAGAACAGACAAGGATACGAATGTTAATGAAGTATCTGCTCGGCAAAAGATAATGTGTCTCAGGTCTATTTCTACAGACTGTCAGATAAAGTAAGCAATTTTATCCACACCTTACAGAAAAAATCCAGGTAAGACCACAGAGTTTTAGTAGTAGAGCAAATATCTGACTCAAGTCAGCCCACAGTAATACCTTAGAAAGACATATAGAAAATAAGACAAGGGACTGAGTTGGAGGTTATGTTACTAGGATCAGAGATCACTTTAAGGAAATGCCCATGTCAGTACTGGCCTGTGAATAGTTGTCTAAGAAGAACTCAATCCAGAACTCATATCTGAGTAGAGGGCAAATGCTAGGTAGTGGGAGTGTTGAGGGTACAGGGATGTTATAAATCCTTCACAACCAGAAAAGCTGAAATTATATAAAGAGGGTGGCAATGCAATCAATAGGTTACACAGCTGGTGGGAAAAAGTAATAACTGGGCCAAAAGACCATATAAATAGTAACATTTAAATAAAATTGATCTGAAATCTGGTGAGTAGAATCATGTCCCCCTAAAATGCTCATGTCTTACTGCTTGGTACCAGTAGATATATTACCTTAAATGAAAAGAAAACTGTGTAGATGTGATTCAATTAAAACCAATCAAGAATAAATGGTCTTAAGAAATTTTAAGTATAGTTGATTTATGATGTTTCAGGTACACAGCAAAGTGATTCAGTTATACATACATGTATTGACTTATGCCTCTACACTTCCTAAATTCCTAAATGTTAAAATGAATGCTTGAACATTTTCCTTAACTGTCAGAATATGACTTTCTAATCCACTTTATATTCCAAACTATAATTTAATATTCACTTTCACAATTAGGGTTTTGAGGTTAATATTTTTTGGCAGCCTTTTCCAACCCTGATGGCAGATTAGAATCACCTGGAGTTTTTGAAAATATAATGTTCATCCCCACCACTGACTAATTAAATCAGAATCGTTGTGGGTGAATCTAGACATCTAATCTTTTAAAAATTTCCCCATGTCACTTTAGTGTAAAGCCAAGGCTAAGAATTAGCACTCTATACTCTTCTATTTTTCAGAGAAAGTGCTTTACATTGAAACCAAGTTATATCTTGACTATGGTTTTTGTAGTTTATCCTGATTTTTCATAATTATGGTTAATTAGGTGAAAAAAAGACAGTTCTCTTCTGTCATTTTAAAGAAGATAAATATTTTCTAAATTAATCTTGATCATTAAATAGCTTGATATTTAAATAGGTTATGTAATGTAGGAAAATAACACAATGCTTTATAAGCTCCTCTGTAATATTAGAATTCTTTTTTTTTACAGTGTCAGACTTTTTTTTCTTTTTAAAATTTTAATATAAATTTTATTTATTTATTTATTTTTATTTTTACTTTATTTTACTTTACAGTACTGCATTGGTTTTGGCATACATTGACATGAATCCACCACGGGTGTACATGAGCTCACAAACATGAACCCCCTTCCACCTCCCACCCCACATCATCCCTCCGGATCATCCCTGTGCACCAGCCCCAAGCATCCTGCATCCTGCGTTGAACATAGACCGGCGATTCGTTTCTTACATGATAGTATACATGTTTCAATGCCATTCTCCCAAATCATCCCACCCTCTCCCTCTCTCTCAGAGTCCAAAAGTCCA
>SJYV01052547.1:146900-192106 GCA_006410875.1 Neotragus pygmaeus | reverse complement strand
ATATATATGCTTGCCACTTTGACCAAAGAAACACAAACCATAGCAGTATCTAGAGCTTTATGTTCCAGATGGTGATGAATCACTGGTGGGGCCCCTAGGGTCTAATTGCACAACTTTCCTAGATACCTATAAAGCATCAATTATGCAGAACACGTGCTTTCTCTTAATTGTTTCTCCTAGGAATTTAAATATAAATAGAAGTATATTATAAAACAAGCATTGTTTGCATCTGAAAACTCTAGTTATAGCTAATAAAGATATATATTGGCTGTATATATAAAGATATATATTTGGAATACTGTTGCAGGACTGTTCAGTAAAAATTAAACATTTTTAGCCTTAGATTTCTATATTGCAATATTGAAAAAGAATTATCATCAATTGTGGTGCTTACATAGATTATGTAATCTAGGACAAATTTTACTGTTTTATAACCTCTGCAAACATAACATTTTTGATTGCATACAATATTAGAAAAATATAATTCATACTTACATCAAAACCTGTTATGATAGTTTCTTATGTGTCTCTTAGAGTTTCCCTGCCAAGGTAACATTATGAAACTTTTTAACTTTGTAGACAGTGGTAAAGAAAAGCACCAAACCTGAAATGAAAGGAACAATAAAATGTATATACCATCCAAACTCGACACTGATTTCTTATTGATCTCACCTATTACAGTAAAGGAAGTACTTCTTCTGGGCTTCCTCGGGGACTCAGTGGTAAAGAATCCTCCTGCCAATGCATGAGATGCAGATTCCATCCCTGGGTCAGTAGGGTCCCCTGGAGAAGGAAGTGGCAACGCACTCCAGTACTCTTCCTTGGGATAATTCTTTGGACAGAGAAGCCTGGAGGGCTACAGTTCATGGTGTTGGAAAGAGTCAGACATGATTTAGTGACTAAATAACAGCTACAAAATTCCTCTCCCACTTAAGATCAGTAGGTGATTGACTTCTCATTTATTTATCAAATGCACAGAGGTAGGAGTCTTCTCAGGATGATGGGGATTGTGAAAGTTTTCTTTGGGCAGCTCCCTGAACTTCCTTAAGTTTCAAACACACTTGAATATCACCTGCTTCTCACAGGATGAAGGCTTTTAAGACAAGCACAGAGCCCTGTGTAATTTCATCTCTGGGGGACATGAGCAAGGCCAGAAGTGCAGAGATAGCACAGTCTCAGGTGTCTTCCCTGAAGTTTGCCAAAGCCACCATCTGCAGCTGCTGAACTAGCCTTATTCACCTGGAAGTCCCCTTACCATCAATAAGGGATCTCAATGAAAAGATGAGACTTTGTGGCTTATGGGTCAAACGAAATATTTCTGGTTTAACTCTATATTACAGACTTGCTTCTAGGCACTTATTTTTTTTACTTCACTTTCATTGCTGTCTCTCTCTCCTCCAAACAGTTCACAGGATGGAGTTGAAGCTGTCATTCTGGAATCAAGAACAGGAAGTGAAGGCAGTTGTCTTGTGAATTCGGAGGCTTCAGTGTCCGGGGATAAGCCTCTTGGGCCGGGAAAGGACATTTAGAGAAAGAGGGGATTAAGACTTCAGGAAGTATATGGGAAAGAGAAGCAGTGTCTTGTTCTGCAACCTACTCACATAACTTTTCCCATGAATAAAGCCTGTTAAACTGATTGGATCTCAAAAAGGGCTCTTTCACTGTTTTTTAATTTTTTCCTTATGACTTTCGTCCAGAACAAACACCACAGAGAAACCAACAAAATGCTGGGTTGGTTATTACCTTTAAAGGTCATTCTAAGAAGGGTGTCATATTATTCAAGTCTAAACTGATATAGTTACCTTAAGGTTCCAAGGAAATGTCAGGTACAAAAAATCAGGACCAGAGAAGATGAACACTCTGTAGTATCTTTGCAGCTTTTCTCTTAACTCCGTGATAAAAAGTGTATCCAAAATAAATGATCAGGGACTAGCAAAGAAAAACTAATTTTCTACTTTTGGTGTAAGAATTTGATAGTAGTGATTATGACACAGGGGAAGCAACAGAGTTTAATTGAAATCATTATAACTGTTAAGAGCTTAATGCCAAGTAGATAATATTACATTTTTAGGCAAGTGAGTTTTCATTTTTAAGATTTATAGATTTTTTTAAAATATAGGAGACCTTTAAAATTCGTCTTTATGTCAGTATAATTGTCTGTTTATTTACTTTCTCCTGCTACAGCCATCTGTGAACAATATTGGGGAATGAATGGGAATGAGTATTTTTTTCTCCTCTGTTTGGTTCTTTTACTTTCCCTGAGACAAGCTTCTTACGCCATGAAATTTCTCACCAAACCCCCACCAAAATTTATCCTTCTACCCATTCCTACTAAAATGGGAACTATAGTTGCTAACACTTCTACAAAGCTTTGCCTTTCCAGTAAGACTTATAGTCTGTTATTATTATTCATACAGTGCATTAAACATGCTTGCCCTTCTGAGCACTCCTAAACTTATTTTTATAGATGCCACTGCTCTTCTGCAGTATCTCATTAATGGACACTGCAAATAATCCAAGACACATTTTAGTTTTTATTTCTGATGGAAAGTGGGACTGTGTCTTATAAAGCTATCCTTCTGTGGTTTAAAAAATGGGAAAAGGAATTTTATGGAAAAAAATCAAGGGGAAAAGAGAGTTTATGTAAATGGTAATGATTTTGCAGTTAAGGCAAAATGGGATAAAAATCTATAAATTTCCTTTTCATTATGATAAAAGGTTAATGGTTCCCATTTGACAGATGTCAACCTATGAAATAGACTATGTGATTCATGTGCAAAATTATTAATTGAGGTCTCATAATGTAGGGCACCTTTACTATTGTAATGTTAGCACCTCATTTCTTGAGTTCTTACTGTATGGCAGGTGCTGCACTAATACCAAGATTACCATAAAAATTTTAAGATGGAGGTGCTATTAACTTTTTTACAGAATAGAAATCTTAAAATATTGTAGAACTAGCGAGTTGCAGAGCCAGGGTTCAAATCCAGGTCTGTCAGGTCCAGAACTTGTTTTCTTATCCAATTTCTTGTCCTGGATTGAAATTCTAGCAAATGTATATGAGACAATATTTTTATTGAAGAATGTTGTGTTAATTTCTGCTGTCCAGAAAAGTGATTCAGTGATTATACTGAACAAAGTAATAAAAATATAAGGGAATTTCCATGTATTTGATTGCTTCTATTTTCTTGATGAATTAGGAGGCAAGAGTTTGGCGGGGACATGACTAGAAGAGTTTGGTAGAAAATTAAATGTTGAAAAGCATAAATAAATATGTGTGTGCATGGGTATGTATGAAAATACTCTATGTACGTTTTAACGATTTTAGTTGCTTGAGTGTCAGTGCAGAGTAGGTAACTAGTATGTTTAAGGAGATCGGATATTTTCCAGGTGAGTAAAATGGAGAGAGAAGAGAATGATGGACTTAAAGACATTTTGAAGGGAGGATTATCAAAATGGGATCCAAACTATTCAAGGGGAAAAGTGAGGTCACAAGAAGAGAGGGCCAGTAAACTTGAGATCTTTGAAGATAAAGAAATGCTGAAATCGGAGTATTTGTATGAGCCAAAAGAGTATAAGTGATTTTCCAAACTGAGATTGCAAAAGAGTTTTTGATAGTGACAAGACCCAAGATGTGGTAACAGTAGCAAATGGCTAAGCTGGGATGAAAGAAAAATCCTTAGATGGTGAGGAGATCAAGGGATCCAAAGGCCAAGCTGTTGGATATGTTGAAAGAAATTTCCAGTAAGATACAGAAACATAATCTAAATTTGTTTCATCTGTTGGGTGGGATTTTGTGCTTCCTGGTAAAAGGAAAGAGAATAGATTCTTAGGTGTTTTAGGCAGTTAGAGGTTAGCATGAGGACCCTAGAGACCAGACACTAGGAAATAGAACAGTATCATGAAGTAGGCTGGTGATATGAAAGGCATCGATCACTGACAGCCTAGTTTTTTTGTTTGTTTTTTGCGTTAAGACAGCACCTCCAGAAGTGCCTGTTACATAAATGCCCACCCACACGGAAGGGAAAAAAAGAGCAAAGCAAACATGGATAGTTTTTGCTTCCCTACTAATTAGTTTCCACCAGAGTTTTTCTGGTGGCGTATACAAAGAGCCACAAAAAAGTCTAAATCTTGAAAATTCACCCAGAGCACTATACTAAAAAAATAATGATTTCTGTTGTTGTTTAGGAATCGATGGTGCACACTGATGCAAGGTGATTGAGGAGGTTGGGAACTTAATCTGTAACTGGAATTTTTGGCTAGTTTCCATATGAGAAGAAACGTCACCAACATCTCACTATACATTTCCCCCAGAGATCAATAAAATAAAAACTACAAATATACAGCCATTCAAGTGCTGGGTTTGCCATGAAAGTATAGCGTGTTGACAGGCTGGACTTCATGTCCCTTGGCTGCAATCAGGCATAGCCAAGTTGCAGCTGATGACAAGGTGATATTTTTTTTTTTTAGTTGTTGCCCTTGTTCTTTTTTTTTTCCCCTCTGAGCTAAGGACTGTCCTGGGTCATTTCATTCTTGTTGTTTCAAGTTTCTTTCTATATTGCTTGCAGAAATCCAGCTCTTCCTTTTCTTTAAAAGAAAAACTTTTGTGAGGGGGTAGATGACTATTAGAGAAAAAAAATTATTCTTGCGCCACTGAAGTGCTATTATTAAACATGACAGTAGGGTCTCTACCTCTATTTCCAGTTCAGCTGTTAGTGATCCGAGAAGTTTAGTTTCTCTTAGCTCCTTTTTAACAGTCGATATGATTATTTAAAGATGCCTTTGCAAAAACAATTGTGAGCCCGTGAAATATCTTGAGTAACAGAATCTTAATTATACCAGTGTTACAGATGGCCTGTTTTCCTGAAGTCGCTTCCATGTATCATAACCATTCTGTATTGTCCTATATCAAATGTAACTAATGTAAAATGCTCTCAAATAGGACAATTTGGCAGAATAATAAAAAATGTGTGATGAATATGAAAAGTTTTGCTCTATCCAGATGGCTGCATCCATGCTTATTGTTTCCTGTTTCCCAAATTCTGTCTCCTCTGTTTGCTGAATTTACCAGAGGTTTTCTGTCTGAGATGAAGCCGGCATGGAAAACAGTAGACTCAGGAATCGGAAATGAAAAACGAAACCTGATCATTTGAAGTCACACCTTAAACATGTCATCTGGATTGTACAAGGAACAGAAGAAATAAGCAAGAGGCAGAACTGAGTTCCTTAAGCCACAGCATAAGAAAGAAAAATATGTCAACTCCCATGAAAGCATGAGTTTCAGAGCCTTAACTTAAAAGATTCTCACAGGTGGTGAGCCTCGTTCATCTTTCCTTATTTTAAAGCACAATGGATGAATGAGCATTTGATGATATTGTCCTTTGTGCGCTTTTATTAAGTAATTGGAAAGAATAGTTCATTGATTAGGGAAAATAATGTTTAGCACATTATTCTTGGTTAAATAAAATGCTTTCTTTATAATCTGTCAATGTCTGAAATATCATAGACATAAACAAAACTAATCTTACAGAGCAAAAGATAAATCATCTCTGTCCAGCATTCACAGATGGTGTTTAGTAGATACTTGTGTACAGTGTCACCTTACAGAATGGACCTAGGCCTAGACTTGCAGAACCTAAAATATTCATAAGTAGAGATGCTGCCCTAATCAAGTACTAGCACCCTAAGCAAGAATTTGTTGTTGTTTGGTCACTAAGTCACTTCCACCTCTTTTGTCATCCTATGGACTGTAGCCCACCAGGCTCCTTTGTCCATGGGATTTCCCAAGCGAGAATACTGGAGTGGGTGACCATTTCCTTCTCCAAAAGCAGAAATAAGTTTTGCAAAATAGGCACTTTACTGAATGTGTCTTTTTTGTCCAAAAAAAAAGGATGAAAAAGCTGCCAATTCAAAGTCATGGAAATAGGAAACAAAAGATCATTACCTTGGTAAAAGTAAAGAATAAATTTGCTCAATACTCGCTAACTCTTTCTGTTTAGCCTCTTACTATATAAATAAACTTTGAGATTAGGTGCAATATTTGAGATTTGAATCCAAATTATTCTGTCCCAAGTCTCTTATCTTCATTAAAAATTTTGTTTAAAAAGTTAACACACATTTTCAAAGAAATTGACTTTATTACATAACTATGCTGACAATACTTTTTATACTTGAAATCAAAATGTAGTATATATAAAGAGAAACGCACGTATCATAAAAGTATGTCTTGTCAAATTTTCACAACTGAACACATCCCTGAAATCAACTCTGAGATTAAGAAACTGATTATTGCCAAAACTCCAGACTCTCACTTCTTATATTCTATTCTTCTATCCCTGACTTCTAAAATTTAGATAAGTTTTAACTCATTCTAGACTTTATCTGGGCTTCCCTGGTGGTTTGGATGGTAAAGAATCTGCCTGCAATGTGGGAGACCTGGGTTCGATCCCTGGGTTGGGAAGATACCCTGGAGGAAGGCATGGCAACCCACTCTAAAATTCTTGCTTGGAGAATTCCTATGGGCAGAGGAGCCTACTAGGCTACAGTCCATGGGGCTGCAAAAAGTCATACACGACTGAGCAACTTAGCACAGCACAGACTTTATCTACTTAGTCATACTGTGTTGTTTTGTATACTCTGGTTTGTGTTTGGCTTCTTTGGCTCAGCATTGTCTGTGAGGTCCATTCACAGTGTTGGATATTTGTTCTAATTCCATTAGGACTATTACAAATACTGCCACTATAAACATTAAAGCATGTGTCCTTTGGTTAGTGCATATATGAATTTCTGTTGGGTATTACCTAAGGAGAGTAATTGCTGGATCATATGATTACTTGAGTAAATATTCACAAAGTGGTTGTACCAATTTATAGTCTTACCAAGAGTATATCAGAGTTTAGATGCTGCACATTCTCAGCAACACTTGGTCTTTTCCATTATTTAAATGCAAGCTATTCTGATATGTATGTGGCAGGACCTCATGGTTTTAATTTGCATTTCCCTGATAAGTACATTTTTATTTGTTTATTGTTCTTTGGTTATCCTCTTTTGTGAAGTGTCTGTTCAAAGTCTTTTATAGAGTGACAATATTTTTATAATACTAAATGCAGGAGAGACTATAATATTTGAAATTAAGGTTTTACATTCAAATGGAAGCTCAAAGATCATTTCAATTCACACATGTCTCCATCTACCTCAAAGGGTTTAGCATCTGGTACAGGAAAGTCTTTTGTTTCTCAGTGCTGAAAGTAGAAATTTGCATGTGCTGGAGGAAAAAGATTGAAATTTTGCTTCAAGGAAAAGAGCTATTCTTCTGAAATTTCTTTTAATATTTATTCCTCTGAAGTCCCCTCTTTTCCCCTAAATTAATTTGTGTGAGAGAGAATTACAAAACTACCTCCCTTCTTTCTTTTCAATACAATGATGTGATGAAGCACCTATATTTTAAAGTAGCCATCTTTTTAGAGTCAAAGTTGCAAAATGAATAATCAATTATTTTGATAATTTCTAACTTCATCTGAAATTGTTTGTGTGTAGTCGTTATATTTAGCTCTTACCATTGGTCTTGGGGCAGTGCCTGACCTACCGCATGTATCATCTAATATTCTCAATAAATGTTACAAGTAGGGCTTGTATTATCCTCACTTTGGAGATAAAAGTCATGAAGGCTTAAGGAAATGGCAACCCACTCCAGTATTCTTGCCTGGAAAATCCCATGGACAGAGGAGCCTGGCAGGCTACAGTCCGTGGGGTCGCAAAGACTCAGATACGACTGAGCTACTAAACCACCACCAAGGAGGTTATAAACTTCTGCAAAATCACAGACATGATTAGAGGAGGAAGCAGAATTCCAAGATAGCTTTAAGGTAACAAAATCAATACCTCCTAACTACTCCTTGCTGTCCTTTGTGACTTGCATGGTGTGTAGCTTCTCAGATCAAATCAAACAGTGAAAATACATGTGCCTTAATTGGGTCTCACTAAGTCAACTTGGATCTCATTTTGCTAAATCTAATGGACTTTTTTGTGTTTTGCTCTCATCTTTCTTGACATCACAACACTATTCACTGTTATTCCATCTCTTTGAAACACTGCCTTTCTTTGACTTCTCTACATTTTCTTGCTTTTAGTAGTGAAACTTAATGTCCCTTTTGTAGGCTTGTCTTCCTTCTCAAACTTCCCTAGACCACATCCCCTCACTACGGGCTCTCGTATCAAAAGAGACTTCTACTTTGAGTTATTGCATGTATTTGGTTAGAGATGCCATTTTAGCCTTGACCTACTCTGACACTTTTTATACCCTCTTAGCGTATCTTCATGAAACTGCTCTAGTGAAGCTGCCTTTGGCTTTTGTGCCTCTTCATTTTTCTCTGAGGTTCTTTTCCACTTTGATGGTTACCTAACTCCTTGTTAGGGCCCCAAACTCTCATTTTTAAAGTGACTCATCCTGGGTGTTGGAAAGCATTAGTGGTACTTTTGGTCCCAGAATTTAATACAGTTCAGCTGAAGTCTAATTTTTTTCCCCACACTGATTTGATTTATGATCATTTGTTTCACTCTTGTCAAACAGGAACTCATTTGTCTGAAGTAAAATGATATTCTGTGCCAGAAGGCAGAAATGTGTGCTTGCATCAGCACAAAGTTATGTTTCTTTTATATCCTGTGTATATTTTTAATATGGGTTCTTATTTAAATTGCACTATAAACAAAGAAGCAGGAGAAATGCATCAACATGAGCTAGACTGGACATGAATTAGTTATTAAGAGATCGTGAATAAGGAAATAGCAGAAATAGTTGTATATGCTGAACTTCATTTTGAGCCTCTAGTTGTAACGGCTATGTTTTTGTTAAGGTACCTCATTAGAGGTTAAATTGTTTGCTTTTGTCCTCTTCTTAACACAGACAATACCTGAGTACCTGAAAATCGACTTTGATTCACCAAGTGCAGCCTCTGTTAGAAAGTGAGAGAGAGAGAGAGAACAACTGCATCTGTGGTAGCCATATTGAGATGTGTAGGATGAGCTTTTTTAATAAGAAAAGGGGATAACATACATTAGGATGGTTTGTGTTCTGAGGAGTTTATTGAAAATAATTCCCAACCTCTAAAGTATTCCCAGAGAAATGGAATAGAGGATGGTTGTTTTATCTCAGCAAGAGTCAGTATTGGAACCAAATCTGGCATGCCATCCTGGGGCTAATGTATAATCCCTGGAAGTGACTGTGCATACAAATTAAGCATGGGTGGATGAGGGTATATTTTCTGTGGGCACTAACATTTTATACTCCACTGTGCCTGCTTTAGACTAAATGTTCCCTCTCAACCCCTAATTCACACATTGATACGTAATTCCCAGTGTGATGGTATTGGTAAGTGGGACCTTCAGGAGATGACTAGGTCAAGAGGGTGAAGCCTTCATGAATGGGATTAGTGCCCCAGATAGTTCTCTTACCCTCTTCTGCCACGTGAGGACACAGTGAGAACTTAGCCATTGATGAAACTGGAAACAGGTCCTGACCTGTTAATCTACCAGCACCTTGATCTTGACTTCCAACCTCCAGAGTTCTGAGACATTTCTGTTGTTTATAAGCCACCTAGCTTTTAGCATTCTATTATAGCAGGCTGAATGGAGTGAAATATAACCCTTCCCAACTTCTCTTCCATGTGCCTTAAATGCTTTGCTCAACATATAAGTCAACTTCTTCTACCTGCTTTTGTGCACTGGACCTGATTCCATAAGTCCAGTCTCTACTCCATGCCAGTATTTTCCCATTATTATCATTAGGTTGACTGTATATGTTTTCCTAGGTCAGTCATGATTTATGCCTGTGGTCCCTCTATATCCTGTCCAGTGTAGCAATTGTCTCATATATTTGGTTTTTTTAATTCCACAAAAGTAAGTTATGCAAATTTTTTTCTTTCTTATGTCTAACTTATTTTACTCAACATAATGTCTTCCAGGAACATCCATATCATTACCTATCTAAAGTAAATCTGTGAAGATGTCAATGTTTTCAATTTTGCTATTTATGCTATATCTCATGCCTACAAGTACTTATTTCTCCATCTTTTTTCAGTTTGTCTTAGAATCCATCTGCAATGCAGGAGACCCCAGTTCAATTCCTGGGTCGGGAAAATCTGCTGGAGAAGGGATAGGCTACCCACTCCTGTATGCTGGCCTAGAGAATTCCATTGGCTGTATAGTCCATGGGGTCACAAAGAGTTGGACATGACTGAGTGACTTTCACTTTCACTATTTCATTTCATTTCTTTCAAAGATGTCACTATTATATCTTCTGATTCTACATATGCTGAAAGAGAAATAATGGGGAAATTTTCCGTGAGAACAAAGGCAAAGACTACAGAAAGCTGATAACAAATTTTCTTATGCTAATTGGCTCTAAAAAAAAAAACAAGTAAAAGAAGTACTAATTATGACGAGTAGCTAAATATAGTTGTAGGAGAAGCATTGAAAGACTGTGAATAACACTGTGACAACAAAGGAAGAAATGCAAAACACTGTTTATTTTATTAGTGGTCTGTATTTATAATGGCTTATTCTTGTAGCAAATATCATTAGAAATTGCTTTCCACAAAACTATTTTCTTAGATGATTACATAATTCATGGCAATAATGTTTGATGGGCTAGCAAGGAAGAATTATTCTGAAAAAGATTAGGACAGGAAGTGTTGTTTCTAGCCTTACTCTTTGGAATAGCCATCTCTTCTAATGAAGAAATAACCTAGTGTCAATTCTTTGTCAAGTAATTCACACTTAATTATACAAAAAATTATAGTCTAAAAAAAGTAGCTTCTATTTCAATCTTTTGTACCTCATTAGTCTCTGGCAAAGTCTTAAGAGTCCCTTGGACTGCAAGGAGATCTAACCAGTCCATTCTGAAGGAGATCAACCCTGGGTTTTCTTTGGAAAGAACGATGCTAAAGCTGAAACTCCAGTACTTTGGCCACCTCCTGAGAAGAGTAGACTCATTGTAAAAGACTCTGATGCTGGGGGGGATTGGGGGAAGGAGGAGAAGGGGACGACCGAGGATGAGATGGCTGGATGGCATCATGGACTCGGTGGACGTGAATCTGAGTGAACTCTGGGAAATGGTGATGAACAGGGAGGCCTGGCATGCTGTGATTCATGGGGTTGCAAAGAGTTGGACACGACTGAGAGAATGAACTGAACTGAACTGAACTAAACTGAGTCTCTGGCTAACCTACATAACCAAGAAATAGAAAAAATTACTATTTTTTAATCTTCTAAGCTTTCTTTCTTATATATATGGCAGGTAAAAAATGATCGTAGAGAGGTCAACAATATATTCTTTTGAAAATTTCAAATATTTTACAGTATATAGGGCTTCCCTGGTGGCTCAGACGGTAAAGTGTCTGCCTACAATGCGGGAGACCCGGGTTCAATCCCTGGGTTGGGAAGATCTACTGGAGAAGGAAATGGCAATCCACTCTATCTGGTATTCTTCCTTGGAAAATCCCATGGACAGAGGAGCCTGGTAGGCTACAGTCCATGGGGTCGCAAAGAGCCGGACACGACTGAGTGACTGCACTTTCATTTTATTTTCACTAATATTATTTCATATAGCATACACACACACACACACACATATATATGTGTGTATATATATACATATATATATGTACACTTTGCATAATTTCACAGAATTGGTATATATTATCAAGGAGTTGGTCTTTATAAATCAAAAATCTTCCAAAGGGAAAAACATCATGATTATTTAGATGTAAGAAAGTGATCTTTCTGCTTAATTCATGACTGTCTAATCTATGTTGAGCTTGGCTTCAGAGTTAGAGTCTAGGTTCCTATAAGGTAGAAACTTTGTCGTATCTTTCTAAACCCAACACCAGTGCTGAAAACATAATAGAAACTAAAAACTTTTGCTTGATCTGAATCAATGTTCTTTATACTCAAGAAAGACCAGGTGATTCTGTACTCTCTCTGCTTCAAGACTACACTTTTACTTAGGGGAAGAGGGTGTATATTGTAATCTTGGCATCTCTACTTTACTGTGTCCTGAGACCTTTTAAATGTTTAATTAGTTATTTGAATGAAGACAGATGGGGTACTTCCCATCCTTAGATCTTATTATTACAACAAGATGATCTCTAGGAGGGTATTTGAAATCAAGATTTATAGGAAGGTGATCAATGATCATTATGGAGAAACCAGTAGCATGCCTATATGTAGAGTATATAAATATAAATATATATATGTATACATAGAGAGAAGGGGGCTAGGGGAGGGAGAATGAAGCTGATAAACATCAAAAAAATCTAATCATTATGATCCATGCCTGAAAGTGAGATAGACACAATAGGTGAATAAGAAAAAGCCTCCACATACTAAATGCCTAAAAGACTTCTATTAAGTACCAAGAAAGAAAATACATTTGAAATGAAGAATTGCAACAGGAGATCTATTAGATTGGAGGAAGTTGGCAAAAGCAAAGCCCTTCTGAAAAAGAACTCTTTAAGCTAATATCTGTAGGCCAGACCACACAGGGAAAAACATTGACTGTCACAAATATCTTGAGGTTTGTCCAGGCTGTGTTTCAACTCCTTTCCACAGCCCAGGGTGCTCCCTACCATTGTGTGCTGGCATATACTTCTCTATCTTATGTCCTCCTTTGGCCTAAACTAGATCAAATAGATTTCTGCTATTCAAAACCAAAGAAACTTAACTAACACACATTCAAAAGTTGCTTTGATACAAGATGAGGATTTATGTGATAGTAAGCATTAAAATTCATTATTTTGGTCTCTGATCTTCTTGAAATTGATGCTGGAGCAGTAATGTTGAAAAATTAAAAATATGTTGAATATGCCTATATTTTTAATAGCCTCATTTTACAAGATAGCTCATCCAAGTATTGATTTTATAGCCAGTCATAAACTTGCAGAATTTTTGGAGGCAGAAAAGACCTTGAGGGAATTATCTTAATTTACAGATAAGAAAACAGCAAAAGAAGAACAAAATCCAGAGATGAGGCCATAGTGGAGAGCTAATTTATAGTATAGCCAAGACGAAGCATAGAAGTCTGACTGCCATTTTAAGGTTTTTCCCAAAAGGGCTGGCTAAGTCTATCTGTAAAAATTCATAGGTATATCTAAAGAGACTGATGGCTTTTTGACCATATCCCAGATTTTTAGATGAAAAAGCAAATCTCTAGCAAATGGATATTTACTAAAACAAAAACTTTTGCAGGAAAGGAAGGTGAAGGTGAAGTTGCTCAGTCGTGTCCGACTCTTTGCTAGCCTACGGATTGTACTTTACCAGGATCCTCTGTCCATGGGATTTTCCAGGCAAGAATACTGGAGTGGGTTGCCATTTCCTTCTCCAGGAGATCTTCCCAACACAGGGATTGAAACTGGGTTTCCCACATTGTAGGCAGACACGAGTTATTTAGGTTTCATTTTCTCTTCATTGATAGCGCTTCAAGTTAAACTAGAGTTAGATCATGAAGAACTGGGCAAGCCAGCAATAATCATCTTCAGTTTAGTTGCTCAGTTGNATTGAAACTGGGTTTCCCACATTGTAGGCAGACACGAGTTATTTAGGTTTCATTTTCTCTTCATTGATAGCGCTTCAAGTTAAACTAGAGTTAGATCATGAAGAACTGGGCAAGCCAGCAATAATCATCTTCAGTTTAGTTGCTCAGTTGTGTATGACTCTTTGCGACCTCATGAATCGCAGCACGCCAGGCCATCCATCCAACTCCCAGAGTTCATTCAGACTCATGTCCATCAAGTCAGTGATGCCATCCAGCCATCTCATCCTCTNGGGCAGGAGGAGAAGGGGATAGCAGAGGATGAGATGGCTGGATAGCATCAATGACTCGATTGAAGTGAGTCTGAGTGAACTCTGGGAGTTGGTGATGGACAGGGAGGCCTGGCGTCCTGATTCATGGGGTCGCAAAGAGTCAGACACGACTGAGCGACTGAACTGAAATGAACTGAACTGAGAACCAAATGTGGTGATGACCCATTACAGGGCAGTTATGCTTCAAAGAGTAGAACAGTTTAATCTTTAGGTTGAAAGTAAAACTTCCCAGTCTCCAGGCACATGGAGACTTGGTGGGATAGTTGTTTGGGGTGCACTCCAGTTGATTAATAAAGCAATTGAACTGGCCCAGTAACTAGTAGGGCTGTTAGGCCTGCTCCTGAGGCTTCTCCATTTTAAGATGATAGATGAGATCAACTTGTTCATACAGCCACACCTCACAGCAGTGCAGACATTGCAGGTGATGACTTGTACAGCTGTGAATCTGGGATTTGATCACTTGCAAGTTATTTTTAAATTAATTTTATTGGCATATAGTTGCTTTACAATGTTATATTACTTTCTGTTGTACTTCAAAGTGAANATGAGATCAACTTGTTCATACAGCCACACCTCACAGCAGTGCAGACATTGCAGGTGATGACTTGTACAGCTGTGAATCTGGGATTTGATCACTTGCAAGTTATTTTTAAATTAATTTTATTGGCATATAGTTGCTTTACAATGTTATATTACTTTCTGTTGTACTTCAAAGTGAATCAGTTCTACGTTTACATATATCCCATCTTTAAAAAAAATTTCCTTCCCATTTAGGTCACCAAAGAGCATTGAGCAGGGTTCCCTGTGCTATACAGTATTTTCTCATGAGCTCTCAATTTTATACATAGTATGAATAGTGTATATATGTCAATCCTAATCTCCAAATTCTTCTTACCCTTCTCTTTCCCCTTAATATCCATATATCTACTCTCTACATCTCCATCTCTATTTTTATTTTGTAAATAAGATTCTGTATAATGCTTTTCTAGATTCCACATATATGCATTAATATACGTTTATTTTTCTCTTTTTAAATAATTTCATTCTGTATGACAGTCTGTAGGTCCATCCATGTCTCTGCAATTTTATTCCTTCTTATGGCTAAATAATATTCCATTTTATAAATGTGCCACATCTTCTTCAACCATTCCTATCTTGATGAACATTTAGGTTGATTCCATGTCCTGGATATTGTTATTAGTGCTACAATAAGCATTGTGGTACATGTGTATATATATATATATATATATATATATTTTGAAGTATAATTTTCTCTAGGTATCTGCCCAGGGTGTGATTGCTGGGTCATATGGTAGTTCTAATTTTAGATTCTAAAGGACCTATATACTATTCTCCATAGTGGTTATACCAATTTATATTACTACCAACAGTGAAAGAACATTTCTTTTTCTCTGCACTCACCAGTATATGTTGTTTGAAGATTTTTTTTTTCTGGTANCTGTGGTCGTGTATGGATGTGAGAGTTGGACTGTGAAGAAGGCTGAGCACCAAAGAATTGATGCTTTTGAACTGTGGTGTTGTAGAAGACTCTTGAGAGTCCCTTGGACTGCAAGGAGATGCAACCAGTCCATTCTGAAGGAGATCATCCCTGGGATTTCTTTGGAAGGAATGATGCTAAAGCTGAAACTCCAATACTTTGGCCACCTCATGCGAAGAGTTGACTCATTGGCAAAGACTCTGATGCTGGGAGGGATTGGGGGCAGGAGGAGAAGGGGACGACCGAGGATGAGATGGCTGGATGGCATCACTGACTTGATGGATGCGAGTCTGAGTGAACTCAGGGAGTTGGTGATGGACAGGGAGGCCTGGCATGCTGAGATTCATGGGGTCACAAAGAGTCGGACACGACTGAACGACTGAACTGAACTGAACCTTCATAGCATGGGGACAGTATTATTACTTTAACTAGTGAAGTATAATATTCATATTAAATTTGCATATATTAATATACAGATCACAAAATCTTCACAAACTGAACTGAGCACCAGATGGACAAACAGATTATCATCCACACCAGGAATACTCTTGTGATCTCCTTGTTGCTGCCCAACCTAAACAAAGGTAACAAGTCTCCAGACTTCTAACATACAGGTTAGTTTTGTCTATTTTCATACTTTATAAAATGACAATCATACAGTGTTTCTTACCAACTGACTTCTTTCATCAAAGTATCTTTGTTAGGATTATCCATATACTTATGCATAGTTGTAAACCGTATATTCTCACTGCTTTATAGTAAACTGTATGAATAGACCACACTTGACTCTGTTGAATATTTCGTTAGTCTCCAGTTGGGACCATTATGAAAAGGACTACTTAAAACATTCTAAAAATAGCATTCAGTAGGTATATGGAAGCGTTTGTTTTGGGTATATGAATCATATGAAATTGTCATTTTTGTGAATCATGAATAGTTAAATTGAATATTGGCAATTTCATAGGATATAATCTAATGTCCAGACAAAACTGTACACATATGTTTTTCAGCAGTGGATGCTGCCAAAGAGTTTGCTAAAATTGTACCAAATCACCTGTTAACTGGTAGAGAGTTACTGTGTTATTCCACAATGTTTTAAATTCAGTATCTTTTTTTTTCTTTTTTTTAAGAGTTCTGACAGATATATAGTGATATCTCATTGAGGTTTTAATTTGCATTGTATTAGTGAAGTTAAGCCTTTTTAAGTGTTTATTGACAATTCAGATATCCATTTTTGTGAAATCTCCTTAAGTTCTTGATATGGAAGTATTTCAGGTGCTTAAATACAGACAGATATATGTCAGTATAGTGTTTGACTATTATATTCAAGTATTGCCCTCTGCATACACTCAGCCTGAGACAGACATGAACCATCAAAAATAAGTAAACTATACTTTACATAGTAAAACTTACTAAATATATATTGATTCATAAAATAACTTGTTTATCTTATGTATATTTTATAACTTATATTTCTAAGTTTTTATTCTATTTTTATTGAGATATAATTGGCATTACTGTCTCGATGGACGTGAGTTTGAGTGAACTCTGGGAGATGGTGATGGACAGGGAGGCATGGCTTGCTGCAATTCATGGGGTTGCCAAGAGTAGAACACGACTGAGTGATTGAACTGAACTGAATTGACATAAAGCACTTTATAAGTTTAAGGTATGCAACATAATGATTTGACTTATATACATCATGAAATTATCAAAATATGTTTAATGAGCACCCGCTACCTCATATATATATATTTTGTGTGTGTGTGTGTGTGTGTGTGTGTGTGTGTGTGAAGTCGCTCAGTCGTGTCCGACTCTTTGCGACCCCATGGACTGTAGCCTACCAGGGATCCGTCCATGGGATTTTCCAGGCAGGAATACTGGAGTGGGTTACCATTTCCTTCTCCAGGGGATCTTCCCGACCCAGGGGTCAAACCCGGTCTCTCATATTGGAGGCAGGCACTTTAACCTCTGAGCCACCAGGGAAGCCCTACCTCATATATATACAAACATAAAGAAACTACAATCTATATTTTTCTATGCTGTTATTTTGCCTCATGAAGTGGTTAAAAAGGCTTATTTTACATTGAATATGTAAGCTGAAAAAAGCAATGCATTTTAAACTTTCAATAAGAAAAAATATTCTTAGAATTTGAAAAGACAGTAGTACCTAATTCAGTGAGTTTGTCAGTGGCTCAGATGGTAAAGAATCTGACTGTAATGCAGGAGACCCAGGTTTGATTCCTGGGTCGGGAAGATTCCCTGGAAGAGGACATGGCAACCTACTCCAGTATTCTTGTCTGGAGAATCCCCATGGACAGAGGAGCATTGCGGGCTATAATCCATGGGGTTGCACAGTTGGACGCTGCTGCTGCTGCTGCTGCTGCTAAGTCACTTCAGTCATGTCCAGTCATGTCCGATTCTGTGGGACCCCATAGACGGCAGCCCACCAGGCTCTCCCATCCCTGGGATTGAGCAACTAACACTTTCATTTTCACTTTCATCTAATTCTGTAGTTTTCAACCCAGGCTACACATTAAAAACCACCTGAACATTTTCAAATAATGTTTGGTCTTTATCTTAGATCAATTATTCCAAAATCTTTGGGGATGGGATCTGTACTTGACTAATTTTTTAAAGAGACTCGTGGTTTTAATGTCTAGCCATTTATGAAAACCAGTGACCTGATTCAACCCTCTCAATTTACAGAGAAGAAAATTCAGATCAGAAAAGTTAGGTGATTTGCTCAAAGAGTCATTTATAACTCCATATAATTTATTTAGAAAATTTTTTAGTTAAAAATAAAACCAAGGTATATGACTCTGTGTTCTCATTCCAGTATGCTCTGTACCCTACTTGGCAAGTAGCATATTCATAAACTTATCCCTTGAATACCATGAGTTGTGAAGGCCAAATGAAATAGCTTACACATGTGATAAGATAGTGCCTTGTCAGTTGATTGCTGTCCTGTGGTCTTCTATTTTGTATTTTATGCTTCCCTGAACTATCAGAAGTTTGAGTGACAGAGTCCAAAGATTGTAGGATGCTATAGACGCAAATGTATTATCTGTAGAGTTATATCAACACAGATGCACATGATAATTCTCACATTACTGATAAATTCTAAAAGATAAATCCACCCAATAGAAATCATTAACGATATTAATTCATAATCATATATATACTAAAAAATGAAAGATGATTAATAAAGTTATCATGATACAAATAATTACTTGGTATGTTCAATATGGTCTCATGTACTTAATATGTTCAACTAAGAAAGTCTTTGAGGCTACTTGCACTCTTTTGTAATTCTATGTTATCCTCTGTGATTTCTCTGGAAATTTATCAAAATAAAATTTGAGAATAAACTTCACTAAATTCAAAGAAAATTGTGCACTTGACTTCCAGATGCTTGAAAGACAAAGAAAACTGACATGAATTGGTTTTAGCAATGAAACAAACCTTTGATTTTTAACTCCACTAAATTTTTTGGTGACAGATGTTAACAGCAGAGAATTATTAAAGTTTAATGGAAGGCAAGAAAATTTTGCATATTAAAAATATGGATCTGTAAATGGGAAAAAGTTGCTTATAGGGTAGAATGCCAAGAAAGTCATTTCTTTTAGTAATATTGCATCTTCTATCATAAGAATATTTTACATGTTTCAGCTTTTATTATTCCTCATAGACTTCAGTTTTGTTATAAAGATTAGTGCAATAAAAATATATGAAACATCACTCTTCCTTTTCTTTTCATCAAGTTCATTTAAAGAAGAATCTCCAACTATTCCACGGATCTTACAGATTTTGCTTACACAAAACCTTTTACTGTAACTTTGATTTCTGAATTTTTTGAGAAAGATCATTTAAATATGTTCAGATTTTAAAACACTTGGTGTTGAAAAAAGCTTTTAAAAGGTCATCTTAGTCTTCTTTTGATGGATCATTTCATCATATGAGCCATAAACTTATTCTAAAGTTATTCTAACTTTACTTCCTCTGATAGTCTTGTTTTCTAAAGTATTTAGATACTGTTTTCTAGCAGTATTTTCTCAGATATGCTGAGAAATGTACAGGGGGAATGGGAGTCATATACTTAAGTATTTCAAAAGTACTGGTACTTTAAAAAATTAAAACAGGATAAAAACATGAGAAAAATAAAGTGAGCACAAACAGTAAAACTTTTAATTCCACTTGAGATTATTATGTCACAAAGCAATTGAGGATAGGTGTGAGGCATAAAAATTTTTTCCTAAACGTGATGTTGGGGCTTTCCACGTGGCTCAGTGGTAAAGAAGTCACATGCCAATACAGGAGAATTGGGTTCAATCCCTTGGTTGGAAAGATCCCCTGGAGGAGGGCATGGCAATCCACTCCAGTATTCTTGCCTGGAAAATCGAAAATCCCATGGGCAGAGGAGCCTGGTGGGCAATGGTTCACAAGATCACAGAAGAGTCAGACACAACTTAGAGATTGAACAACAACAACAAACATGGTATTTATTTTATGTCCTTTTCCCCCATATGTATTTCTGGAATTCTCTGTCATTAGATGGTTTCACCCTTGTTCAAAAGGAAATGGCTGACAGGAAGGGAAGGCAAGAAAATGCATGGGAATGTGTACACATGGGAAACAGATGAACAGGGACAATGAAAAGGCAAAGACCTGTGTACGTGTAGGGCTGTAGACAGAAGTGAAATTTGGGAAATGAAGGAATAGGCCATTGCAGTCAGTAGAGAGGATATGTAAATAGGAAGAAAAATCACAGTAACAGAAAAGTATCAGGATTTAGGAAAAGAACAGGTAGAAATATATTTGAGAATTTGAAATGCTTCTGCTAAGCTTAGTAAAACAAACACAGATTCCTTCTTGCCAAACTTCAAAAATATCATCTCGGCTGGAAATCCTCCTTTGCATCTTGGGAAATTTTGCTTCTCTTGAATCGTTAACTTGATCTCAATCAGAGGGGAATCTCCAGAGAACAGACAAAAGATTTATTGAGGAATCAGTTCACTAGTCCTTCTTTGTTTGTTTATAACAGAATATATCCTCATCTCCTTCCTTTTGATAGAAATGTCTTTATTACCCACAATTAGCAATATTGGTCAGGCTTTCTTGAGGAGTGGGGATTTTTATTCTCTCAGTGGAAACCTAATCCATCAGAAATTACCCAATACTTTTCTGGTTAAATTTTCTTACAGTTCAAGCACTTAAATTCATGTCTCTTTTTTCTCCCCTTAAATGTTTGCTATGTTATCGCCAAGTTGTGAGTCACTAGAATAGATTATTCTATTAGAACAGAGGTCTAGAAATTAGAACAGAGGTCATGAAGTCAAAGACTGGCCATTTGCAGTCATAACAAAAATCAGGTCAGATCAGTTCATGAGTTCATTAAATTATGGAATTTCATTTAACTGATATTATTGAGTTACTAGGGCTTCCTGGGTGGTGCTAGTGGCAAAGAAACTGCCTGCCAACGCAGGAGACATAAGAGATGCAGGTTCTATCCCTGATTTGGGAAGATTCCCTGGAGGAAGTCATGACAACCCATTCTGGTATTCTTGCCTGGAGAATCCTATGGACAAAAGAGCCTGGTGGGTTACGGTCTATAGGGTCCCAAAGAGTTGAACATAACTGAAGTGACTTAGCACGCATGCATACATTGAGTGACTATGAGCCAAGTACAGCTAGATGCTGAGAATGCAATGGAAAATAAGAAATATTTCCCGCTTTTATGGGCTATATCTTTTCCTAGGAAAGTCATACAGTTAAGTAATTAAAGCAGCATATTATTCTTTCTTCCCAGGTGGCTCAGTAGTAAAGAATCTGCCTGCCAGTGCAGGAGCCCAATCTCTGGGTTGGGCAGATCCCCTGGAGGAAGGCATGGCAACCCACTCCAATATTCTTGCCTGGAGAATCTCATGCAGAGAGAAGCCTGGCAGGCTACACAGTCCATAGAGTTACAAAGAGAAGGATACAACTGAAGCGATTTAACATGCACACAGCACGGCAGGTCAGTGGTTGTCTTTGAAAGAGCAGTTTAAGGTAGAGTGATATGGAAACTGAACTGGGTGAATGAAATTGAGTTAGAAGTGAGTGAGTGAGAGTGCAAGCTCAGTCATGTCCGGCTCTTTGTGACCCTGTGGACTGTAGCCCACCAAGCTCCTCTGTTGTGGGATTTTCCAGGCAAGAGTACTGGAGGGGGTTGCCATTTCCTGAGTTAGAAGTGGGTAAATGTAAATGGCATGGCCATATTTATTCCAGACACCTTCATTAAGAGTTGAAGGAAGGCAACAGAATGAAAATTACATTGGTGGCTAAGGGTAGTGAAGGGAAACATTTTTAATTTTTTACAAATTATATATTTGTTTCTTACTTCTCTGATGGATTCTTATTTTCTTCTCAGCAGATAATGGTGCTATTCTGAGTATATTTTGAATATAGATTTTGAGCTCCAGTTTCATTAAATTTTTGTTTGTAATATAATGTGATGACATTTTCTATGAATTAAAATGTTTTAACTATTATATTGTCTGATAAGATTTTCTTTCTTAGCCTCTCGCTTTTGATTTAGAATTACTTTCCTTATCTATATGGTTCATATCACCAGTTAGACTTGTTATACGTTTCTATGAAAAAAAAGTGAAAGTGTTAGTCACTCAGTCATGTCCGACTCTTTGCGACCCCATGTACTGTAGCCTGCCAGGTTCCTCTGTCCAAGGAACTCTCCAGGCAAGAACACTGGAGTGGGTAGCCATTTCCTTCTCCAGGGAATCTTCCCAACCCAGGGATTGAACTCAAATCTCACTGAGCCACCAGGGAAGCCCATAGGTTTCTATAGTTTGCATTTAAATACTTAGTATATCTGGAATGTATTATTTTGAGCTTGAGAAGATCCACTGGAGAAGAGACAGGCTACTCATTCCAGGATTCTTGGGCTTCCCTTGTGGCTCAGCTGGTAAAGAATCCACCTGCAATGCGGGAGACCTGGGTTTGATCCTTGGGTTGGGAAGATCTCCTGAAGAAGGGAAAGGCTACCCACTTCAGTATTCTGGCCTGGAGAATTCCATGGACTGCATAGTCCATGGGGTCGCAAAGAGTTAGACACAACTGAGTGACTTTCACTTTCACTTCATATCTGGAATCTATTATTTTGACCTTGAGATAAATTAGTGACATTACTAGTTTCAGAGTCTGAAGTTTTCTTATTCATCTTCCTTGCTCAACTGCTTTCCTCAAGACTTATTTTCATAATAATGGCTGAAAAGCTCAGTATAGAATGTTTTAGCAGCTTCCCTTGAAATCAGAAAACTCAACTTCTGACCAAACAGATTCAGGCACACAACTAGGAAGGTACAGCTACCTTTTACAAAAATGGCAAGACCTAGCTAAGGGAAAGACTTTTATAGTTTTGTGTACTCTCCTTCTTATCATGCCTGGATGCCTAGAGTTGCAGTAGCCATTTTGTAACCATGAATATACTCATGTAAATTTCCTTAGCAAACTTGGAAGAACAGAAAGCTAGGAGACTATGTTTCTATGACATCCTAAAGCATCTACTTCAGCCTGTACTACTGACATTAAACTTCTTGCTACGTGATTCAGATTAACTATTACTTACGAGGTTTTTCTGTATTTGTGTCCAAAAACATTCTAGCTGGTACAAGTTCTGGCTCTATTTCCTTCTGTACACATAGCCAGTTATGTTATAATAATAATTATTCCTTTCCTGACTAAATTAAAATGACCTCCTTAACATGGATTACTGTCACGTACACATAATCTAGTCCTGAAATCTTATTTTAAATTTTCCCTTGTACTTCTAGGCTAATACCATCTCAATTTAATTTTCATAGCTTTAATGTTTGTTTTTATAGTAAATAAGTAAGTTCACACACATAGTCTTCATTTTTATACATTTCTATGCTTTTCTTGGAAAGTTTTTCTATATGAACTTTAAATCATCCCACAGCAAAAAAAAAAAAAAAAAAAAAAAAAAAAAAAACAACCTTTTGGCTATAGATAAATTAGGAATTGCATTAAAGTAATTTTGGAAACTCTGATGGACTTATAATTTTATTATATTAGAATTGGCTTTTCAAAGTCCTGTTTTGGGTCTTAGAACCTAAGAGCGTATTATCTTTCCATTTAACTCATTTCTTGTTCTAAGTTCCTTGAAACAAACTCTTATATTCTTGACGTAAATTGAATGCCTGTCTTGTTAAATTCAATATTACTTATTTTATAATTGTCCATTTTATGACTAGAATGCTTTGCAATTTCCATTGTAAAATATTGACTCATTGATACATAAGTAGATAAATATACAGATAGATAAAAAATGCATTTGACAAGTTCTGTTGGGTTTTCCACATATACTATCATTATTGTTGTTGTTGTTTAGTCACTCAGTCGTGTCCGACTCTGTTGCAACAACAAGGACTGCAGCCCGCCAGGCTCCTCTGTCCCTGGAATTCTCCAGGCAAGAATACTGGAGTGGGTTGCCATTTCCTTCTCCAGGTGATCAATTCAAAGATAGCTAACTGTTGTTTCCTGTATGTTCCAGATGTTTACTTTATTGTTCTCACTGAAAACTCCAGTGCAATGTTAAGTAACAACAGTGTGTAATGATACACTTAACTTTTAATTTTTCCTGAAATAATATTTCTTTAGATTTTGAAATATTTGCAGTTGTTTTTAAATAGATGTCATTACATCTACTAAATTGCATTTAAGACTATATTAAACATTCTAATTCTATCTACTCATATGTTACTTAGACTAACAGGCTGAATTTTGTCAAACTGTTTTTAGATCATTGGTAAGGATGAATGAATATTCCTCAATTTTTAAAAATGTTTTTAAAGAGCAAAATAACATTATGCATGCAAAGAGACATTGAAAAAGCAAATTAGTGCTACTTGCAACTCTATAGCAGCAAATTTGAAACACTATAAAAGTGGGTTATTTTTCTAGCGAAGATGTGAATTAACATAATGTTAAACCCTAGAACAAGTAGCAAACAAAAAAATTTCAGTTATCTCATAGGGGAATATAAAGATGATTAAAGATCTTTATTATAAAAGATAAAAGAAAATACTAGAATCAGAATAGTCATATATGAGTTCTACCTGATTTTAAAGAACATATATTTTTATTACAGAAAATAAGGACATTTTAAGCCATATTATAAAACTAGAATACACGATACAAAATCTGATAATGTCATATAATAAGTTCATGATAAAAATTACTATAAAAGAAAAATCTTCAAAATCATAGCAAATAGAATCAAATGATGTGGCAAAATCTGCTAACACATAAGACTTGTTCTAGGAGAAAAAAAAGAAATTACTCAGCCCCCCAAATACTAACATAATTCATCACAATTACAAATTGAAAAATTATCTGTATATTATGTTAATAACATCAAGGTGGCCACATGAGCTTTACCTGATTATGTAACTAGAGATTTTGCCTCTTTATTAGACCACATGATTAATAAAAATATGCTAATGGTCAGAAAAATGTTGGTAGTGATTTGTGGATCTGGCAAATTTTTTATTTTTTTTGATCACGTCCCTATTCGTGCGTGCTCAGTTGCTTGTTGTGTCGGACTCTTTGTGACTCTATGGACTGTAGCTCACCAGGCTCCTCTGTCCATGGGATTCTCCAGGGGAGAGTACTAGAGTGGGTTGCCATGCCATCCTCCAGAGAACTTCCCAACCCAAGGATCAAATTCGTGTCTCCTGTGTCTCCTACGTTGCAGGCAGATTCTTTACCACTGAACCACCGAGGAAGCCCAAATCTGTCCCTACAATGCATAATTATTGATGGAACTGAGCCCATTTGAAGGTACAAAATATATTTAAAAAATAAATTTATAGCAATTCATATTCCAAATGTAGAATATATGTATTTTTAGTTTTAAAGTGGAAGAGATTAGGATCTTGAGAACCAAGATATGAAACCCTGTTCTTTCACTAACAAGTGATGAGAACCTAGACAAATTATTCATTATGTATGCTTCAGTTTCTTCAAAGAAATGAAAATACTAGAGTTCACATACCATAGGGCTGTTTGCAAGGGCAGCATGAATTAAGAAACGTTAAGATTTTAGAACAGTGTCTGGCTCGTAGACTATAATTACAAGTGTTCGTGTTTCTACCATTACCATTGTCATCACCATCAGGACAACTGCTAACCCAGTGATTTCCACTTGTAATCCAGTCTGAGTACTGTAGCATTCAGGAGACACACTTAGCAACTCACACAAATTTGGTGAACAGTATATTCCTTAAGAGCTCACCAATGAGGGAGACACAGGTTTGATCCCTGGGTCAGGAAGATCCCCTGAAGAAAAAAATGGCAACCCATACCAGGAGACACACTTAGCAACTCACACAAATTTGGTGAACAGTATATTCCTTAAGAGCTCACCAATGAGGGAGACACAGGTTTGATCCCTGGGTCAGGAAGATCCCCTGAAGAAAAAAATGGCAACCCATACCAGTAGTCTTGCCTGGAAAATCCCACGGACAGAGGAGCCTGGTGGGTGGGCTACAGTTCATGGGTTTGCAAAGAGTCAGACACAACTTAGTGACTATATAACAACAACAACATACTCCTTAAAACATTCAACTTTCAGGTTTTGTAAAATTTCCCTATAATAAAAAATCCATAAAATAGATAACTAAGGAAAACATTTTGTATAGCACAGGGAACTCTACTCAGTGCTCTGTGGTGACCTAAATGGAAAGGATATCTTAAAAAGATGGAATATATGTAAATATACAGCTGATTCACTTTGCTGTACAGCAGAAATACAACACTGTAAAACAACTATACTCCAATAAAAAAAAAGAAAAGAAAAGAATGGACTTAGGAGATTATCTTGAAAACAGAAAAAGGGCAGTTTTTGGAAGAACTTAGATGTGATTAAACATATAGCCAGTTTATTTTATTTAAATATTTTGCTGGCACCTAAATCTATATTTCTCTGCTGTGAGACTGGTTTTGGATATCTTGCACAAGTTGATTTTTTAAGCTCTACCTTATACTCTCTAACATATTCGACTTTCCTACAAGACTTGGACTACAGCATCCTAACAGTTTTCACTTTCACTCTGCTCTGATTTTCATAAATAAATGTCATCATAAAAGGTTTACACACTTCTTATTTAAATAGAATAACTGGATTAGAGCTATAATTAGTTATGTTATAATCTTTCTGAACTATCAAATAATACTTAATATCCTTGGATTACTTCCATGATAGCAAATATTGAATAAAAATAGCTACTTGGACATGAAGAGTTGATGTGTTTTCAGATGTTGGAAATTTCTGGAATCTTGAAGTCAACAGAGGTTTGTATATTATATGATGTAGGATTCAGTTCAGAAAGCAACCAATCTTATTCCTGCAAGTGTTTTCACTTGGAACATTAAGTTGGTCATCACTCAAATTATTATTTAAGACTAAATTGCTTCACTCAGTTACATCTTATTCCCTAAATACTGCACCCCTTACTTAACATTCTTAATTCCTATAATGCTCCTGCTAATACTCTAACTTATTGCTTATTCTTTTCTGGTCTTATACATTATTGTTCCATTTTTTCTGTTTATACATAATCAGAAGGATTTATTAGTAGTGCAATCTGCTTTTTTCTAGTTATATTTAGATCACCTATCTGTATCTCTATATTTGTCATGATCAATCTATATGTCTAAAAATGTTTTTAAAAGAAAGCAATTGATCCTGTTTGAATTTTAACTCAGGTAGGGGTTGGAAAAAAATTCAGACAGGAAACACATTCAAAAACTTGTATTTTAAAAATATATGAACAGTTAAAAATCCCGTAGCCTAATAGATACATAGTGTTTGTGAATGTGCATATTTATTGGATCTTTTGACATTATCAATGGGTGAAATTAAATGAGTTGTTCAGTTGCTCAGTCATGTTGGACTCTTTGCGACTCCATGGACTGCAGCATGCCACCTTCCCTGTCCATCACCAACTCCCAGCCCTTGATCAAAATCAAGTCCATCGATTTGGTGATGCCATCCAACCATCTTGTCCTCTGTCATCCCCTTCTTCTGCCTTCAATCTTTCCCAACATCGGGGTCTTTTCAATGAGCTGTCTCTTCACATCAGGTGATCAAAGTATTGCAGCTTCAGTATCAGTCCTTCTAATGAATATTCAGGATTGATTTCCTTTAGGATTGACTGGTTTGGTCTCTTTGCAGTCCAAGAGGCTCTCAAGAGTCTTCTCCAACACCACAGTTCAAAATCATCAATTCTTTAGCTCTCAGCCTTCTTTACTGAGCAGCTCTCACATCCATACATGACTGCTGGAAAAACCATAGCCTTGGTTAGATGGACCTTTGTTGGCAAAGTAATGTCTCTGCTTTTTAATATGCTGTCTAGGTGGTCATAACTTTCCTTCCAAGGAGCAAGCATCTTTTAATTTCATGGCTGTAATCACCATCTGCAGTGATTTTTGAGCCCAGAAAAATAAAGTCTGACACTGTTTCTACTATTTCCCCATCTATTAACACAGATATTAATATGATTTCTGTAACTGTGTTTACAATTAATGACATAAAGCACTTGAATTCCTTTGCAGAGTGGGCTACACCATATATCTTCCAGGCTCCAGCTCCTCCTGCCCTATACTCTCAGTCTCTACTTCTCTGATTTCACTTATTTCAAAAAGATACTGAAATCTCTTATCTGCTAGTATGTCAGTCCTATTCTTTTCTGTTGTTGTTGAATATTTATTTCATTTTATTCATTTGTTGTCATTGTAATGGATTCTCAAAAGGAATATGTGATAAATATGTATTCCAATCTTCCTTTTTGGATGATAAGCTGTTGATGATAATCGAGTTGGTGATGCCATCCTACCATCTCATCCTCTGACATCCATCCTCTTCTCCTCCTGCCTTCAGTCTTTCCCAGCATCGGGTCTTTACCAATGAGTCAGTTCTTCACATCAGGTGGGCCAAGTATTGGAACTTCAGCTTCAGCATCAGTCCTTCCAATGAATATTCAAGACTAATTTCCTGCAGGAATAACTGGTTTGTTCTCCTTGCAGTCCAAAGGACTCTCAAGTCGTCTCCAACACCATAGTTCAAAAGCATCAATACTTCAGTATTCAGCCTTCTTCATGGTCCAATTCTCACATCCATACATGACTACTGGAAAAACCATAGCTTTTTACTAGATGGACAAAGTAATGTCTAGTTGGCAAAGTAATGTCTGTTTTTATATACTGTCTAGGTTGGTAATAGCTTTTCTTCCAAGGAGCAAGTATATTTTAATTTCACAGCTGTAGTCATCATCTGCAGTGATTTTGGTGCTCAAGAAAATGAAATATGTCACTGTTTCCATTGTTTCCCCATTTATTTGCCATGAAGTGATGGGACCAGATGCCATGATCCTAGTTTTCTGCATGTCAAGTTTCACAGCAACTTTTTCACTCTCCTCTTTCACTTTCATCAAGACGCTCTTTAGTTCTTCTTCGCTTTCTGCCATAAGGGTGGTATCATCTGCATATCTGAGATTATTGGTATTTCTTCCAGTAATCTTGATTCCAGCTTGTGATTCATCCAGCCCAACATTTGGCATGATATACTTTGCATAGAAGTTAAATAAGCTGGGTGACGATATACAGCCTTGACATACTCTTTTCCCAATTTGGAACCAGTCTGTTGTTCCATGTCTAGTTCTAACTGTTGCTTCTTGACCTGTATACAGGTTTCTCAGGAGGCAAGTAAGGTGGCCTGGTATTCCCAACTCTTTAAGAATTTTCCACAGTTTGTTGTGATCCACACAGTAAAAGGCTTATGGCATAGTCAATGAAGAAGAAGCAGATGTTTTTCTGGAATTGTTTTGCTTTTTCTGTGATGCAACAGATGGCAATTTGACTCTGGTTCCTGTGCCTTTTCTAAATCCAGCTTGAACATCTGGAAGTTCTCAGTTCATGTACTGTTGGAACCTAGCTTGGAGAATTTTGAGCATTATTCTGCTAGGGTGTGAGATGAGTACAACTGTGCAGTAGTTTGAACATTCTTTGACATTGCCTTTCTTTGGGATTGAAATGGAAGCTGACCTTTTCCAGTTCAGTTTCCACTGCTGAGTTTTCCTAATTTGCTGGCATATTGAGTGCAGCACTTTCACAGCATCATCTTTTAGGATTTGATATAACTCAGATGAATTACGTCACCTTCACTATCTTTTTTCATAGTGAAGCTTTCTTGATTTTGCATTCCAAGATGTCTGGCACTAGGTGAATGACAGATAACTACCATCGTGGTTATCTTGTCATGAAAATCTTTTTTGTATAGTTCTTCTGTGTATTCTTGCTACATCTTCTTAATATTTTCTGTTTCTATTAGGTCCATACCATATCTATCCTTTATCCTTTATACCATTTCCATACCTTTATTCTGTCCTCTGTACTATATTCTGCCCAACTTTGCATGAAATGTTCCCTTGGTATATCTAAGTTTCTTGAAGCGTTCTCTAGTCTTTCCAATTCTATTGTTTTCCTCCAGTTCTTTGTTATTCATCACTAAAAGAAGGCTTTCTTACCTCTCCTTGGATTCTTTGGAACTCTGCATTCAAATGAGTATATCTTTCCTTTTCTCCTTAACTTCTCTTCTTTTCTCAACTATTTGTAAGGCCTCCTCTGACAACCAGTTTGCCTTTTTGCACTTCTTTTTATTGGAGATGATCTTGGTCACCACCTTCTGTACATTGCCATGAACCTCCATCCATAGTTCTTCAGGCACTCTGTCTATCAGATCTAACCCCTTGAAACTATTTGTCCCTTCCACTGTATAACTGTAAGGGATTTAACTTACGTCATATTTGAATAGAGTAGAGGTTTTCCCTACTTTCTTCAATATAACTGAATTTGGCAATAAGGTGTTTATGATCTGTGCCACAGTCAGCTCCTGATTTTGTTTTTGTGGACTGTATATAGATTCTCCATCTTTGGCTGCAAAGAATATAATCAATCTGATTTCATTTTTGATCTTGTGGTGATGTCCATATGTAGAGTTTTCTCCTGTGTTGTTGGAAGAGGGTATGTTCTCTTTGCAAAACTCTGTTAGCCTTTGCCCTGCTTCATTTTGTTCTCCAAGGCCAAACTTGCCTGTTACTCCGGGTATCTCTTGACTTCCTACTTTTGCATTCCAGTCTCTTATGATGAAAAGAACATCTATTTTGGAGTCAGTTCTAGAAAGTCCTGTTGGTCATCATAGAACCATTTAAGTTCAGCTTCTTCAGCATTAGTTGTTGGGGCATAGATTTGGATTGCTGTATACTGAGTGGTTTCTTGGAAATAAACAACGATCATTGTGTCATTGTTGAGATTGCACCGTAGCACTGCATTTTGGACTCTTTGTTGACCTTGAGGGATACTCCATTCTAAGGGATTCTTGCCCACAGTAGATATAATGGTCATCTAAGTTAAATCTGCCCATTCTGGTCCATTTTAGTTCACTGATCCCTAAAATGTCTATGTTCACTCTTGTTATCTCCTGTTTGACCACTTCCAATTTACCTTGATTCTTGGACTTGGCATTCTAGGTTCCTATACAATGTATTTTTTTTTTACCTCATTGTACACTACTTCCATCACCAGTCACATCCACAACTGGGCGTTGTTTCTGCTTTGGCTCTGCCTCGGCTCTGCCTCTTCTTTCTTTCAGGAGTTATTTCTCCACTCTTCTCCAAGAGCATATTGGGCACCTATCGACCTGGAGAATTCATCTTTCAATGTCATATCTTTTTGCCTTTTCATATTGTTCATGGGGTTCTTAAGGCAAGAATACTGGAACAGTTTGCCATTCCTGTATCCAGTGGACCACGTTTTGTCAGAACTCTTCACCATGATCTGCCTGTCTTGGGTGGCCCTACACAGCATGGCTAACAGTTTGATTGAGTTAGACAAGGCTGTGATCTATGTGATCAATTTGGCTTACTACAGATTACTTTGATATTTGCTAAATCTGTGAAAGGTATACACTTAATTTTTTTATAGCAGCCCCATAAACTGGGTATTACTATTTTCATTCACAGTTAAAATTGAGTCTCTAGATGGTTAAATAATTTATTGGACTAAACTAATACCTTTAAGGATGAAGATTCAAGCCCATGTCTTTGTGCAAAGTATAGTATTTCTATCCTCTTGAACATAGAATACATCAATAGTCTAATTGAAATATAAGATTTTTTTCTCCTGCATTCCAGGCAGACACTTTAACCTCTGAGCCACCAGGGAAGTTTTCAGCAATTAGTCATAGCAATAAAATACATTCCCCAAAATACTGCTACATTTTTTTGTACTTATCATGAAAGAACACCTATAAACATATAAATGACTAGCATAGCAACGTGGGACATTTTGTTTATTCCAGCTCACCTGAATCTGAGTCAGTTTTCAGTCCTCATCTGTTGGGCCTAAACACAACTTTTAACACATTTGAGTATTCCTTCCATCAGTAAGTACCTTTGTTACTTGAGTTTTAAATGGCCATAGTCTCTTCATTTCCTTCCTATGCATCTGATATATGGCCTCAATCTCTGTTAAGACTGAAGACTCTTAAGATTCAGTTTTTGAACTACTTCTCTCCTGTTTTCAATTATAGCCCCTTTGTGGACCTGTTTAATCTCCATAAATTTTATCTCTTGCTGATGAGTTACAAGTTTATTTCATCAGTCTTGGTGAAATTCTCTTCTGAATCTATACTTTATCCAACTGCGTATTTGATGCTGTATCCACTTGTTTCTAATAGAAATTCTGGAAACATTTAGACATCTCAAACTTAATGTGTTTAAAACCAAGCCTTGTCATCTTATTCCTTGATACTATTTTACTTATAACTCCCTATATTAATTGCTAGCAAATTCCACTCTACAGTACCCTAGCCAAAAGCTTTCCTTTCTTTGGTCCACGTGCTAAATTATCTTTATTAATCATTAACTCCCCCTTTAAAATATATCCAGAACCATTAACTAATCACCATACTTCCAAGCACCATCATCTATGTCATTAATTATTGTGACAAATTGTCAGCTGACCTTCCTAATCCCTCTCTTGTCTCCATAGAGTCTATTTTGAAAACATGCCATTAAAATTTATGTCATATACCTCCTCAAAAACCTCTAATGGCATTCCACTTTCTTCAGATTAAATGTGAAATCACAATAATGGTATTGCATCTTGATATAATTTGTTGCAATTATTTTACGGCTTGCTCTGTTCTACTTGACTGCTTCTTGAGCTTACCAGAAACATTTCAGTCATGGAGATTTGCACTTCTGTTCTCTGCTTGAAATGTCTTTCCCCCTGAAATCCATAGGACTTGTCGCTTCTGCTCCTTCAAATCTTTCCTTACATAAGTCCTACCTAGGGTGTCCACGCATTTACTACTGCAAACTTTCCCACNACAGTGGAAACAGTGGCTGACTTTATTTTGAGGGGCTCCAAAATCACTGCAGATGGTGACTGCAGCCATGAAATTAAAAGACACTTACTCCTTGGAAGGAAAGTTATGACCAACCTAGATAGCATATTAAAAAGCAGAGATATTACTTTGCCAACAAAGGTCCATCTAGCCAAGTCTATGGTTTTTCCAATAGTCATGTATGGATGTGAGAGCTGGACTATAAAGAAAGCTGAGCACTGAAGAATTGATGCTTTTGCACTGAGGTATTGGAAGAGACTATTGAGAGTCCCTTAGACTGCAAGGGGATTCAACAAGTCCATCCTAAAGGAGATCAGTCCTGAGTGTTCATTGGAAGGACTGATGTTGAAGCTGAAACTACAATACTTTGGTCACCTGATGCAGAGAACTGACATTTGAAAAGACCCTGATGCTGGGAAAGATTGAAGGCAGGAAGAGAAGAGTATAACAGAGGATGAGATGGTTGGATGGCATCACTGACTCAATGGACATGATTTTGGGTAAGCTCCAGGAGTTGGTGATGGACAGGAAGACCTGGCATGCTGTGGTCCATGGGGTCTCAAAGAGTCTGACATGACTGAGCGACTGAACTGAACTGAACTGATAGTTTTCTCTATGCCCAGTAGGTAGAGGGAAATAAATAGTGGTGATATTCAGTGAGGTCTACAAAAATGCCTAATTTATTTAGCAGAGTAATACCCTCAGCACATTTCAGAGGTTCGTGGGGACCAATTCCTATCATTTCACTCTTCTTGGCAGAATTGAGTATAATAGGAGTGGAGAATAAATAATGGAAAGTTAAAAAATGCTCTCACATATTTCATGTCTTTCTCCTTCGATCTGTTACTCTCTTTCACTCCCTCTCATGTGTACAAACACATGTGCACACATATACACAGACACATGCACACACACAGCAGAGCTAGGGAGCACAATAGGGAGCACAGTTATTTTCTAAACACACGGAACCAACCTGGTTTCTCATGTTTCAGCTAAGTGTCCATGGACTTGGTAATTAACATTTGCAAAAATGATAAATCCACCTCAGCTTCTCAGGTTAGTCCCAAAGTATTTGAAGTATTTGTTTTTGACATTTCTCTTTGTTCTGGTATTTTGGGGAGTCTGGAAACCTGAATTTAGGTCGAGGTCTGCTAAAGGCCATTTCTGATATTACAGATCCATGATTCTCAACTAGGGAAAGGTTAGTATTTTAGGTGGGATATTTCTTGCTAAGTAGGACTATCTTGTACTTTTTGGATATTGTCATCTTTGATCACTGTCTCTAAATTCTTCAAGCCATTTTTTTTTGTTTCTCCACATTACTTTAACTGTCTTCAGAACATTTATCACTATTGATATCACTCTATTTTTATTTATTCTTAATTTTTTAAACTGAATTTTATTTTAGTTTTAAATTTTATTTATTTATTTTATACCTGCACTGTGCAGGTATGTGGAATTTTAGTTCCCCAACCACAGATGGAACCTGTGGCCCCTTCAGTGGAAGTGTGGATTCTTAACCACTGGACCTTCATAGATGTTCCAGTCCTATCCATTTTTATTGAAGCAAAGTTATTATTTTGCCATGATGTTACATGAGCATTTTCTGGGAATAAATTTTTTTTAAATGTTATATTCGTATGGTACAAAAGACATAGATTCTGTGTTAGAAATTCCCAGTGAGTTTGTGTGTACTTAGTTTAGAAATGTAGACTCAACTCTACTAGTATATTAGCTTAGTGGAGGAAATATAGACTGTCTTTATGGATTCAAATCCTGGCCTGATTTCTTACCAACTAAATGAATGTGAAAAATGCTGCTAGCCTTTATGAACTCTACTTATTCCTGTTTATGGAACAGTTTTTCACTTGTCTAGAGATTCCCTGACTAAGACTCTTTGTGATGCTCATTGATATATTCTAGGCTGTGTCTGACTTGTAGTGGATGCCCAATAGAGATTTATGACTAAGTATAGGAATGAGTCCTAACTAAAATTCAAAACTAAATTTGAGTTTTAAAGGGTATATGTAGGCCCCTAAAATCCAAATTTCACAGTGCTGGAAATTTCTTTTCAGTTCTCTAAGTATGGAGACAACTTCTGTTGCTATAAAAGTACTGGAGTTCATGGGTACCTTCTTTTCACTAAATGCTTTTTTATGACTCTTCTCTTGGAAGACAAAGCAGTCAAACTCTCTTGAAAGTCATGGCCATAATTCAGTGAAGTTGAGTGGAAATGCCTTTTTGGTATGAATATTTCTGATGGCTTTTGGACTGATTTGGTTTTTCTGTGCCCTATTGATTAGTTATGGTGGCTCTATCTGCCAGTCATCTCTAGCTAATTGTTCATCTCTCATCCTAATTCATTAAGGCTAAGAATTGTGGCTACAGTTAATTTCCTCCCAGAATTGTGAGCAGTTCTCCTTAGGTACAGCCTAAAGTTTCATAGATTGACCCCCAGAGAAATATTTTTCATAGAATCACTGCTAAAGGTGACTGATAATGAAGACTAATATCACTACTCTTCTCTCTGTGAAAGGCTTCTGCCCTGTAATGCTGGGAGCTTTTTCAGAGATCTAGCATTCAGGGACTTCCCTGGAAGTAAAATCCTGCATGCCATGCTGCAGGGCCAGAGTGGGTAGCGGGGAGACTCTAACATTCAGCCTGCTTTCCCTTAGAGTCCTCAGGGTCAAAGAGTGGAGGGTCTTTCTTCTAAGATGTTCAGGATTGCTTGACCACTCTGATTGTCCCTCAGCCCATAAGATACTGGCACCGCATTAAGCAAATTAAGTAAAATTACCATAATCATATAAAAGGAAAAGAGAAATATAATAAACTAGTTCAACACGAACTGAGACAATAACAGTAGTGAGTAGACAGATTCTGGATGACATATGGAGAACATCCCTTGATTAGGAGAAAACCAGTAGTTGCCTACTATTTTCAAAATGCTTTTAAGATTACACGGACACTGTGTTCCTAGCCATCTGCTGTATATAAACATAGATACAATCATTAAGTGGGCTCTTGAACTTCAAAATCAACTATTTGAGAGGCTAGATGTCTGCATTTTATTTCTATTTGTTGCTGTGTTAGTCGCTCAGTTGTGTCTGACTCTTTGCAACCCCCCATGGATCATAGCCCGCCCGGATACTCTATCCATGGAATTCTCCAGGCAAGAATACTGGAGTGGGTTACCAGGCCTTTCTCCATGGTACTATTTTAATTGATTCTCCAGCTTTTGGTTTTCAGCTGCTTTTTATTCACTCAGTTATAAATGGTCAGTTCGCTGTGTTGTAGATATGTGTGCTTTAGTATGTGGCAGTAAAAATGGAAACACTTAGCTGCTAAAGATATATTTGTTCCACTGTGTTCTGACCCAAGAAAGAGGAGATAGTGTTGTATACAGCTGTGATCTACAGAGATGCTCAGAACATATGCTGGCATTTACACATGGTCCTCCTGCTGCCAGAGAACAAGCACAAGGAAATGACAGATAAGCCCAAAAGGGGCCATGCTGGGTTTGCCTGAATGTGTGTTAATGAGATAAGCCAATATCCCTCTACAGTAACTATGAGCGGGTGACTAAGAATTAACAGAGGAGTAGTTTTTTTACAGGCTATTTTGGGGAAAGTTTGTGATTAGGACAATTAAGGCTTGACTTTTAGTATAACTGTGGTTGAGTCAAATTGGAATTTGACTCAGCATGGAATTAAGACTCAAAGAAAGAAAGCTTCCTATTTATTTCTAGGAGAGCTAAGGAAGAAACTTATCAAATTAAGAATAGTAAAAAAGAAAGAAACCAAAACTATCCATTGACCTAAACATTTTCTGACAATTGCTCAAACACAGATAATGTTTACAGAATAGCAATGCTCAGTAGGAACAATTTATGAGTTAAATATTTCTGAAAATCCCATTGAATTCTGTGTCCTTATTTTATAGAGCAGACTTGTGCAGAGTGAAATAGACTTGAACAAATTTCCCTTGAGATTTACTGCAGATCAAAATATATGTTTTTTCAATTATTTCCTGATTCTTAGATACCTATTGAATTTTTGTTCAGTTTTAGTCTTAAGGCTAAAGAATCCCTAGGAATTGGCACCTAAGTATATCTGGGAATTATAGAAAGGGAATAAGCTCAAATATACTTACAAGTAATATATCTTAAGGTATTATAGAAGCATAGGAATAAGCTCAAGTACATATGCAAGTAATATATCTTAAAGTATGACAGAAGAATACACATGGACAGGAATTTAATGAAGGAAACTCAGGTCTCATTTATCCATAGGAAAATGAGTAAAATTAAGGTTGGTAGAGTGCTTTGGCGTTTATATAGTTTCTGCCCTTGGGAGTTACGACATTCACAGTAAACTTATAGGGTAAAAAGGACAAGTTTTATTCTTACCTTTGGGACCTAGAGGCCTTATGTGACTTGCCTAAGACACATTTTGTGAGGGCAATGAAGCCAATATTTGAACCAATTCATGCTTATCCAGACTCTGTGATCTTTCCACCACTTTCCACTCTCGTTTCGTATAGATTGTTGGACAGACACTCATTCCATTAGGCTCAATGCCTTAACCGTGTTTTAAAGAGAACACAACCCATTGTGTCAGGAAACTCCTGAGGCAAAGCCAACCTGTCTCTCCTGTTTCAGGCATCAGGTCGCTGGTGTCAATACTGCATTTGCAGCAGCTGGCTGCCTGCTGAAGGCTTATATCACTGTTGCAGCTCTGTTACCCACAATACATTGAGATACTGAATAGAAAACAGATGCTGTTGTACCACTCAACAGCAACTCCTGTCATAACAAGGTTTGTGTGCAGACTTTGGCATTGTGTGGCTTAATTTTTAGGACCACAGGTTGGACATTGGCACCTGTCTTTGTTGCACAGGGAAGACACCAGTGCGGTGGGCAGAGGTGGGGATGAGCCCCAGAGCCCTGAGTCTTCAGATCTCCATAGTTCTCTGTCACCCAGCAGGCTGCTTATAAACAATAGCAATTGATTCACATCAAGAGCCCTTCTTTGCTGCTGGCTACGGATGCCACGTTCATCCTCACTCCAGCTTGGCACCTGTGCTTGTGCTGTGTTCTCCCACATTCCCCCCACCCATCTCATTTTTCCTCTCCTCCTGCCCACGAGGAAACCCTACTGTCTCTCAGACTTTAAAATTCTCCCCTTTTCAACTACCTCATCCTACAGTATCCCTGTTCCTTTCTCCTTTAGAAATATAATTGTGTTTCTAGTTCATAAATCTAATATTCATATTGGAATGTGAAGTTAAGTGGGCCCTAGAAAGCATCTCTACGAACAAAGCTAGTGGAGGTGATGGAATTCCAGTGGAGCTATTTCAAATCTTGAAAGATAATGCTGTGAAAGTGCTGCACTCAATATGCCAGAAAATTTGGAAAACTCAGCAGTGGCCACAGGACTGGAAAAGGTCAGTTTTCATTACAATCCCAAAGAAAGTCAATGCCAAAGAATATTCAAGCTACCGCACAATTGCACTCATCTCACATGCTAGTAAAGGAATGCCCCAAATTCTCCAAGCCAGGCTTCAGCCATATGTGAATCGTGAACTTCCTGATGTTCAAGCTGGTTTTAGAAAAGGCAGAGGAATCAGAGATCAAATTGCCAACATCTGCTGGATCATCCAAAAAGCAAGAGAGTTCCAGAAAAACACCTATTTCTGCTTTATTGGCTATGCCAAAGCCTTTGACTGTGTGGATCACAATAAACTGTGGAAAATTCTGAAAGAGATGNTCTTAAAAAAACACTTAAGCCCCCTTTACTACAATGACCCATACAACACTTGGAGGTGAAGGGATTGGTGAGTGAATTTTTAGAGAAAACCCCAACAGCAGTATTTACCAGCATAGTCTTTTAGTCATTAATACATATACATATTAACTGACAAGATTATTAGACATTTGATGAAAGCAAGTAGCCCAGAGAAAGAACAAATAAATACTAACACCTGAAGAATATGAAAATTAACATAAAAGAAGAAAAGCATAAAAATTGGTATATTTAGGGAAATTTTAGAGAACAATGAGTCTATAAAGGAAGGAACTGATTTGAGAAAAAGTGGAAAAATAAGAGCACATAACTGTAAAAAATATGTTAATGACCAACAAAAAAAAGGCAAATAAAGAGAAAATACAAGAACAAAAATAAGTAGAAATCTCATAGAACAGACATTTGAGAACAATAATAGGAAAAAAAATAGGTGATAAAACAGTTAAGAAATGCTAGAATAAAATTCCGCAGAGAAGAAATTCTCTCTTAAGAAGTTTTCTTAAGAGAGAAATTTAGTCTTAAGGGGAAAAAAAGCAAAAAAAAAAAAATAAAAAAAAAGCTCAAGATTTACTCTTAGAAATATCATCATAAAATTTCTAAATTATGGAATGAAAATGAAGATTCCATGGTTGCAAGGGGAGAGGATCAAGGCATAGTATACCATTCAATGAGAAAAGTACAACTAGTGTCAAACTTCTCTGCAGTAGCACCGGATGCTAGAAGACAATGTAGCAATGACTTCAATCCCAGAATGTTCTGTACAGTAAAACTTCTAAATGCTAGCAGGAGAGAACAAAGAAATATAGAGAGAGCAAGAGAGAGAGACTAGTCTCTCCTGAACATTCTCAGGGGGAAAAAAAAAGCATGAATATATATTCTAGTTGTTTTAAAAAGCCATATGCAGTCTGACTTTTAACCAGTTGATCAAATGTAAGGAATTTAAATGGTATTTGTTTTGGATTCAGGAAACAGTCTCTAATAAAATAATTATTTGGAGAGAGGAAACCCTGTCTTTATCTGTAGCTCCAGTCTTTTATTTCTACAGGCACAGTTATTTATATTATGAATTCTTTACCAACTGGGTTACCAGGGAAGCTCCTATGAAAATGGTTATAAAATTATAATCTTATTAGTAATAATAGTGTTCCTATTTATAGAAGCATTGTAAAATCAAGTCAAATTTTATTTTAGTTATAGAACAAAAATAAAACACAATTATATTTTACTTTGAAAGTTGTACTATACCTGCTACAAGAAAGCTTGAGGAAAAGACTGAGGTAAATTGTAAGTGCAGATTTCATCTTTATAATGTGGATGAATGGTATTCATCAATATTGATTAACAAAGAGAGCTTTAATATACTTTAATATACTTTAAAATACTTTAATATACTTAATAGGGAAACCATTATGACTAAAAATCTGAATGATGACAAAGGAATGAATCGGTTTTGAATGTACTAAATTTCTCCTCTTTCATATTGTAAAGACAGGAACAACTTTTTCTACCTGAATGCACATTGCTGTCAATAAATGTGAGTACAGTAGTCATAAAAATAAATACTATATATGCCTTTGTTTTACTACACATTATCATGTTTGCTAAGTATAAAGTATCAAAAATGTCAGTCTTGAAGTTGATTGCTTCCTATATACAGAGAGCTATGTTATGAACAACTGGATTCTTTTCTTCATGAACTGAACTGAAGAGATGTTGATAAAACTATTGCTGCTGGAAATACAAGCATATCGTATGTGAATGAGTGAAAATCGCTCAGTCGTGTCCGACTCTTTGCCATCCTATGGACTGTAGCTCCCCAGGCTTCTCTGTACATGGGATTCTCCAGAGAGGGATGCTGGAATGGGTTGCCATGCCCTCCTCCAAGGATCTTCCCAACCCAGGGATCGAACCCAGGTCTCCCACATTGCAGGCAATTTCTTTACCAATTGAGCCAACAGGGAAGCTCATCATATATGATTTTGTATATAACTGTTAGGTAGGCAGAATAGGGAAAAGGAGTCCAAAATGGTAGTGGCTAAAAGACAAGGAAGGGAAAAGCCTGCGAAAATAGAACAAAAGAAGGTCCTAGGACCAGCGTGAGGACCTCAGGTAAAACAAACAACACTCCTGGCTGGCCCAATTTACATAGGACAGGCCCAGGGAGAGAGAAACATATAAACAGAGGAGCCAGAACCAGCTCTCTCTCTCTCCTGCATGCTGGGGCTCTCTTCTCCTTATGTCTTTGGATCAACGTGCCCTCACGCCTCGAAGATGGATTTTCCTGTTATCTTCTAAATAAAATAGAGCTGTAACACTGAGCTGTAACACTGATTTGTCTAAGAGCTATAACATGGTCCATTTGAGACCTGAGAGCTATAACATGGTCTATCCAAGACCTGAGAGCTGTGACACGCCAAGGGGGCTTTAATGTCCATCACTCCAAATCTTTGTTGTGACGAGACAAAGAACCGAGGAACAGACATTTGTGTGACATAATCATAAAGCAAAAATATATCTGCATGTATGAATTAATAAGGAAACATATTCTGAAATCTTATTTTTGTATCAATATAATTACTATGTTATTAACAATTACAATTAGAAAAATAATGATTAAAACAGTTTTATGTTTCCCAGGGTCATGCAGTTATTAAGTGCAGTATAATTCATTTTAGAACTTAGCCTTCTGGTATCAAAGAACTTATATTTTCAGATAAAAACCTTGTTATTACAAATATGTTGACCCCTCAGGTTATTATGCATAGAAAAAATAAATTGATGTAGACCTTAAAAATGTCAGTTTTAAGATACAATTGTGTGACTGGAAAAAAAAAAAAACACTGTCTAATTACAATTTGGAAAATAGAGGTAAAAACATAATCACCCATAATCCCATATTCAAAGAAGAATATTTAACACCATAATTTCTTTCCTTCTAGCTTCTATATAGGGGCTTCCCAGGTGGCACTAGGAAAGGACCTGCCTGCCATTGCAGAAGATGCAAGAGACACAGCTTCCATTTCTGGAATGGGAAGATCCCTTGGGGTAGGAAATGGCACCCCTCTCCAGTATTCTTGCCTGGAAAATTCCATGGGCAGAGAAGAGCCTGGTGTGCTACAGTCCATGGGGCTGCCAAGAGTCAGACACAACTGAGCACTAGCATTAGCATCTACATAACGCATTTATATGTTATGCCATAAACAAGCCACTGTACAGTAAGCCCTGACAGTGGTCTTATTGTAATGCAAATGTACACCTTAAGCTTTGATTGCAGAGGCATCCATTTCAAAGATGGCTATCTGGGATAAACACATTGCCAGCTTACAACTGGATAAAGAGCCAAGCTGTGCAGCCCCTGCCTCCCCTGTGAGGCTCCTTTGTTTTAGAGAACCTGATTGATTTAGATAACTGGACATTTGGGTCTCTTGCTTTCCTCTTAAATGCTTTAGTTCTTGCATTTATGTTTTAAATTCACTAATAAAGAGCAAGCCCACAAAGCCCTACTCCCCTACCCTTTGACCCCAGTAAAAGAAGAGTCCCAGGCACATGGTTTCTCTTTCTCTACCAGTGATCTGTTGTTTGGCCCTAGGTGTATCTGTGTGCTTACCAGGACCGGTGAGTGATAAATGTTCTTTTTCTTTTTTTCAAAGTTTCCTTGGCTTATTGCTGAGGGCAATATTATGCATAGAAAAAATAAATTGATGTAGACCTTAAAAATGTCAGTTTTAAGATACAATTGTGTGACTGGAAAAAAAAAACACAACACTGTCTAATTACAATTTGGAAAATAGAGGTAAAAAGATAATCACCCATAATCCCATATTCAAAGAAGAATATTTAACACCATAATTTCTTTCCTTCTAGCTTCTATATAGGGGCTTCCCAGGTGGTACTTATTGCCGTCATTATGAGAATCAAGGGCTGGTCCTGCCATAAGATGGTTATTGAAAAACTGTGATCAGACTGAAACAGTCATTTTAATGTTTCTGTCATTCCTTTACATTTTATTCAACAAGAAAGATTTTTTGCAGCCAGTGGATAAAATATCATCAGGGCTATGACATGTTACTCAATCTGAAGTTTCTTCAGTTTGCAGACACAGCCCTTCTTCATTAATAGTTTGCGTGTCCTGTCCAATCAGTAAACAGAATTCTGAACTTGATTTGCCACCTATTACTCTCATTTCAGCTCAGGTACCCTTCATGTTAGAACTGTTGATTTGCAACAAAAAGACTGCCAGATATTTCTCCAGAAAAGATGGGTTTATTAGGGATCAGCAGAGAACTGAAATTCGGTGTCTGCAGCCATGGGGGCCAAGTGTGATTAGGTGTGCCAGGGGGGTGACTGGTGAAGTTCTGAGGCTAGAAAAATACATCTCCAGTACTTTCCTTAAGGCAACTCCTTACTTCACATAACCAGATTTAGTATATCTTTACATGTTTTTCAGTCACTCAGTCCATCCAGATAAAATAGATGACATGAGAAAAGAAGAAACAATACAATATTTAACAGATCTCTGTGTGGTAGAATGTAAGGGACTTAAAATTATTCCTTACACTCTTAGTATTTTATATATAACTGTACTCATTTTGAATTTCATAAATAGTCACTTCAGATATCATTAAACAAAAAGCCAGTTCAAGCTCCCATGCACACATAAATCCAATCAATGTTCATTATATATTCTTGGTGCTTTATTAGACTAATTTTATGACTTATCTTTAATCTAAAGTTTTCTATTATTTATCATCTGGAAAATCCAGGAGATAACACAAGAAACTGAAAATTTTTTTTCTATTCATGCTACATTGAATTGGGGAAACAAAAGTTTCTATGCAGACATGTAATAGACTGGAACTTTGGAAATATTAACTATCATTGACTATCATCCCTCAGAAATGACTGTGCAGAATATTTTCATGTATATGTCAGTTCAGATTCAGTCTCTCAGTCATGTCCAACTCTGCGACCCAATGGACTGCAGCATACCAGGCTTTTCTGTCCATCACCAACTTCTGGAGCTCACTCAAATTCATGTCCATTGAGTCGGTGGTGCCATCCGACCATCTCATTCTCAGTCATCCCCTTCTCCTCCTGCCCTCAATCCTTCCCAGCATCAGGGTCTTTTCAAATGAGTCAGTTCTTCATATCAGGTGGCCAAAGTATTGGAGTTTCAGCTTCAGCATCAGTTCTTCCAGTGAATATTCAGGACTGATTTCCTTTAGGATTGACTGGTTGGATCTCCTTGCAGTCCAAGGGACTCTCAAGAGTCTTCCAACACCAAAATTCAAAAGCATCAATTCTTCAAGCGCTCAGCTTTCTTTATAGTCCAGCCTCACACCCATACATGACAACTGGAAAAACTATATATAGTTTTCACTACACAGACAGTTGTTGGCTAAGTAATGTCTCTGCTTTTTAATATGCTGTCTAGGTTGGTCATAGCTTTTCTTCTAAGGAGAAAGTGTCTTTTAATTCCTTGGCTGAAGTCACCATCTGCAGTGATTTTGGAGCCCACCAAAATAAAGTCTCTTGCTATTTCCATTGTTTCTCATCTATTTGCCATGAAGTGATGGGACCAGATGCCATAATCTTAGTTTTCTGAATGTTGAGCTTTAAACCAACTTTTTCACTCTCCTCTTTTACCTTCATCAAGAGGCTCTTTGATTCTTCTTTGCTTTTTGCCGTAGTGTGGTGTCATCTGCATGTCTGCAATTATTGATACTCTCCAGCAATCTTGATTCCAGCTTGTGCTTCATCCAGCCCAGCATTTTGCATCGTGTACTCTGCATATAAATTAAATAAGCAGAGTGACAAAATACAGCCTGGATGTACTTCTTTCCTGATTTGGAACCAGACTGTTGTTCCATGTCCAGTTCTAACTTGCTTCTTGACCTGCATACATATTTCTCAGGAGGCAGGCAGGGTGATCTGGTATTCCCATCTCTTTAAGAATTTCCCACAGTTTGCTGTGATCCACACAGTCAAAGGTTTTCAGTTCAGTTCAGTTCAGTCACTCAGTCGTGTCTGATTCTTTGCGACCCCATGAACAGCAGCACGCCAGGCCTCCCTGTCCATCACCAACTCCTAGAGTTTACCCAAACCTATGTCCATTGAGTCAGTGGTGCCATCCAACAATCTCATCCTCTGTTGTCCCCTTCTCTTCCTGGACTCAATCTTTCCCACCATCAGGGTCTTTTCAAATGAGTCAGCTCTTCACATCAAGTGGCCAAATTACTGGAGTTTCAGCTTCAACATCAGTCCTTCCAATGAACACTCAGGACTGATTTCCTTTAAGATGGACTGGCTGGATCTCCTTGCAGTCCAAGGGATTCTCAAGAGTCTTCTCCAACACCACAGTGCAAAAGCATCAATTCTTTGGTACTCAGCTTTCTTTATAGTCCAACTCTCACATCCATACATGACTACTGGAAAAATTATAGCCTTGGCTAGATGGACCTTTGTTGACAAAGTAATGTCTCTATTTTTTAACATGCTGTCTACATCGGTCATAACTTTTCTTCCAAGGAGTAAGCGTCTTTTAATTTCATGGCTACAATCA
>SJYV01052547.1:114471-142439 GCA_006410875.1 Neotragus pygmaeus | reverse complement strand
GAGACATTACGTTGCCAACAAAGGTCTGTTTAGTCAAAGCTATGATTTTTCCAGTAGCCATGTATGGATGTAAGAGTTGGACTATAAAGAAATATGCTTTTGATGTTTTTGAACTGTGGCATTGGAGGAGACTCTTGGACTGCAAGGAAATCCAACCAGTCCAACCCAAAGGAATCAGTCCTAAATATTCATTGGAAGGATTGTTTCTAAAGCTGAAACTCCAGTATTTTGGCCACCTGATATGAAGAACTGACTCATTTGAAAAGACCCTGATGCTGGGAAAAATTGAAGGTGGGAGGAGAAGGGGATGACAGAGAGTGAAATAGTTGGATGGCATCACGGTCTAACTCAATGGACATGAGCTTGAGTAAACTCCAGGAGTTGGTGATGGACAGGGAGGCCTGGCATGCTGCAGTCCATGGGGTCACAGAGTCGGACCAACTTTAGCAAGATTGGTAGGGACACCAAATATTTATAAAGTTATAAAGCTATGAAATAGTGACACATGATTTTGGTCATTTACTCTCTTAAATTAAGAGATGACCTTTATTTTCCACTTAAATATTTTCTCTTAATTTCTGATTCTACTTTTCATCTTGGAAAAGACAAATAATACCAAATAAGAATAATAAATGAATATAAAAATTTTCAAACCAACTTTAATATATAGGCATCAAACAAAAGTTGATTGAAAATTGGCAAAAAATATTTTCTGATTCAAAGTGGAAGCACTTCAAAGTAGAGAAATGTCACAAGTTATATGATGTTCCTACTATGAATCAGATTTTTGCTTCCAGGCAGCAACATCCAGCAAATTCACTTAGGGAATGAATCACAAGACCAAGCAAACTGCTGAACTTTGACATTTCAGTGCACTTTTCCCCACTCACCTAAAGCATCCTCACTCAACTAGAGTTAGAACTAGCAGCAAGGTAAATTATCTAAAAATGAGGACTTTTAGTAATGAAGAGGCAAACACAAGGTTAATCCACCTTTGTAAGCCCATATCTGGTCACAAATAAATGCCAGCATCTGCTAGATATAAAAATCACACAGCCATAACCAAATAAAGGTCATCTCATTAAAAAATGGATTAATAACACTTAAAGGATAGACTTTTAAGTGCACTATGACTTTATACTTTTAAACATGAAGTAAAAAATATATGGATAAGTATAGCATTAAAGAGAATAAACACATTCCCTAGATAATTATTGATTATACTCAGTTTTAAAAAAACATTGCAAATGATTACAAAATAATAGCTAATGGTGATGTTTTAGATAGTCTCAATAAAAAAAAATCATCACGTATATTGACTTAACAAGCAACATATTAGAAGATGAGAAAATCAAACAAATCTATATCTTCCTTGTGGGTCTTTTTGCCCACAAGGATTCCTCAATTTATTCTCTTTACTGATCTTTTTTTTTTCCCCCATAAACTGCTTTTGGAAAAGAAAGTAGGTAAAGGTGTATACACACAGTGCTGAATTATGCTAAGCAATGATGGAAAAGAAACTTCTCCCTAGTTTTACCTGTAATTCTAATCATCCTATGTAATTATAAATTGCAGGATTTGTGAAATTTCCATATTTACTATTTTAACATATTGCAGGTAATTCATATTAATTAGTAGTGTTAAAAATATTATTTTTAACATTGTCATATTTCTGGACTCTTTCCTATATTGTGGATAGATAAAAATATTCATGTAATTTTACAAGGGATAAAATGTATGGAAAAGGGACAATATAGAGAGATCAGAATTAACCACATAAACACTTTTAGTCAGTTTCTATTAGAGAGTCCATACCATTGTGCCAGAAAAAGTTATGGGAAAATATTCATATAACAAATAGTGTTTAGTTTTTACTATGTACTTTGTTAGATGTTGGGAAAGTGAAAGTGTTGATTGCTCAGTTGTGTCTGACTCTTTGCAACTCCATGCACTATAGCCCACCAGGCTCCTCTGTCCACAGATTTCTCCAGGTAAGAATACTGAATGGATTGCCATTCCCTTCTCCAGGGGATCTTCCTGACCCAGGGATTAAACCCAGGTCTCCCTCATTGTAGGCAGATTCTTTACCATCTGAGTTATCAGGGAAGCCTAAGGATGTTGGGCATGAAACAGTAAATAACATGTGAGCTTTGACCTTGAAAGGCTTATAATCTGGTAGAATGAGAAAAAAAGTAAAGTGTAATAGGACCCAAGATCGATGTGGGCACAAAAATTCCGTAGAAACAAAGAAAGGTTTCATTGGAAAGATGACTCCTAGCTGAAATTTATGTCAAGTAGTGGGATAGTTCAGTGGTTAGGACTCTGCAATTTCACTGCCATGGTCCTGGTTCAATTCCTGGTTGGGGAACAGAGATCACACAAGCCACATGGCATGTCCAAAAAAGCCAAGTAGGCATTTTTTAGGCAGATAGAAGTAAAGAAGAGTCGGAGCCATGGAAAGGTCATTGTAAGAGAAGAGAGTATGTAGGAAAAAATGCCACATGGTGCTGGCAGTACTTTTCACACAGTTGAGAAAGGTGGAACCCAGCTGTACATCTGTATCTAAGTGGCATTTGTATCTAAATATTTATGTAGGTCAGAGGGATCATGACATTTAGTTAAGTGTTTCTGCCACTGAGATACTGATCTATAGATGGTAGCTGCTGACATACAAATGGAAGAAATGATTTAAAGAGAATATATAACATGAAAATAGAAGAGAGTCAAACACAGAGTTCTGGAAGCACCAACAATCAGAAAGGGAGGTAAACTAGAAGCCATAGAGGAGAGTTTAAGAGACAGAAAATTATAAAGTGTCAAATGCTGGCAAATGATTTGAGTAAAAGGGGGTGAAGAACAGCCTTTGACAGACAATTAAGAACTCACTGAAGTGGTACCTAAGTGTTGCAACCTGAAATGTAAATAAAGATGGAGAGATAGAGGAATTGAGATTATTTCTCTCTTGAAACATGTATTTTACAGAAAAGAAAAGCACAAGTTGGTAGGTAGAGCCAATGTAGGACTCTTCCATTTTTCTTGACTCTCACATCATCTTTTTTTATATGGAAGAGAATCCAGTACAGACTGGGACAAAATAGAACAACAGCAATATCAGGCTGTCCCAAAGATGAGGAGGGAAGATGATATTAAAGATGCAGGTGGAAAGATCAGCCTTGAGCAGGAGCAGGTATACTATTTGCTCTGAAGCTGCAGAAGGAAAGGGTGAGCAGTTCAGATGATTTATGGCAGGGCAAATAAATGGAGATTTTCTTGGTATTCTGCATCTTCTTCATAAGGTATGTAGTAGAGTTTTTTTTGTTGTTATTGAAAGAAGGGAGGATATCAGTCTGGGCTTGAGAAATTATATTTGGTTCACTGGATATTGAAGGAAAAGTGGCCAGGACAAATAAATTGATGAGCAAGAGTAAATATTCGGCTTTCGTGGGAGATTGAAAATGAAAAGAGTGGAGGATTTGAAATTAGAAGTCATGACATAGAACTTGGACTCTACCCAAAGTTGACTGTCCACTCTTGCACAAATCAGCAAATATTTCTGAGTTCCAGCGTTCACATAAGAAAAACAGAAATAGTAGTATCAGTGCTATCATCTTCACATGATTAGTTGATTATATATAATTATGTGAATGAAAGTCAGTTATAAATCAAACTTATGATTAGTTTTCAATCAAAGCTCGTTGTTGTTCAGTCACTAAGTTGTACCTGACTCTTTGCAACCCCATGGACTGCAGCACACCAGGCTTTCCTGTTCTTCACAATTTCCCAGAGTTTGCTCAAACTCATGTCCATTAAGTTGGTGATGCCATCCACCTATCTCATTCTCCATCATCCCCTTCTTCTTCTGCCTTCAATCTTTCCCAGCATCAGGGTCTTTTCCAATGAATAGACTCTTCATATCATGTGACCAAAGTATTGGAGCTTCAGCTTCAGCATCAGTCCTTCCAATGAACATTCAGGACTGATTTCCTTTAGGATGGACTGGGTGGATCTCCTTGCAGTCCTAGGGACTCTCAAGAGTATTCTTCAGCACCACAATTTGAAAGCACCAATTCTTGGGTGCTCAGCCTTCTTCATGGTCTAACTCTCATATCCATACATGACTACTGGAAAAACCATAGCTTTCACTATACAGATCTTTGTCAGCAAAGAGATGTGTCTGCTTTTTAATACACTGTCTAGGTTTGTCATAGCTTTCCTTCCAAGGAGCAAGCATCTTTTAATTTCATGGCTGCAATTACTACCAGCAGTGATTTGAAAATTAAAAAAAAAAAATCTGTCACTGTTTTTACTTTTCCCCCATTTATTTGCCATGAAGTGATAGGATCAGATGCCGTTATCTTCATTTTTGAATGTTGAGTTTTAAGCCAGCTTTTTCACTTCTTACATGTTCATCAAAAGTCTCTTCAGTTTCTGCCAGTAAAGTGATATCATCTGCATATCTGAAGTTGTCAGTATTTCTCCCAGCAATCTTGATTCCAGCTTGTGATTTCTCCAGCCCATCATTTCACATGATGCACTCTGCATATAAGTAAAATAAATAGGGTGATAATATGCAACCTTGTTATACTCCTTTCCCAATTTGGAACCAGTCAGTTGTTTCATGTCTGGTTCTAACTGTTGCTTCTTGACCTGCATACAGGTTTCTCAGGAGATAGGTAAGATGGTAGTACCATCTTTTAAAGAATTTTCCAGTTTGTTGTGATCTTCAGTCAAAGTCTTTAGCATAGTTATTGAAGCAGAAGTAGATGTTTTTCTGGAATTCTCTTGCTTTCTCTATGATCCAACAAATGTTGGCAATTTGACTTCTGGTTCCTCTGCCTTTTCTAAACCCAGCTTGTACATCTGGAAGTTCTCACTTCATGTACTGCTGAAGGCTAGCTTGAACAATTTTGAACATAACCTTACTAGCATGTAAAATGAGAGCAATTTTGCAGTAGTTTGAACATTCTTTGGCATTGCCCTTCTTTGGGCTTGGAAAGAAAATTGACCATTTCCAGTCTTATGGCCATTGCTGAACTTTTTAGATTTGCTGACATATTGAGTGAAGCACTTTAATAGCATCATCTTTTAGGATTTGAAATAGTTCAGCTAGAATTCCATCACCTCCACTAGCTTTGTTTGTAGTTATGCTTCCTAAGGCAATCAAACTAGACCTCTGTAAAATAAAAAATAAATGATTATGTTGACAATCAGATTAAAGGAAAATGCACACAGACAAAATAGTAAGTTAGAGAATATAGTTAATTTGTTTAGTTATAATTTGAGATTCTACTTTGGATCCATAAATTTTATGAAATAGGCCTGTATTTCACAGCATGGGCTATATATACATGCTCAGACACTCAGGCGTGTCTGACTCTGTGACCTCGTGGACTGTAGCCTACCAGACTCCTCTCTCCATGGGTTTTCCCAGCAAGAATTCTAAAGTACATTGCCATTTCCTTCTCCGGGGGATCTTCCTGACTCAGGGATTGAACCCACATCTCTTGCATCTCCTGCATAGCAGGTGTATTTACCACTGAGCCATCAGGAGAGCCCAGGCTTTACATAATTGCTAGCAATTCAACTTCGTCTTTCACTTGCTAACTATGATAAAAGAATGTTACATGAAGCTAATCTTTTTCTCAACGAAGGCTTAAAACTGTGCAAATAAATACATGCAAACTTAATCTGTTCTGTTTGCAGTCTCACTGTCATTTCAAGGTCCTTTGGGGATGCCATATGGGCTGTTTTATTGCTTGAATGAAGTTTATAAATATGAATGGACAAATAATTTTTGGAATTTCTGCTAACTTAAGTTGGATGCAATGTCAAGTAAACAGTACATATCATTATTTCACAAGGGAAATAAGGATTTATTATAACTAAGGAAACAAATTCCCAAATTATATTTTATTAAATATACTAAAATGCTTTCATTCACTGTGCTTCAAATCTTCCACTTATTTGAAGAGTCATTTTTTTTTTACTAGAATACATAAATTAATTATTCCCCAGCAGGTTATCATGTTTTCTAATATGATAACTAACATTGTTTATTTCTGTGGATATTCACTTACCCTACGAGCTGCTCTGTAGAACAAGTCGAGAAAGAACAGACACTGGGTCAGGCTGAGCATGCAGTAGAGTGGTCTCAGGAAACTTTCTGGAGCCGGAGATAGTTTGAATCAGCTTCCTCTGCCTTGTGTGGGAGTGTGAAAGTGTGTGCACACTCTTCATGAACAGAGTCTGTTTCTTACAGCCTTCCTGTTAGTTCCACTGATTTTATTTTCTTAAAGACTCTTTTGATATGGACCATTTTCAAGTCTTCATTGAATTTGTTACAAAACTGTTTCTGTTTTATGTTTTCAGGAGAGCCTTAGCCCCCTAACCATGGATCAAAACAACCCCTTCAGTGGAAGGAAAAGCCCCAACCACTGGACTGTCAAGGAAGTTCCTACACTGATTTTCAAACCACTTATGAGGACTTATTTCCCTGGTGCTGGACCCCAGGGATGGGGTGCCCAACATATGGGTCAAACACTTTGCTCCTCTCTAAGATCATGTAATTCCACTTTTCTTCGTTGGTTTTTCTCTTGGGTGGAGGTCCCAATCTGATTGTTTCTCATCCCTTCCTACCTGATTCTGTATGTATCTTTCCTATAGCCTTGGTTGCACAAGAGTCTTTTCAGTGAAGATTGTTCCACATGTAGATATATTTCTGATATGTTTATGGTGGTAGGCGAGCTCCACATCCTCCTAATCCACCTTCTAGATCTCCTTTCCCTTTCCAGAGTGATTGAGACATATTTTCTATTTCTATATCAGAGAATTGCCCAAGGTGAAAAGTCCTCCATCTTGATCATCAACAGAATCATTATTAAAGTGGTCTTCATTTAAAAAAACAAACAAACAAACAAACACTTTTTAATTTGAAGTCTACATTTGGATCTAGTGCCTAGTTGACCTAGTGAAGTCCATGATATTGATGGTAAATGATATTACCTTGATTATTATCATACTCCTCGGCACATACAGTTATACAAACATATACTCATTGTTATCATTGATAACACTTGGATTTCATATTTCTGTGGTTTAAATGCCCAGGGAACCCCAACAAAATGGGGATTTTCTTGGAGTTTAGCTGTCAATGCCACCGTTTTCCTACAGTCCCATGACTTGGCCCCTCTTTTAAGTGTGGGCTGTGAGAGGAATAATAAAACGCAAAGGAAACTCACCTCCTTATCATTTTTATGTACTTGCCAGTATTCTTCAAATAGTTACTGTTGATATTTTTTCCAGAGTTTTAGATGTAATTAATGGAAAATATAGGCTCTACTGAACTTACCACACTATAGTGTGACTGGAATTATCCATATTAAATATTAATATTAGCAAAGAAGAGATGTCATGAATCAATGACATAAAATTCAAATTTTAAGTCTAGATAAAGAAGAGAAAATCAAATCCAAAGCAAGTAGAAAGAAGAAATCATAAAAATAATGACAAACTAAAGATATACAACAGAAAAACACTAGAGAAAATTAAGCTAAACTGAAAAGAGATTATTTGAAAATATCCTTAAAATTTATTAACCACTAGTTAGACTGATAAAGAAAATACAAGAGGGAGGACATAAATCACCAATTGCAGGAATGAAAAACTAGCAGTCACTACAGATCCAATAGACATCAAAAATATTTTTAACTATGCAATAAATTTAATAACATATAGGACAAAAAAATTATTTGGGAGAAGCAAAAAATATTTATTCAAGAAAAAGTAGATAGTCAAAACAGCACAGTAAAATTTACAGAGTAGAAATTGTGGTTATGTATTTTCTTACAAAGAAATTCTTAGACACAGATGGCTTTACAGGCAAATTCTGCCAAACACATAGTTCAGTTCAGTTCAGTTCAGTCGCTCAGTCTTGTCTGACTCTTTGTGACCCCATGAATCGCAGCACACCAGGCCTCCCTGTCCATCACCAACTTCCAGAGTTCACTCAAACTCATGTCCATCGAGTCGGTGATGCCATCCAGCCATCTCATCCTCTGTCGTCCCCTTCTCCTCCTGCCCCCAATCCTTCCCAGCATCAGAGTCTTTTCCAATGAGTCAACTCATCGCATGAGGTGGCCAAAGTACTGGAGTTTCAGCTTTAGCATCATTCCTTCCAAAGAAATCCCAGGGTTGATCTCCTTCAGAATGGACTGGTTGGATCTCCTTGCAGTCCAAGGGACTCTCAAGAGTCTTCTCCAACACCACAGTTCAAAAGCATCAATTCTTCGGCGCTCAGCCTTCTTCACAGTCCAGCTCTCACATCCATACATGACCACAGGAAAGACCATAGCCTTGACTAGGCGAACCTTTGTTGGTAAAGTAATGTCTCTGCTTTTGAATATGCTATCTAGGTTGGTCATAACTTTTCTTCCAAGGAGTAAGCGTCTTTTAATTTCATGGCTGCAGTCACCATCTGCAGTGATTTTGGAGCCCCCAAAAATAAAGTCTGACACTGTTTCCACTGTTTCCCCATCTATTTCCCATGAAGTGATGGGACCAGATGCCATGATCTTCGTTTTCTGAATGTTGAGCTTTAAGCCAACTTTTTCACTCTCCTCTTTCACTTTCATCTAGAGGCTTTTTAGTTCCTCTTCACTTTCTGCCATAAGGGTGGTATCATTTGCATATCTGAGGTTATTGATATTTCTTCCGGCAATCTTGATTCCAGCTTGTGTTTCTTCCAGCCCAGCATTTCTCATGATGTACTCTACATAGGGTGACAATGTACAGCCTTGACATACTCCTTTTCCTATTTGGAACCAGTCTGTTGTTCCATGTCCAATTCTTTCACTAGACATTTTCTTTCACTGGATATAGGACTCCTTTATATATAAAAAGAAAAGCCAAACACATAAGAAAAGCACTAAACACAGATACTTATTGAAAAGAGATTAGAGGAAAATATTTTTCAACTCCTTTTGCTGCTGCTGCTAAGTCACTCCAGTCATGTCTGACTCTGTGTGACCCCATGGATGACAGCCCACTAGGCTCCTCTGTCCCTGGGATTCTCCAGGCAAGAACACTGGAGTGGGTTGCCATTTCCTTCTCCAATGCATGAAAGTAAAAAGTGAAATTGAAGTCGCTCAGTCGTGTCTTACTCTTAGCCACCCCATGGACTGCAGCCTACCAGGCTCCTCCGTTGGGATTTTCCGGGCAAGAGTACTGGAGTGGGTTGCCATTGCCTTCTCCTTCAACTCCTTTTATGAGGCCACAAATATCCTAATACAAAAGAATGAAAACTAATGTTTAGTATTAATTATGAGCACAGATGTAAAAAATATTAACTGATTGTTAGCAAATCAGATTCAGCAACATTTAAAAAGGATAATACTACAGGACCAAGTAGGATCAATCACAGGAATGTAAAACTGGTTCAGCATTTAACAACTGGCAAATGGATTTTGTCATATTACAGATCATAAAAGAAAAACTATACTATCACACAATAGACACAAAAAAATACTTACAAGTTTAAGCTTCCATTGTTGTTGTTCAGTCCCTCAGTTATGTCCGACTCATTGTGACCCCATAGACTGAAGCATGGCAGGCTTCCCAGTCCTTCACCATCTCCCAGAGCTTGCTTAAACTCATGTCCATTGAGATGGTGATGCCAGCCAGCATCTCTTTCTCTGTTTTCCTCTTCTCCTCCTGCCTTCAATCTTTCCCAGCATCAAAGGTCTTTTCCAATGGGTTGGCTCTTTGCATAAGGTGGCCAAAGTATTGGAGTTTCAGCTTCAGCATCAGTCCTTCCAATGAATATTCAGTACTCATTTCCTTTAGGATTGACTGGCTGGATCTCCTTGAAATCCAAGGGTCTCTCAAGAGTCTTCTCCAATATCACAATTCAAAAGCATCAATTCTTTGGCACTCAACCTTCTTTATAGTCCAACTTTCACATCCATACATGACTACTGGAAAAACTATAGCTTTGACTATATGGACCTTTGCAGGTAAGGAATGTCTCTGCTTTTTAATATGCTGTCTAGGTTGATCATAGTTTTTCTTCCAAGGAGCAAGCATCTTTTAATTTCATGGCTGCAGTCACCATCTGCAGTGATTTTGGAGCCCAAGAAAATAAAGTTTCTCACTGTTTCCATTCTTTCCCCAGCTATTTCCCATAAAGTGGTGGAACCTGATGCCATGATCTTAGTTGTTTGAATGTCAAATTTTACGCTAGCTTTTTCACTCTTCTCTTTCACCTTCATCAACAGGTTCTTTAGTTCCTCTTCACTTTCTGCCCTAAGGATGTTGTCATATATATATCTGAGGTTATTGATATTTCTCCCTGCAGTCCCAAATCCAGTTTGTGCTTCATCAACCTGGCATTGCTCATGATATATTCTTACATATTAGTTAAACAAGCAAGGTGACAATATATAGCCTTGTCATACTCCTTTACCAATTTTGGACCAATCCATTTTTCTACACCTGGTTCTACTGTTGCTTCTTACCCTGCATATAGTTTTCTCAACAGGCACGTAAGGTGCTTTGTTATTCCCATCTCTAAGAATTTTCCAGTTTGTTGTGATCCATACAGTCAAAGGCTTTAGCATAGTCAATGAAACAGAAATAGATGTTTTTCTGGAATTCTCTTTCTTTTTCTATGATCCAGCAGATGTTGGCAATTTGACCTGATTCCTCTGTTTTTTCCTAAATCCAGCTTGAACATGTGGAAGTTTTCAGTTCACGTACCTAGCTTGGAGAGTTTTGAGCATTACTTTGTTAGCATGTGAGGTGAGTGCAATTGCAGAAGTTAGAACATTCTTTGGGATTGTCATTCATGAGTTTCCATTCATGATCTAAAAAAAAAATGTAAATAAGAATAGAGGGAAACTTCTTCAACCTGATGAAAGAATTTTCAAAAAAAAAAAGCTAATATCACAGTGTAAAACGGTGTTTTCACCCTGAAATTTGGAGCAAAACAATGATGCACAATCTCTACTTCTTTTAATGCTTTATTGGAGGTTTTAACAAATGTGAATAAGTAAATTAAAAAATTATGAAAAAAAACAAAAAGTTTTAAAAGAATACAGGTTTGAAAAGAAGCAAAGCTGTCTTTATACGAGAATATCTACGTTAAAAGGAAAATTTGGGGAAATTAACAGGATAAATGTATAATGAGCATTTGTTGCATGCCTATTAGATGCACAGCACTGTTCCTGGTGATCCATGCATGTCACTTCATTGATTGCACACAGAAATCTCATATTTCTGCTTCTGGTAGAAATAAGAACAATGTCAGTGGCCTAGAGTGCCAGGCTGCGATGGCACAGGAATGGCTGAGAGGAGCTACCCCACATCTGAGGTCAGGGGCAATGGCTGAGAGGACCACCCCATGCCCAAGGCCAGTGGCAGCGGCCAGGAGGAGCNCTGCTTCTGGTAGAAATAAGAACAATGTCAGTGGCCTAGAGTGCCAGGCTGCGATGGCACAGGAATGGCTGAGAGGAGCTACCCCACATCTGAGGTCAGGGGCAATGGCTGAGAGGACCACCCCGTGCCCAAGGCCAGTGGCAGCGGCCAGGAGGAGCAACCCCACGTCCAAGGAGTGGTGGCTGCGTGGGTGCAGGAGGGCCTAGAGGAGATATCCCATGTTGAAGGTCAGGAAGGGCGGTGGTGAGGAGATACCCCTCATTCAAGGTAAGGAGCAGCAGCTGCACTTTCCTGGAGCAGCCGTGAAGAGATACCCCATGCTCAAGGTAAGAGAAACCCAACTAAGATGGTAGGTGTTGCAAGAGGGCTTCAGAGGGCAGACACACTGAAACTATACTCACAGAAAACTACTCAATCTAATGACACCAGGACCACAGCCTTGTCTAATTCAATGAAACAAAGCCATGCCCGCAGGGCAACCCAAGATGGGCGAGTCATGGTGGAGAGGTCTGACAGAGTGTGCTCCACTGGAGAAGGGAATAGCAAACCACTTCAGTATTCTTGCTTTGAGAACCCCATGAACAGTATGAAAAGGCAAAATGATAGGATACTGAAAGAGGAACTCCCCAGGTCAGTAGGTGCCCAATATGCTACTGGAGATCAGTGGAGAAATAACTCCAGAAAGAATGAAGNTTTAAGCCAACTTTTTCACTCTCCTCTTTCACTTTCATCAAGAGGCTTTTAGTTCCTCTCACTCTGCCATAAGGGTGGTGTCATCTGCATATCTGAGGTTATTGATATTTCTCCCGGCAATCTTGATTCCAGCTTGTGTTTCTTTCAGTCCAGCGTTTCTCATGATTTACTCTGCATGTAAGTTAAATAAGCAGGGTGACAATATACAGCCTTGATGGACTCCTTTTCCTATTTGGAACCAGTCTACTGTTCAGTGCTATTTAAAAACAATAAAGGAAGAATATTATTGACACGGGCTATGTTCTTTGTTTAATGGAACCCTCATTTCTCAAACTGGTTTGAGCATTTTTGTTGGTTTCTCTCAGATACTTTAGTGGTGCCTTACTGAAATTAATGTTTTCTTTTTAAGTTCTAGATCTCTGGAGAAGATGCCATTTATGCAGTTATTTGCTACTGGGGAGGAGGACACCTAAATTCAGTTATAGAATATGTGGACTGGATTATGATACATCAAGGAATCCAGGATAGCCCCATAGATAGTGAGGGCATTTATGAATTATTATAACATTAAGTGAGTCTTCAGCTGCATAGAGGATTGTGTGCTGTGTGCTCAGTCACTCAGTCATGTCTAACTCTTTATAACGCTATGGACTGTAAAAAATTCATGGGATTTTTCAGGCAAGAATACTGGAGTGGGTTGCTATTTTCTCCTCCAGGAGATCTTTCTGACCCAGGGATTGAACTCAGGTCTTCTGTGTCTCCTGAACTACAGGTAGATTCTTTACCCTGAGCCATCAAGAAAGCCCAGGTAGAGGATTATTTGTGTATTCTTCTCTCTTTGGAAGAATCAGCTCAAAAGGAAGCTACAGATTTTTAGAGAGTCTTTGTCCTCTAACTCTTTGTTGCGGTTAAGCTTCATTGAGGTATAATAGAATTGGTATGCAAAATTGGCACATATTTAATATATACATTTTGATGAATTTGGACATACGTATATACCCATGATACCATCACTTATGATCAAGGTACTATATACACCTATGAATTCCTAAAAATTCCTTTCATTCTTTTGTGTGTGTGTGTTAAGAAGTTTTACATGAGATTTATCCTCTGAAAAAGTATACAATGCCATATTGTTCACTCTAGGTACTAAGCTTTAAAGATCTCTACAAGAATTTATTCATCTTGTATAACTAAAACTTTACACTTACTGAGCAAAACTTCCCCATTTCCTCCTTTCTCCCAACTGTCAGCCACCATCTAGTCTCTGCTTCTATGAGTTTGACTATTTTAGATATCTTCTAAAGTGAAATCACATAGTGTTTGTCTTTCTGTGACTGGTTTATTTCACTTAGCAATGTTCTCTAAGTGCATCCATGTTGTCACAAAAGGTAGGATCTCCTTCTTTCAAAAGCTGAATAATATTGTTTTATCCAGGGTATTGTGAATAATGCTGGAATGAAAATGTGAGTGTAGATATCTTTTTGAGAACCTGACTTAAGTTCTTTTGGATATATACCCAGAAATAAGATTGCTGGATTCCATTGGCAGTCTTATTTTTAATTTTTTGAAGAACTGTTTTCTATAATGGGTCCAATAGTGTATTCTACAGTTTCACCAATAGTGTATAAAGGGTTCCAATTTCTCCACATTCTCACCAACATCTACTTATATATTTATTTATAAAAGCCATCCTAACCACACCTCAGTGTGGTTTTGATCTGCATTTCCCTGATGATTAGTGATATTGCATANCAATAGTGTATTCTACAGTTTCACCAATAGTGTATAAAGGGTTCCAATTTCTCCACATTCTCACCAACATCTACTTATATATTTATTTATAAAAGCCATCCTAACCACACCTCAGTGTGGTTTTGATCTGCATTTCCCTGATGATTAGTGATATTGCATATCTTTTTATCTATCTGGTGGACATTTGTATGTTTTCTTAGGAGAAATGTCTATCCAAATCCTTCATCCAATTTTTTAAAAGCTTATTATTTATTTATTTGCTATTGAGTTTTAGGAGATTCTTATATATTTTATATCTTAATCGCTAATCAGATAAATGACTTGCAAATATTTTCTCCCATATGTAAGTCACCTTTTTGCTCTGTTGAGTTATAGAAGCTTTTAGTTTAATGTAGTCCCACTTGTATATTTTAGGTTTTGTTGCCATGACTTTTGTGTCAAATCCAAGCTGTCATTGCTAAGACCAATGTCAAGAAGGTTTCTTCCTAGGTTTTCTTTGAGAAGACTTACAGTTTCACATCTTACATTTAAGTAGTAATTCATTTTGAATTAATTTTCATGTATGAAGTAAGATATAGGTCTAATTTCATTCTTTTGCATGTGGTTACTGTTTTCCCAGCATCATTTGTTGAAGAGACTATCCCTTCTGTCTTGTGTGCCCTTACACCATTGTTGAAGATTAGTTGACCGTATTCTCATGGGCTTATTTTGGGGATCTCTATTTTATTTCATTGGTCTATGTGTCTGTATTTATGCCAGTACTATACTGTTTTAATTACTGTAGCTTTGTAGTACATTTTGGAATTGGGAAGTATGCCGCTAACTCTATTCTTTCTCAAGGTCACTTTGGCTATTTGGGGCCTGTTATGATCCCTGTGAAAAATGTTTTCTATTTATATAAGAAATGGATTGGAATTTTATTGACTGTCTAGTTTGTTTTAGGTAGTATAGACACTTTTACTATAATAATTCTTTCAATCCATAAACATGGAATATGCTATGATCTGAATGTGTCTCCCATCCTTCTCATGCCCCCAATTCATATGCTGAAATCCTAACCCCAAGGTGATGATATTAGGAAGTAGGATCTTTAGGAGTATAATTTGGTCATGAAGGTAGAGCTCTTAATGAATGGGATTAGTGCATTTATAAGAGAGGCCCCACAGAGCTAGTTTGTTTCTTCTACCATGTGAGAACACAATGAGAAGTCAGCAGTCTTCAAACAGAAGAGAACTTTACTGGAACCTGAACATGCTGGCACCCTGCTCTTGTACTTCTAGTCTTCAGAACTGTTAGAAATAAATTTCTGTTGTTTATAAGCAACTCAGTTTGTGGTACTTTGTTACAATGGCCTGAGAGTACTAAGACAGGCTGTCTTTCCATTTATGTATGTCTTTTATCAGTGTTTTATAGTTTTCAGAGCTTGAGTTTTTCACCTCTTAGGTTAAGTTAATTTTTAAGTGAAGGAAAAGAAAAAAGACTCAAATAAATAAAATTAGAAATGAGAGGAGATATTACAACTGATTACACAGAAATATAAGGGATCATAAGATACAGTTATGAACATTTCAGTTCAGTTCAGTCACTCAGTCATGCCTGATTCTTAGTGACTCCATGAATCGCAGCACACCAGGCGTCCCTGTCCATCACCAACACCCGGAGTCTACACAAACTCATGTCCATCAATTTGGTGACGACATCCAGCCATCTCATCCTCTGTTGTCCCCTTCTTCTCCTGCGCCTAATCCATCGCAGCATCAGGGTATTTTCCAATGAGTCAACTCTTTGCATAAGGTGGCCAAAGTATTGGAGTCTCACCTATAGCAACATTCCTTCCAAAGAACACCCAGGACTGATCTCCTTCAGAATGGACTGGTTGGATTTCCTTGTAGTCCAAGGGACTCTCAAGAGTCTTCTCCAACACCACAGTTNTGGAGTTTCAGCTTTAACATCATTCCTTGCAAAGAACACCCAGGACTGATCTCCTTCAGAATGGACTGGTTGGATCTCCTTGTAGTCCAAGGGACTCTCAAGAGTCTTCTCCAACACCACAGTTCAAAAGCATCAATTCTTTGGTGCTCAGCTTTCTTCACAGTCCAACTCTCACATCCATACACGACCTCAGGAAAAAACATAGCCTTGACTAGACGGACCTTTGTTGGCAAATAATGTCTCTGCTTTTGAATATGCTATCTAGGTTGGGCTTAGGTTTGGCAAAATATGAGAAGTGCCAAATTTTTTAAAGTCAATCAGGCCACGGACACATTACTCTTTTTCAACTGTGGTAATACCTTGAGTGCTTCAGAATTTCATAATCTCATAACTGAATGATTGATAACAGCTGTGATACATCTGGAAAGTGCTTCATTAATAGAAGGCAAACACATCACACACACACACACACACACACATACACACACACACACAAGAAATAAGCACATGACAAACTGAACAATATCAGGGAAACTAACATTGATGATAGACTTCTGGGTTTTCCATCTGGACTAAAGTTAATTTTCACTACGTTTCTCTAGGACATAAAATGTGGGGAGGAGGATTAAGGATTTGTTATCCTTAAGCTCCAATTCCCAACACTGCTCCTTGTGTGAAATAGGCCTTTGATCGGGTTGAATATTCCTGTGTGTAGATTTATGAGTGGTCAGTTTGCCCTCCTTCCTGAGATGCTATGTCTCCTGTTGCTCAGTCCACTCAGGGTCTTTTCCAGTTCACAGATATTTTTAGTCCTCTATGAAGGACGCTTACTAAAAATGGTTAACTCTTGAGGTAAGTTAAAAATATACAAGTACATATTTGCAAATTACCCACGCAAAATGGAGTGTTCAAGTTTAAACATAGGTGTTTCTTGTACTCTTTTTATTCAGTGATGTTTTGGTGGTTCACTCCACTTTTGCCAACTCCCAATTGTGTTCCTAATACCTTAATTTTCCTTCTCTCTACTACACACACACACACACACACACACACACATGCAATTTCTTTATTTCCGGGGGGAAAAAAGCAGATGTTTAGGAATTTTCCTATGTATCCCTGGCTTATTTCACCACCAACTACAAATCGAGTAGCCCAATAATTTCATTCACTCATTCTACTTGTCTCGTCAGAGTTTTGTTTTATATACTTTTCCTGGACTGCCTCATTTCAGCATCTTCAATTTCTTATTTAGATCTTGTAAGCTGATGAGCGCCTTGTGCCTAGAACAGTGACTGAAATAAGATACAACACAGCTTCAATGAATGGCATCTTCTCTTTCTTCTTACACTTCTCTCTTTTTCTTTATTTGTAATACCTAGTTCCTCAATTCTTGATCATTTCATGTTCTTCCCAGTTCTCTTTTCTTTTCTTACTTTGAAGTTATAAACTCTAACTGATATACTTTCCCTCACACGCACACACACACACAATGGGTGTCAGTGTAGCTAAATGAGACCACGTTTAAAAATAAATAAAATTAGTCATGTGGAAGGAACTACTAACTCATAAAGTCATCAAAACTGTTGATGTATAAGTATAATGTGTAAGTAGAAGTATAACAAACCTATAATGTATACGTTCATATATTATGTTTTTTATAGATTTGTAATATTGCAAAGTCTAAAACTTTAATATTGATTTTTCTGGATCAAATAATATCTTCCTCCCTCCCCTCTTCCCGCTCCCTTTTTCCCTCTCTTTCCTCCTCCTCCACTTTCTTCTCCTTGTACATTTTATACCTTTAGAAGTAAAAGAATGATTTATTTTATGTCTTCCTGTGGGCTAAAACAATCTTCCAGATACAAAATATCAGNTAACAAACCTATAATGTATAAGTTCATATATTATGTTTTTTATAGATTTGTAATATTGCAAAGTCTAAAACTTTAATATTGATTTTTCTGGATCAAATAATATCTTCCTCCCTCCCCTCTTCCCGCTCCCTTTTTCCCTCTCTTTCCTCCTCCTCCACTTTCTTCTCCTTGTACATTTTATACCTTTAGAAGTAAAAGAATGATTTATTTTATGTCTTCCTGTGGGCTAAAACAATCTTCCAGATACAAAATATCAGCTCATCCAAGTTTACAGCATCTTTGTTTTTCTTGGTTTGAAAAATGTCCGGCCTTTCTTAAGTGGTTCAGATCCCAACAGGTGTTTGCAGGGGCAGGTCCCTTTTTTATAGTGACATTCTCTTGCCACCACAAATGGATTGCTCTGCCTGCTCTTGGCACCTGTGCCTCCCTCTGCCCACCTGTGTCTATCCATCTTGGTTATAGGGTGCTCTGTCCCAATCTGCATTTACTTTACTATGCTTCATTAGTCTTTCATTATAAATAATAATGTTTTTGAGAACGCATCTGTTCCTTAGCAGAGGGGTAAGTTGGCAAAATCAGTTGTTTTCTTAGGATATTTGTTTCATTCATAAACTGGCAACATGTTGTTGGACCCTCTTTCTACCTGGTGGCTTAATGAGATCACTCATTCTGATGAATTTTCACTGTCCTGAGTATAGCTCCTACTTTTTCTGCAACTGTTTGTTTTTCCTTTCAGTTCCTTGTGTCTGCCATTCTTTACTTTCTGTAAGAGAGAAAAATGCATGTCTATTGCAGCAGAGGCTGAGGGCTCACCAGTATCCACTTTTCCATCTGACTTTTCCATCTCCCCAACTTTTCTATCTCCCCTTGCAGTTAGGTAGTGAATGTAAAAGTGTTCGTCATTCATTCGTGTCTGACATTAGGTTGTGTCTGACTCTGTGCAACCCCATGGACTGTAGCCTACTGGGCTCCCCTGTCCGTGGAATTCTCTAGGAAAGAATACTGGAATGAGTAGCCATTTCCTTCTCCAGAGGATCTTTCCAACCCAGGAATTGAACCTGAGTCTCCTGCATTACAAGAAGATTCTTTACTGTCTGGGCCACCAGGAGTAGCCAACCATGCTAGACACAGCTTGAGCAAAATGTAAGCTTCTATTTTGTTAGACCATTGGATTATGTGAATTGTTATAGTGGCGACTGTTGATAATCTTGATGAGTATACCTCTAAATTATGAAAAAAATGTAATTAGCACAAGAAATAGTAAAACCTCCTATGTTTGTAAATACTTATATTGCATGTTAAAACTGTGATAGAATATATTCCTGTTTTATTTGTTCATCTTTTTTGTTACAGTGGCTTTGGTGGAACACTTCAAGGTTTTTTTTTTTTTTTTTCTAGTTATTACTTTGACTCAATGGACTTTCAAGATTTACTTTGCTTTGAATGATTGTGATTATGATCCACTTGGCTTCCCACTGGTACAACTTGATCAATGGATGCCCCTTTAAGCTTTGCCCTTTGTACTTCATTGAGCATTACCANTTTTTTTTTTTTTTTTTTTTCTAGTTATTACTTTGACTCAATGGACTTTCAAGATTTACTTTGCTTTGAATGATTGTGATTATGATCCACTTGGCTTCCCACTGGTACAACTTGATCAATGGATGCCCCTTTAAGCTTTGCCCTTTGTACTTCATTGAGCATTACCATCAAACATTTTTTGAAAAAAATCTTGGCAACAACAAGGAGTTACTGGTTTGTTTGTTTTTTCTTGGGCCCAGGATATATAATCAGACATTCACTAAGGAACAGATTTCTTTCATTGGAGAACGATCTGAGATGTCAGATTCTGAGCTGTCAGGATGTATATTGGACCTGAACAGAGTGCCATCAGGTTTTAAATTTGTTGTACCAATAAAATAAAACCAACATTTCTTAGAGCTTACCAAAATGATTGTGATGCCTTATCCAAACTGTAACCCACTTCATTTCTCTAGTGAGTCTTATATGTTTATTCCATACTCATTTTGTACTCAGTCTGTTGATAAACTAGTTTATTGCAATAATCTGAGTACTGTAAGAATAGATAAGTCTCAGGATTTCCCTGGTGGCCCAGTGGTTAAGACTCTGAACTTCCACTGCACGGGGCACAGGTGTGATCCATGGTTGCGGAACTAAGATCTCAAATGCCATGTGGTGCAGCCAAAAAGAAAAAAATAGCCAAGTCTCATCACATACTAATTACCATAGTTCAAAAGTCTGCATGCCTCCTACTCCAAACATTTCTTGTAAAGAAGAAATAGTTGACCAAAGATTTTAATCATTACTCTAATCAAAAGAGTCCTAAAGAAAATGATTCAATATGCATTGACCTGGTTTACATGTAAAGCATTATTTTCTGAATTTAAAATTGAGACACAGCCTGATAAGCACATCCGTATGCAGTTGCAAACGTAAATATATTAAAAAATCTTACCAAGTGGTATACATTAATCATACTACATTATTTAATTAAAGAGCTAATTTAACTGGAAAAAATACATAAAATAGGAACTCTAGGAAACTCTAATGTTTCTTAATGTTTGTACACAGAGAAGGGAAAAAAGGCAGGAAAATTCTAATTTATTTAGCATTTTGATAGTGAATTTAAAATAGTAGTAGATAGTGAGATAAATCTAAAGAAATAAAGATAATTAAATGTTGATTGTTTAATGGGTTTTGCTTTTTTAAGGAAAGAGAAATGGTGTGACTGCTTAAAAGTACAACATGAAGCCAAGAAGTGACTATTGGGAGGGGATTCAAGTAGAACACTAATCTTTTCAAATGTTTCACAAATGATGGTTTTGTTAGTAAGCTCATATAAAATACTTAAAAGTCTGCCTCAGAGAAGTAGAATACTGTACCTCTTTAATACTTTATAAGAGAAGTATCAAATGTCTAAGATTATGATAAAAAGGTGGTCATAAATATGGGGGTTTTTTGCTTATGTTTTTGTTTTTTTAAGGAATAAATAAAGAATTTTTAGGCCTCAGTATGGGTGAAATAAAAATGTCTCATAAATAAAAGAATCCCATGTATGTGTGTTATTCGCTCAGTTGTGTCTGACTCTTTATATCTCCATGGACTGTGGCTCGCCAGGCTCTTCTGTCCATGAAAATTTCTAGGGAGGAATACTAGAGTGGGTTGCCATTCCCTTCTCCAGGGAATCGTCCCAACCCAGGGATCAAACCCAGGTCTTCTGCTTTGCAGGCAGATTCTTCACCATCTGAGCCACCATGAGCTGTAAAAAACACAATCAGTATGAAATATCTGTCTAGCAGTGGGTGGATGAGGAGATGAGTGACAAGTAAACAGGCTAAAAGAATTGCATTTTAAACACTGAAAAAATTTATCACATATACGCTATCTTAGTTTTTATTGAAATATAGTTAATTTACAATGTTTTATTAGTTTCAAGTGTACAGCAAAGTGGTGGTGGTTTAGTTGCTAAGTTGCATCCAACTGCTGCCATCCATGTGCTTTTTCAGATTCTTTTCCCTCATAGATTACTATAAGATATTGAGTATAGTTCTTTGTGCTGTATAGTAGTCCTTGTTGGTACGTATCTTCATATCTAGAAGAAACAATCTTTTCCTCTCCATGGCTGTTATCCAAGATATAGATAGACTCCAGAGACCACACAAGTCATTTCATACCCAAGCTTCCACACCCCATAATTTCCAATAAATTAAAAATCTGATGGGAAGTCTCATTCCTTACATTCAGACTCCAGAGGACTTTTTATAAAGTCAATGAAAAAACATGATCTAACTGGTCTAGAGCAGAGATGCACTTGATATTATACATGCATTCAAAAATGCAGTACTGTTGGCAGTTAAATACAATAGAAATTACTGCAAATAAATCTTTTTCCTGTATGATGGCAACATCACATACTATGGAGTCATATAGAAGCTCTTTTAGAAATCATAATGCTGGAATAGTCAGCAGTTTCATTACTATTTAAGGCCAAATTTCTCAAAATGATATAAAATTTATTAAATAAACACTGGCAACACTAGCAAAATAGTGTGAGGGGGATCCATAGAAGCTATTTTACATAAGCCAATTTGTTCTCCTTAATAATATTATTTAAACTATGTTTAAAACATATGTGTCTACCCAAAATATAAATTTTTTATCTTTAGGAAGTAAATCTAGGTCAGATCACAATCTACCACTCAATACATTTGCTATGCAACTTCAGATTGTTTTAACAGTCCATCTTAAAGAGAATTCTTTTAACAATTGAGATTTTCAAAATCATTTCCCATATGCATTAGTTTTTTAAGTGAAATTGTTAGAGAATATTGAAAATGTATACTAAATGAATCTAAAAAAAAAAAAACACTATTGATTCAGGAACACAAAATCCATTTACCATAGCTATGTCCCTTAAATCCTTACGAGGTATTTTCTTTTTTTCCAAAAAACGTTACATAGATGGACACACTCACTTTACTGAGAACACAAATTTCAGTTGAACCTCAGGCAAAATTGTTTTTAAAGTGGGTACTTGTCTCTTTTTTTCCTACCACATGACTTGCTCATGACTCCAGCTCCTAAAGGGCCAGTGTTTATGCATCTGCTTCAGACAGTTCAGTCTGGAATTCTCTGTCCCAGTTTTAGTACCTGATTTTACACACAACCCCATGTCATTCTTGGAGGGCAAAAACAAAACCTTGTGTGCACCAAGACTCAGGAGAAAGGAGGAGTGATCCCACAAGAGACTAACCCAGACTTGCCTGTGAGTGTCCAGAGTCTCTGGCAGAGGTGCAGGTAGGCAGTGGCTGGTGCAAGGTTGGGGGCACTGAGTGTGGCAGTGTGAGCATGCGACCATTTGAAGGAGGTTGCAATTAGCTTCATACCTCCACAATAGTTTGGCTACAAGTCAGACAACTGGGAGGGAACACAGCCTTGCCCATCAACAGAGAGTTGGATTATATATTTACTGAGCATGGCCCCATCCATCAGATCAAGACCCAGTTTCTCCCTCAGTCAGTCTTTCCCACTGGGAAGCTCCCTTAAGCCTCTTATCCTTCTCCATCACAGGGCAGACAGAATGAAAACCACAGTCACAGGAAACTAATTAAACTGATCACATGGACTGCAACCTTGTCTAATTCAATGAAACCATGAGCTATGCCCTGTAGGGCCACCCAAGATGGATGGGTCATGGTGGAGAGTTCTGACAATACAAGGTCCACTGGAAGAAACAATGGAAAACCACTTCCTTATTCTTGCCTTGAGAACCCTATGAACAGTATAAAAAGGCAAAAACACAGGACATGAAAGATGAACTCCTCAGATTGGCAGGTACCCAGTATGCTACTGGAGAATACTGAAGAAATAACTCCAGAGAGAATGAAGAGATGGACCCAAAGTAACAACAACACCAGGCTGTGGATGTGACTGGTGATGGAAGTAAAGTCCGATGCTGTAATGAGCAGTGTTGCATAGGAACCTGAAATGTTAGGTCCATCAATCAAGGTAAATTGCAAGTGGTCAAACAGGAGATGGCAAGAGTGAACACAAATATTTTAGGCATCAGTGAACTAAAATGGACTGGAATGGGTAAATTTAACTCAGATGACCATTATATCTCCTACTGTGGGCAAGAATTCTTTGGAAAAAATTGAGTAGCCCTCATATTCAAAAAAAAAGTCCAAAATGCAGTACTTGGATACAATCTCAAAAATAACAGAATGATCTTTATTCAATTCCAAGGCAAACCATTCGAAATCACAGTAGTCCAAGTCTATGCCCAAACCAGTAATGCTGAATGAGCTGAAGATGAATGGTTCCACGAAGACCTACAACACCTTCTAGAACTAACACCCCCAAAAGATGTCATTTTCATTATAGGGGACTGGAATGCAAAAGTAGGAAGTCAAGAAATACCTGGAGTAACAGGAAAATTTGTCCTTAGAGTACAGAATGAAGCAGGGCAAAAGCTAATAGAGTTTTGCCAAGAGAACACACTGGTCATAACAAAACCCTCTTCCAACAACACAAGAGAAGACTCTACACATGGACATTACCAGATGGTCAATCCCAAAATCAGATTGACTATATTCTTTGCAGCCAAAGATGGAGAAGCTCTATACAGTCAGCAAAAACAAGACCAGTGGCTGATTGTGGCTCAGATCATGAACTCCTTATTGCCAAATTGAGGGTTAAGCTGAAGAAAGTAGGGAAAACTGCTAGATCATTCAGGTATGACCTAACTCAAATCCCTTATGATTATACAGTAGAAGTGGGAAATAGATTTAAGGGACTAGATCTGATAGACAGAGTGTCTGAAGAACTGTGGAGAGAGGTTCGTGACATGGTACAGGAGGCAGGGATCAAGACCATCCCCAGAAAAAAGAAGTGCAAAAAGACAAAATCGTTGTCTTAGGAGGCCTTACAAATAGCTGAGAAAAAAAAGGCAAAGGAGAAAAAAAGAGATATACCTAGCTGAATGCAGAGTTTCAAAGAAAAGCAAGGAAAGATAAGAAAGCCTTGCTCAGTGATCAATGCAAAGAAATAGAGGAAAACAATAGAATGGGAAAGACTAGAGATCTCTTCAAGAAAATTAGAAAATTTCATGGAAAGATGGGCACGATAAAGGACAGAAATGATATGAACCTACAGAAGCAGAAGATATTAAGAAGAGGTGGCAAAAATACACAGGAGAACTATATAGAAAAGATCTTCATGGCCCAGATAATCAGGAGGGTGTGATCACTCACCTAGAGCCAGATATCCTGGAATGCAAAGTCAAATGGGGCTTAGAAAGCATCACTGTGAACAAAGCTAATGGAGGTGATGGAATTCCAGTTGAGCTATTTCAAGTCCTAAAAGATGATGTTGTGAAAAGGCTGCACTCAATATGCCAGCAAATTTGGAAAACTCAGCAGGGGCCAGAGGTCTAGAAAAAGTCAGTTTTCATTCCAATCCCAAAGAAAGGCAATGCCAAAGAATGCTCAAACTACTGCACAATTGCACTCATCTCACACGCTAGCAAACTAATGCTCTAAATTCTCCAAGCCAGGCTTCAAAAATACACGAACCGTGAACTTCCAGATGTTCAAGTTGAATTTAGAAAAAGCAGAGGAACCAGAGATCAAAATGCCAACAATTGTTGGATCATCGAAAAAGCAAGAGAGTTACAAAAAAATCTACTGCTTTATTGACTACTCCAAAGCCTTTGACTGTGTAGATCACAACAAACTGGAAAATTCTGAAAGAGATGGGAATACCAGACCACGTGACCTGCCTCCTGAGAAATCTGTATGCAGATCAGGAAGCAACAGTTAGAACTGGACATGGAACAACGGACTGTTTCCAAATTGGGAAAGGAGTACGTTAAGGCTGTATATTGTCACTTGCTTATTTAACTTCTATGCAGAGTACATCACGAGAAATGCTGGGCTGGATGAAGCACAAGCTGGAATCAAGATTGCTGAGAGAAATATCAGTAACCTCAAATATACAGATGACACCACCGTTATGGCAGAAAGCTAAGGAGCCTCTTGATGAAAGTGAAAGAGGAGAGTGAAAAACTTACCTTAAAACTCAACATTCAGAAAACGAATATCATGGCGTCTGGTCCCATCACTTTATGGCAAATAGATGGGAAAACAATGGAAACAGTGGGAGAGTTTATTTTCTCAGGCTCCAAATCATTGCAGATGGTGACTGCAGCCAAGTTAAAAGATGCTTGCTCTTAGAAGAAAAGCTATGACCAACCTAGACAGCATAATAAAAAGCAGAGACATTACCCAGCCAACAAAGGTCCATCTAGTCAAAGCTATGTTTTTTCCAGTAGGCATGTATAAATAGATATGAGAGTTGGACTATAAAGAAAGAACTGAACTGTGATGTTGGGGAAGACTCTTGAGAGTCACTTGGATTGCAAGGAGATCCAACCAATCTATCCTAAAGGAAATCAGTCCTGAATATTCATTGGAAGGACTGATGCTGAAGCTGAAGCTCCAATACTTTGGCCTCCTGATGTGAAGAATTGACTCACTAGAAAAGACTCTGATTCTGGGAAAGATTAAAGGTGGGAGAAGAAGGGGATGACAGAGGATGAGATGGTTCGATGGCATCACTGACTATATGGACATGAGTTTGAGTAAACTCTGGGAGTTGGTGATAGACAGGGAGGCCTCGCATGCTGCAGTCCATGGGGTCTCAAAGCGACTGAGTGACTGAACTGAACCTGTCACTATTTCAATCCCTCTGCAAGCTAATCTGGGTAGATGTTAAACATTAATTTCCTTGGGCCTGTCTGGGTGTGACTCTCTATGGTTTTTAATGTGCATTCAAGTCTATTATTCTACTTCATCTTCATAATAGTTCTCTCAATTAAGAGCACAAAAATGGTATCTGTATTTCACAGATCAGAAACTGAGTCTCTAAAAATTAACGTCCAAGTTCATTTGGGTAGGTTAACAAAGATTGTATAGCTAGATTTAAAACACAGTTATCCGTTTCTCTCAATTAAAAGAGCTTTTCAAATACATAACTGAATGGGAATGGGAATTAGGCCCTACTCTACAAGTGGCTTATGGCTAACTTGCTAACTTGTAAAAATGAAATCTTTTTTCCTTTTTTTTTTTTTTTCCTGGAGGCTTACTGGTTTTCTCAATGATTCAAATAAACATACATTCATGGAAAACCTTCTTTATAGGCACTTGGCTTGTTTGTTCAGAATCCAAAGAAGCATAAAAAAAGTTTCTTCCTTTAAGGACCCCACAATTCTGTGGTAGAGATACCTGTGTAATACATAGTGTAATACTGGTATGAGGACACTAGGGAAACGGCGCTTTAAAACATGAGAAGAGAGAGACCAGCGATAAGAGAGAAGTACTAAGGAAATCAAGCAAGTCAGTATTAAAGGGAATTAACTCTGAATATTTATTGGAGGGACTAATGCTGAAGTTCCACTACTTTGGCCACCTGATGTGAAGAGCTGATTCATTGGAAAAGACCTTGATGCTGGGAAAGATTGAAGCCAAAAGGAGAAGGGGATGGCAGAGCATGATATGGTGAGATAGCATCACCAATTCAATGGACATGGATTTGGGCAAACTGCGAGATAGCGGAGGACAGAAGAGTCTGGTCTACTGCAGTCCATGGGATCACAAAGAATCTGATACGTCTTAGCGACTAACAACAACCATTTGATCAACCAAAATTTGTATTGTGTCCTAGAAAATAAGTTGGAATTTGAGACAGAAAAGAATAAAGACATTTCAGATATATTAATAGAAACAGAATTTTAAGGAGTGGTGAGTTGAAAATGTTAATTGTGCTCATATAATAGCAAGTTTGGGTAATCACCAAGTTCAGTTCAGTTCAGTTCAGTTGCTCAGTTGTGTCCGACTCTTTGCGACCCCATGAATCGCAGCACACCAGGCCTCCCTGTCGATCACCAACTCCCGGAGTTCATTCAAACTCACGTCCATCGAGTCGGAGATGCCATCCAGCCATCTCATTCTCTGTCATCCCCTTCTCCTCCTGCCCCCAGTCCCTCCCAGCATCAGAGTCTTTTCCACCTCTTCATGTGAGGTGGCCAAAGTACTGGAGTTTCAGCTTTAGCATCATTCCTTCCAAAGAACACCCAGGGCTGATCTCCTTTAGAATGGACTGGTTGGACCTCCTTGCAGTCCAAGGGACTCTCAAGAGTCTTCTCCAACACCACAGTTCAAAAGCATCCATTCTTCAGCACTCAGCTCACCAGGTAGGCAGACATTAAAAGGGAAAGGGAAAAAAAATACCTGGCAATAATTTTTGATGCTGTATTTTTCATGTTAGAGCAATCATGTATAACATCATTTAGAGAAAGTTTTTGAAGGCATATATGATTCAATTTGTGTTAAGAAAGACACCTGTGAGGCAAAGTGGCTCAATGGCTGGAAAGCCAGACTGGATGAAGGAAAGGGTGATAGGGAAGGTGGGGAAGAATATTTTGTACAGTAGCCCGTTCTGGGTTGTGAATACTAGGTTTCCATCCCATGTTTCTGCTTTTGATTTGTGGTTTCCTTGTTCAAGAGATTTTCATACATTTTTTCAGTGTAATTAGTTTCTTAAGAATAGCAGCATATGCCACCCCAGAATGTGCTACTTTGGCACTGGGATTATTTCAAACAGAAGAGAATCAGGGCCGAGCAGACTGAGGAAGAGCTTTTTGCCTCCCCCTTAACTGCCTGCAGTGTGGGAAACCTGGGTTAGATAACTGGGTCGGGAAGATCC
>SJYV01052547.1:0-110998 GCA_006410875.1 Neotragus pygmaeus | reverse complement strand
GAGTTGGTGATGGACAGGGAGACCTGGCGTGCTGTGATTCATGACTGAGCGACTGAACTGAACTGAACTGATCATTTTTTATAGATTTCACACATATGAATTAATATGTGATATTTGTTTTTCTCTTCCTGATTTACTCGGGACCCATTAACAACCACTTTCATATCCCAAGCCATACTCATGTGAAAACATTACTTAATACAGTGCTTATGTCTTTTCCTAATAGTATCTTGACATGTTTTTTTAATAGCATTTATTTTATATTGGAGTTGATTAACAATGATGTGTTAGTTTCAGGTGTACAGCAAAATGCTTTAGTTGCACATATACAAGTATCTGGGGGCTTCCCTGATAGCTCAGACAGTAGAGAATCTGCTTACAATGCAGGTAAACAGAGGTTCAATCCCTGGGTCGGGAAGATCCCCTGGAGAAGAGAATGGCAACCTACTCCAATATTTTTGCCTGGAGAATTCTATGGACAAAAAAACAAAACAAAACACCTAGTGGGCTACAATCCATGGAGTTGCAAAGAGTCAGAGATGACTAAGTGACTAACCCACACGCAGACATACAAGTATCTATTCTTTTTCAAATTATTTTCCTGTTTAGGTTATTGCAGAGTATTCAGTAGAGTTCCCTGTGCATAAGAGTTGGTCCTTGTTGGTTACCTGTTTTAAAGATAGCAGCGTGTATATGTCAATCCCAAACTTTTCACATGTTACTTTTTATATTCAAAAAATTAATCTGTATGGCTTGGCAAATGTTTTTGACCCAAATGTCACCTCAGGTTTCTGTGAATTGACTTCCTTATCCCCAGTACCCCAAACCTCAACCCCTTTCTCCTTACCTCAGGGACTTTCCAACAATCATGGAATTTAACATAAACTCAGTCGTAGTTGAATGGGCCTGCTATGAATAACAAAAGGTGCTCTGTGCATCCTTATTTCTCTGGATCTGATTTAGAAAGTTGGCACAAAATCCAGATATTGTAACTAAAGATATTCCTTTAGCTTTTATCACTTAGGAAATTATTTTAGGCGTTCTGGCCAGGAACTGGGATGAAGACCAAAATATGTATTTGTTATAAAATTGAACATTATTTTTTTTAAATTTAGAGCTCAGGCAGATTGTATATATTTAATAAATATTAATTACAACCGCCACTACCATCATTATCACTATCATTATCTTATGGAGAAAAAAAAAGTCTTGCTTCAAAAGAGAGTTCAGAGGATAGACATTTAAGACAGAAAAAAAACACATGTTCCATATTGCTTCTGTTTAGTCAGAGTCATGTCCAACTCTTTTGATATCCCATGAACTCTAGCCCACCAGGCTCCTCTGTCCATGGGCTTTCCCAGGCAAGACTACTGAAGTGGGTTGTCATTTACTTCTGCAGCAGATCTTTCTGATGCCAGGGATTGAACCCATGATCCTGCATTGCAGGTGGATTCTTTACTGCTGAGCCAGTCACCTGGGAAGCCCTGTGGAAGAGCCTAAAATATTCCATAAAATTTCTTACTCATTTTGCAGGAGAACTTCTAAACCACCGAAGCCTGAACCTAATAAAACAGTCATTCCATATGTTATGTAATCCTCTGGCCAATACATTAGTTACAAAATCTGATTAACTGTGTATATCCTTAACTCAGTCTGTAACCACACTTTATTCTTCTTGTGACAAATATTTGCTATGCTTTCCTATAGAAAAAAAATGTATGTTTAAAAATACTTGATTTTTAAGGGCTTCTAAATTTTTCTTCTAAATATTTATATATTAGTAGAGCCAGTATTCTTTTTTGACATCAATGGAAACAGTTCATTAATAGAATAAGTATTTCTTCCACGATTGCCACTTTCCACAACTTTTCAACAAGTCTTCTATATCTCTGCCAGGCTTTTGCTTTCTTTGTGCTTCCTTTCTCTCCTACAATTCCCACTTAATCTTTTGAATCAGCCCTTTATCTGTATGTTCTTCCCCTTAGAGATTTCATTCGCTCTATGGTTTCAATTAAAATCTATTATTTGTAAGATTCCTAAATATCCACCTGCAACCATGACCTCTGTCTCTCCCAAACTAATTTTGTCTCTCATTATCTCCTTGAGTGATCTGCAGTGACCTCAGTATCAACATATCTAAATAGAAACTCATTATATCGCTTCACAAACTCCTGGATTCTTTTCTTGGTCTTGTTTAAATTTACAGCATTTAATACAATTGTAAAGGTTTTTTTTTTTCCATTTACAATTGTTACAAAATATTGTCAGTCTTACCCATGTATAGTGAAACAGTAAAAAACAACAATAAACAAAATAGTTTATACCTCCCACCCTCCCCACACTATTGCCCCTACTTTTCTGGTGATCACTAGTTTGCACTCTTTATCTGTGAGTCTGCTTCTTATTTGGTTGTTACTTTTATTAGTTTGTTGTATTTTTATATTCTACATACATATTTATTTGTATCTTAATACTCTTAATTCTATAGATTCAAAACTGTGAGGGACAGTACCCTATTCAAGAGAAGAGCTTTGCAGTTAGACATACTATGACTCGCTCTGGCTTCATCTCTGGAGCTTTGTGACCTTCAGTGAATGAGCTTCCCCAAGCCCTAGTAACTTTTCTGGTAAAAGGAATTTTCTATAAGAATTAAGATGCATAGTTCAGTGTCTGGCAAAAGCAAGACCTCAGTGACTTTCAGCTGCTATTTTTTATACTGTCCACAAAAGATGCTTCTGCATCATGATTATATATAAGCATCTAGTGCCTAATTAATCTTCTTCCAATTAGCTGTCACTTGTATCATGTTGACATTAATTCATATCACATGGGCCAATCACGCATGACCTCTTTTGATCTGCCTTTGTCTTCCCTGGCCCCCTGCAGTTTCATCTTTGAGTGAAAACACAGGTAGAATATACAGAATCAGGTCAACTTATGTTTCTGAAGGTGATTGGATCAGGAAGTTCATTTGGAACCTCTCATATCTTGAATGAAGCACGTGACAAATGCCATCTCTTGAATCCCTGATTGACTTTGCAGTGGTCATACTCTGCATGAATGCGTTTTCCCATTTTCACTTGTCCAGTCTGCCTCCTTTTCCTGCTACCCCTGTGGATGACCAGTCCCAGGAGGCTTTGTGCCCAGTTCAGTTCAGTTCAGTTGTTCAGTCATGTCTGACTCTTTGTGACCCCATTGATGGCAGCATGCCAGGCCTCTCTGTCCATCAACAACTCCCAGAGTTTACTCAGACTCACATCCATTTAGAAAGTGATGCCATCCAACTATCTCATCCTCTGTCTTCCCGTTGTCCTCTGCCTTCAATTTTTCCCAGCATCAAGGTTTTTTTAAATGAGTCAATTCTTTGCATCAGGGGACCAAAGTATTGGAGCTTCAGCTTCAGTATCAGTCCTTCCAATGATTATTTAGGACTGATTTTCTTTAGGATTGACTGGTTGGATCTCCTTGCAGTCCAAGGGACTCTTAAGAGTCTTCTCTAACACCACAGTTCAAAAACATCAGTTCATCACTGATCAGCCTTCTTTATAGTCCATTTATAGTCTCACATCCATACATGACTACTGGAAAAATCATAGCCTTGACTAGACAGACCTTTGTTGTCAAAGTAGTGTATCTGCTTTTTAATATGCTCTCATGTTGGTCATAACTTTTCTTCCAAGAAGCAAGCATCTTTTAATTTCACAGCTGCAGTCACTATCTGCAGTGATTTTGGAGCCCCTCCCTCAAATTCTGTCATTTCCATTGCTTCCCCATCTATTTGCCATGAAGTGATGGGACCAGAGGCCATGAACTCAGTTTTCTGAGTGTTGAGTTTTAAGCCTTTTGTACTCTCCTCTTTCACTTTCATCAAGAGGCTCTTTAGTTCTTCTTCATTTTCTACCATAAGGGTGGTGTCATCTGCATATCTGAAGTTATTGATATTTCTCCCAGCAATCTTGATTCCAGCTTGTGCTTCTTCCAGTCCAACGTTTCTCATGATGTACAATGCATATATTTAAATAAGCAGGGTGACAGTATACAGCCTTGACATAACTCCTTCCCCAGTTTGGAATCAGTCTGTTCCATGTCCAGTTCCAACTGTTGCTTCTTGATCTGCATACAGATTTCTCAGGAGGCAGGTCATGTGGTCTGGTATTCCCATCACTCTCAGAATTTTCCACAGTTTATTGTGATCCACACAGTCAAAGGCTTTGGCATAGTCAATAAAGCAGAAGGAGATATTTTTCTGGAATTTTCTTGCTTTTTCAATGATACAACTGAGATTGGCGATTTGATCTCTGGTTCTTCTGCTTTTTCTAAAACCAGCTTGAACATCTGGAAGTTCATTGTTCATGTACTATTGAAGCCTGCCTTAGAGAATTTTGAGCACTGCTTTGCTAGCATATGAGATGAGTGCAATTGTGTACTAGTTTGAGGATTCTTTGGCATTGCCTTTCTTTGCGATTGGAATGAAAATTGACTTTTTCCAGTCCTGGGGCCACTGCTGAGTTTTCTAACTTTGCTGGCATATTGAGTGCAGCACTTTCACAGCATCATCTTTTAGGATTTGAAATAATTCAACTGGAANGTAATAAGGAGTTCATGATCTGAGCCACAGTCAGCTCCTGGTCTTGTTTTTCTTCACTGTATAGAGCTTTTCCATCTTTGGCTGCATAGAATATAATCAATCTGATTTCGGTGTTGACCATCTGGTGATGTTCATGTGTAGAGTCTTCTCTTGTGTTGTTGGAAGAGGGCCAGGCTTAGTAAATCTTTAATCCAATTTTCTGTTGATGGGTGGGGCTGTGTTTCCTCCCTGTTGTTTTACTTGGGCCCAAACTATGGTGGAGGTGAATGAGTGTGTGAGTGAAGTTTCTCAGTTGTGTCTGCCTCTTTGCAACCCCGTGGACTGTAGCTCACCAGGCTCCTCCATCCATGGGATTCTCCAGGCAAAATATTGGAGTGCGTTGCCATTTCCTTCTCCAGGGGATCTTCCTGACCCAGGGATCAAACCCAGGTCTCCCACATTGCAGGCAGAGGCTTTAACCTCTGAACCTGGAGATAATGGCGACCTCCTTCTAAAGGTCCCATGCATGCACTGCTGTAGTCAGTGCTCCCAACCCTGCATCTGGCCACTGCCGACCCATGACTCCGTCAAAGACTCTGGACACTCACTGGCAAATTTGGGTCAGTGCTCCTTTCTTCTGAGTCCTGTGAATAAGGTTCTGTTTGATCCCTCCAAGAATCTGTTTCCCCAGTCCAGTGTAAGTTCTGGTGGCTCTGTGGTATGGTTAATGGTGACCTCCTCCAAGAGGGCTTATGCCATACCCAGGTCTGCTGCACCCAGAGATTCTGCCCCTGCAGCAGTCCACTGCTGACCCATACCTACCAGAGACACTCAAACACAGTTCTGCCTCAGTCTCGATGGAGTCTCTGGGTCCTGGTGTGCACTAGGTTTGTTTGAGCCCTCTGAGCATCTCTGGCAAATATAGGGCTTGATTCTAATGTGATTTTGCCCCTCCTACTGTCTTGCTGTGGTTTTTCTGCCCTTGGACTGGGGTATCTCCTCACAGCCGCTCCAGCACCCTGCAACCTCTGCTCCAGCACTGCGCAGTAGCTGCTCTTTGTGCTTGTCTTTGGGCCCAGAAAGTAGCAAATATGTCAGTTTTGATACTCGCATATTCCTGTATATCCCAGGGCAATACAGCCTTATCTTGAAAGTCTCCTTTATCCTAAATCTTCATTTATCTCTGGAAAACTGAATCCCTTACTATACTCTGCACCTTTGAATTCAATTGTTATATTTGTCATGGTTTACATTTTCCATTGTTCTGATTTCTGATTTCTCTGGTTTAACTGGGTTGATGTTTTCTCATTATTTTCTAACCTAATCACGTTTGTTCCATTTCTATACCCTTGATCAAATTGCTACCATGGCCTGGAACATTTGTTTCTATATCTTTACCTATGTATATCCTTTTGGACTCCAATGTCTGACTTAAGTCCCCCATGAGACTTCAGCAATCATTGTAGCTCATATGACTCCTGTCTCCAAATATACGTATTAGTCTTTCACTTATTGCTTTATATTTTCTGACACCTTATTATTTTTCTTTTAAGTACACGGGTTATGGTTTATGATTCAATACTTGCCAAGTTTATACATAAATATGAACTTGATTGAGCAGGCAGGTATCATATTAAAATCAAAATTATTGATTAGAAAAATAAGTTGAAATATTAAAAATTGACTTGACTGAAAACCATCTTTTTATTTAAAATATTTTTGTGTAAAATCAATATTCTACTGTAAATGCATTTTGAGAATTTTATATGTGTATAAACTTATGTTGCTTAATATGAAAGACACTTAATTGCTTGTCATGGTGATAATAATAAAAATGATGATGTTGATGATGAATGAACTGAGAAGAACTGTCATTGGGGAAATTCATCTAAATTATTTATGGTACCTATACTGTTAAAACAGATATATGATTAATACTCCACATTGATATAATGGCTATGATTTATAGTATCTGCTGTTAAGTTATCAGGGCTTATCAGAACTGCAGTAGCCATCTAGGAATTTGCCCACATCCAGACTTCGTTTTGATGCTATAACTTACAAGTATCTAGACCAACATATTCTTCATCTTTTGAACTGTGTTATTGGTTCTAAGACAACATTTTGATTCTGTTAATTTTACTGAGATGCAGTATTTATAGCAAGAAACATGTCTGCATTTCTGAGCATTTGAAAATAATTTTCTCCCCGAAAAGGGAGACTGTCAGGATCACTTACTGTGCATTAAATCCTATGTCCCTTCCTTGAGATTGAGGGCATCCTTTCTACATGCTGATGGACTATACTACTAAGGACTAGACACTGACTATCTAGAGAATGGTAGTCCCCTACTACAGGGTTTATTAACACTTTATATGTTGAGGGTACGTTGGTCCTCAATGAAAACCCTACCTTTGCTTTGAGACAATGTAAGCAACATTCAGCCTGTAGAGTTATAGATAATGTTATCTGTGAGTTTCAAGGGGAAATACATAGCTAGTTTGCTATTCAACAATTTAGCAGGGCTTAACAAATGACCATAACAAATGAGACATTACTTTGCCAACAAAGGTCCGTCTAGTCAAGGCTATGGTTTTCCCTGTGGTCATGTATGGATGTGAGAGTTGGACTGTGAAGAAGGCTGAGCGCTGAAGAATTGATGCTTTTGAACTGTGGTGTTGGAGACTCTTGAGAGTCCCTTGGACTGCAAGGAGATCCAACCAGTCCATTCTGAAGGAGATCAGCCCTGGGATCTCTTTGGAAGGAATGATGCTAAAGCTGAAACTCCAGTACTTTGGCCACCTCATGCGAAGAGTTGACTCATTGCAAAAGACCCTGATGCTGGTAGGGACTGGGGGCAGGAGAAGAAGGCAATGACAGAGGATGAGATGGCTGGATGGCATCACTGACTCGATGGATGTGAGTCTGAGTGAACTCTGGGNTTTAGCTCCATCTGTTCATTCTTTCTGGAGTTATTTCTCCACTGATCTCCAGTAGTGTATTGGGCATCTACTGACCTTGGGAGTTCCTCTTTCAGTATCCTATCATTTTGCCTTTTCATACTGTTCATGGAGTTGTCAAAGCAAGAATACTGAAGTGGTTTGCCATTCCCTTCTCCAGTGGACCACATTCTGCCCGACCTCTCCACCATGACCCACCCATCTTGGGTGGCCCCACAGGGCATAGCTTAGTTTCATTGAGTTAGACAAGGCTGTGGTCCTAGTTTTCTGTGATTGACTAATTTTCTGTGATTATGGTTTCAGTGTGTCTGCCCTCTGATGCCCTCTCTCAGCACCTACCTTCTTACCTGTGTTTCTCTTACCTTGGTGTGGGGTATCTCTTACTGTTTATACTAGGATGAAAACTTCTTAAGGACTCCTTTTTCATCTCATAGCTCCTACAACAGCAGTTAGTTCTGCAGTAAGAATTTTTAACTGTTTGTTATTTTCATACTTCATTTTTTTTCTTCTTGTAGGGTTTTATAAATATGCTTCCATTTCATGCTTCATACTGTTTAATGAAAGTCACTTTCTTGTTTATTTTTCTTTTATCTTGTTGTTAGATAAAATACTCCAAGCAAACTGGAACATAGAATGCAACCTTAGAGAGGTTGTTAGTATGAAATTTAAGTTATTGCTAAGATTTTCACTTTATATATAATGATCCTTTAACTTTTTTATTGAATAATCTATTTAAATGTTACCTTTGAATTAAATATTAAATTATTTATGTGAGTATAAAAATTATATCAACTAAACATGGGATCCCAAACAAAATAAGTGAATAATGGAAAGCTCCAGGTTAAAAATGAAGAAATATATTAAAATTTCTTTTAGGGCTCTGACTTTATTGCTTATGGCAAACTTGATGCTAAAATATACCATACATCACTACTGTGACAGGCTTGAGAAAATGAAAAATACAAAGCTTTACATAAATCAACCAAAAGATCATATTAAAATGCATAACCTTTAACAGAAGAATCAAGACTTTTAACTGTTCAGAAGCTCTTTCTGCCTTACATAGTTGTTTTAGATTTTTCAAACAGTTTTATGAGAAATATTTCAAATTAATTGTTGGCAAAGCCATTGCATTTATAAAGAGGGCAAGGTTCACAGAAATTTAGCCCCAGTTTTACTAAGGTACCCTCCTATCACTTAGCACTTAGTTTTGTTTTTTGTTAAAATAATTCATGGGACAATTATATATTTTATATAATTATAATAGCTCTCCTTACAGAGGGACAAAAGAAGGAGAAAGATAAAAAGATGACTTTTATTCATCAACATTTGGTTCAGCATAGCTTTCCTATCCAACCCCACCTTTTCCCCATCTTTGCCCTCAAGCTAATGAGCAGAAAACTGATCTGGTGAGAGACAGCAAGGCAGTTAACAGGTTTTAAAACCTTATTCTATAAACCTTCCTGATACAGCTTGGGATTCAGATAAATTTTGGCTTTAGGTACTCCTGTGCTAATGCTGCCATAAATGATCCTTGGAGGAGATTAATAAATCAAGCACTATATTCACCCAAATTTAGAGAGCTACTTAATGCCTTTCTGCTCCTAATGCATATATTTCAGTACTACCAACAATTTATCACTGTATCGGGAAAACTGGACAGTAGAAGAGTTTTTGAACCCACATTTGATAGACTTAATCAGTTTGCGGGGGATCATAAAAATAACCAATCAAATGATTTCCTTCCCTCTTTCAAATTCTAAGTGACTTTTTTCCCTTTATATTTACTTAGTTGTTATACTCTTCTATGTAGCTTTTTGTTCTTGGTGTTCTTTTGAAAAATAAAGTTTTTAATTAGTATTTTCATAAAATTTCACTTTGATAGTTTCTCATTAAAAAGATGGCATACTACTTATTCATTTAACATTTATTTACTGCTTACATTTAAATGCTGGAACTGTCCATTCAGTGAGGAAACAATAGTGAATTGGACAACCAAAAATTATTTCTTTCATGGAGCCCTTATTCTATGGAATAAGACAGATTAATCAAATATGTAAAAAAGAGAGGATGGGGAAATGTTGCCTCACTTCCCATAGAGATGAAGTTTGGAGTTTATGGAATAAACATGATCTGAGAATCTGAGGCGGCTCTTGTGATATTTTTAAACCCACATTTAGGGTAACAAGACTAATTCTTTTGGTCATATAGCAGATGGTAGTGATAAACTTTGAGTGGTTGGATTTGGGTAGGCAAAGGCTAAGAGTCTTGCCAGAAGGCTATAGATGCAGCCAAAGAGTGTTTCAGTGAATTGGAAGTCAAAAGAAAACATTCAGAATGAAGCGTGAAGAGAAACAAAGATAAAAAATACACATTAGAGGTCGAATGGGTTTCCCTGGTGGCTCAGACAGTAAAGAATCAGCCAGCAATGAGAGACCTAGGTTGGGAAGATCCCCGGGTTGGGAAGAACCCCTGGAGGAGGGCATGGCGACTCACTCCAGTATTCTTGCCTGGCGGGCTACAGTCCATGGGGTCTCAAAGAGTCAGACATGACTGAGCAACTAAGCACGCACAGAAGTTGAGAAATAAAAACAGTGAAAAGGTCTAAAATATATATAATTAAGGTGTCAGGAGATGTATAATGAGGAAAAATGCAATAATTGAAAAGGTAATAGTTGTGAACTTTACAAAATTAATTAGACACACTAAGGTACAGATTCAACAAATCTCATGAGCCACAAATGAAATAAAAAGAGATCCATATTTAAGTTTTTGTTCTTATCTAGTCACTAAACGCTGGACTGGAAGAAACACAAGCTGGAATCAAGATTGCCGGGAGAAATATCAAAAACCTCAGATATGCAGATGACACCACCCTTATGCAGAAAGTGAAGAGGAACTAAAAAGCCTCTTGATGAAAGTGAAAGTGGAGAGTGAAAAAGTTGGCCTAAAGCTCAACATTCAGAAAACGAAGATCTTGGCATCTGGTCCCATCACTTCATGGAAAATAGATGGGGAAACAGTGGAAACAGTGTCAGACTTTATTTTGGGGGGCTCCAAAATCACTGCAGATGGTGACTGCAGCCATGAAATTAAAAGACACTTACTCCTTGGAAGAAAAGTTATGACCAACCTAGACAGCATATTCAAAAGCAGAGACATTACTTTGCCGACTAAGGTNCTTTATTTGGGGGGGCTCCAAAATCACTGCAGATGGTGACTGCAGCCATGAAAGTAAAAGACACTTACTCCTTGGAAGAAAAGTTATGACCAACCTAGATAGCATATTCAAAAGCAGAGACATTACTTTGCCAACAAAGGTCCATCTAGTCAAGGCTATGGTTTTCCCTGTGGTCATGTATGGATGTGAGAGTTGGACTGTGAAAAAGGCTGAGCACTGAAGAATTGATGCTTTTGACCTGTGGTGTTGGAGAAGACTCTTGAGAGTCCCTTGGATTGCAAGGAGATCCAACCAGTCCATTCTGAAGAAGATCAGCTCTGGGATTTCTTTGGAAGGAATGATGCTAAAGCTGAAACTCCAGTACTTTGTCCACCTCATGTGAAGAGTTGACTCATTGGAAAAGACTCTGATGCTGGTAGGGATTGGGGGCAGGAGGAGAAGGCAATGACAGAGGATGAGATGGCTGGATGGCATCATTGACACAATGGACGTGAGTCTGAGTGAACTCCAGGAGTTGGTGATGGACAAGGAGGCCTGGTGTGCTGCGATTCACGGGGTCGCAAAGAGTCAGACACGACTGAGTGACTGAACTGAACTGAACTGAAAGGGAAGAAGAGTTTGGGGTACATTTAGTTTGAGTTTAGTGGGATATACAGCTTATATTCATTTCTATGACTAGTTAAAATATTTTCCAGGTGTGGGAGTAGCTTCTAGTCACTCATCTTGCCCACTGTAGTACCTTACCTGGCATTATCACATGAAAATACAAGGACATGCATGAGTGCAACTAAATATATAAGATAAAGTGTTATCTTGGTACATGGAACATACCTGAATTTTCATAATATTTTTGATATTTGTCCATTTTCATAAATTTGTAATTTATAGCTATTTGTGATCTCATTGTAAGTATAAATTCTGTACTTAATTTTATAGTATAATTTTATATTCCTTTACTAGATGAGCACCCCAAAATTGAATAAGCTTCTAGAGACAAATAATGACAGGCCATAAGAATATGTCACTGCATTTCTTTTAGAAAATGAGAATTTGAAAATCTGTTTAGTTCTCAATGATTGATAACATATCCTCCATTCCATTGCCAGTTGGTTTTTATCCAAAAGATCAATTTTCCAAAGTGAAAGTAGAAGTGTTAGTCACTCAGCTGTGACCAACTCTGTGGGACCCCATGGACAACAGCCTGCCAGGCTCCTCTGTCCATGGACTTCTCCAGGCAAGAATACTGGAGTGGGTAGTCTTTCCCTTCTCCAGGAGAACTTTCTGACCCAGGGATCAGACACAGATCTTCTTTGCAAGTAGATTCTTTACCATCTGCGTCACCAGGGAAAGTGAATTATTAAAGCCCCAGTCTAGGTGTGGGGCTTTAATATCAACATGATGTGGTTAAGGAAGGCAGGCAAACCTTCAGCTGAAACTGAGTTTTAGTTATGAACTTTTGACCCCATGCAAACTACTTAATCTCTTGAAGCTTTCATTGCTTCATTTATAAAATTATACCTAATGGTATTTTCTTCAAAGTGTAATAGAAAAGTTTTAAAAAGCTCATGCATTTAAAACAACACAACCTCAGAAGCATTGCCCTGTAGCTGGAAATAATACTGATCTGGAAAACACAAGACTCTCACAAAGAGGTTTCCAGTAACATATTACAATGATAATGTTGATACCCATTTTTGTCTTCTTCAGTGCTGGGAATAGGGACATGCATGCCGTCAGCTTTCTATTTCTCCCTAACTTCTCCCTTATTAAGACGGGAAGATTCTTTTGGCTGCAGTTCCCAGACATGCTCAGGAGAGAGAGTGGGAGGATGAGGAGCAAAGAGAAGCATTTTGCATCAGCAGGTACCTGCAGTCAGGGAGGGCAGCAAGCTAGCCAGCACCAGATCCAAGATCCCTCCTCTTGCCTGCCTCCCTGGCTGCTTCTTTCCTCATGAAGTCATCACTGGGAAGCAAACACTGGCAGTAGGAGAGGATAGCCTGAGATCTGGCCTGCAGTCTGACAGTATCTTTCTGGCACACGGTAGTGCAAAACATTCCCATTAGTGCTCCACATTCATCCTGGCTGCTAAGCACAGCCAAGGAAAGGAGCCAAGAGGAAATTCCCTGTTGAGGAAACACTGGGGGATACAGCAGCACAGGTGAGCAGAGCAAGAAATGGGCCATTGGTTGACCCTGCAAAGAAGGCTAGTTGGCAGAAAACTCTGTATCTACTCTGGTGTCTCCAAAGGACAAGTAAAGAAAATTTAATGAGAACTTCCATAAGGATGAAATGAGAAGAATTACATAGATACAAAGCAGAAAAATTCTCCAGTTAGTAACAACGGAAAAAAAGGTAATTTCTAAAATCTTGGCATTTATATAAACCTTGGTTTATACAGTTCTTGGTGAAAATTTACTTCCCAAATTGATTTTAGGTTAGAAATGATTCTAGCATTTCCCAAGGTATGTTCTTTAGGATGCTATTTTGTTTTATGGAGGGAAAAAGTCTTGGAAATGCTGAGTTAAAGGTTGAGTTAAACAAATGGTAATGGTTTCCCTTTATTGTTGTATATGCCTTTTTAAAATATGCTGATGTGGAATAAATTTAGCACACAGGGTTTTACACTTACTTGAGCACTTATTTTCTCCAACACACTTTTGAAAAGGGAAGTTTACAGAACTATCATCTTCCCAGGTGGCACTAATGGCAAAGAAACTGCCTGCCAATGCAGGGGAAGTAAGAGACAAGGGTTTCATCCCTGGGTCTGGTTGATCCTCTGGAGAAGGGCCTGGCAACCCACTCCAGTATTCTTGCCTGGAGAATCCCATGGATAGAGAATCCTAGTGGGCTATAGGCCATACGGTTGTAAAGAGTTGGACATGATTAAAGCAACCTAGCGTACACACACACACTCAGTACTAAAATAGTGCAGGCTGCATTTAGGAGAAACATGACCTATTCTAGTAATGGGTCCTGGACAATTTGAGATGAGAAAAAGATTTCTAAGTTTATGTAAACTAACTATATTATTTCTTCTGTAATATTCTGAAACTCCATACATACCAATTAATATTATCCTCAGAATAACTCAACTAGGTGTCTTGGAATAACTTCAGCTAAATGATCCAGATTTTCTGTTCTCTCTTCCTATTTTAGTTTCCTTTTGTCTAAATGTTCTTTAGGTCTAAAAGTATTGACTAAACACTTATCATGCCACTGAGACACTTGTGTACTGTGTCACATTTATAATCCACATGAAATACACTTCCCAGTATTCATGCCATTTAGTAGTTTTCCCATCTTGAATTTCTACAGGCCTCCTGAAATGCTTTTACCAATAAAATGTACAAGAAATAGTGTCACTCAGTTCCAGCCCTAGACATTAAGAAAGTGCAATATTTCTTGCTTTTTTATTTTAGAACCTTAGCTTGTAGTACCAGGGAACACACTGTATAAAAATCTATCAAAAATATCCTAATGGAGACAGGGTGTATGAACAGTCTCTGCAAATGACAAATCAGTTGGAAAGAGACCATGTACAAGAGAGTGTGCATATTCTCAATTATATATGTGCATATACATATATATCTATAACTATATAGGACATGCATATAAAACCAACTACAAAATATATGTATATAAACTCTATAGACATGTATATATATTATATATATATATATACACTATATGTCTGAAATCCATATAAATGTTGTATGTACCTATTTAAAATATAGTTGTATATATTTACATTAGAGATATATGATGCATGTATATATAAATGTATAGGATACACACACACAGGAAATCTAAATATGTTTCTGGATTTATATCAAGAAATGGATACAATTTATCTCATTTAATCTTCACATAATCCTACAAAATAGGCATTATACTGTCCAAATTATAGAAGCAGAAGTGAAATTCAAAGTGCTCATAGATCTTACTCAAGCCATAAAGGGTTTAACTCAGAACTATATAATGCAAGTGTCCATGTAGTCGTTATTCCAATCTGCATCTCTTTTCAGTCAGAATGATTGGGAAAAATTGTCTAATTGATGTTAATCAACACAAATTGCAAGCAGCAGCAAATCTGTAAATTCCTGTGTGTGTTGCTCGTGGCACTGCTTAGGGGCTGTGGCCAAACAACCCATCAACATCACCCCACAGTATTGGTCTTTTCACACCATGAAAAGGCTAACCTCGTTACTCAAATCCTGTACCACAAAGCTAGTCCTAGACCAACTTGACATATAGATCAGCATTTCTAGACATTAATGTTCCTATGATTTGGGGATCTTGATAAGGATCGATTAGAATTCAGTACATCTTGTAGAAGGCCTGTGTTTCTGCATTCCTAACAAGTCCCCAGATGATGCTAGCCCTGGACCACACTTTGAGCATCAAGGATCTAGATGAGTTTGTTCTTACAGTGCTTCTTTATACCGCTTCTTCCCCACCGCTGTCTGCCAATAGTTTACCAGCTTGACCATCATGACAAGTACCCTGGCTCAGTTGAAATTCAGATATTTTTCCCTGCTGTTCAATCTCTATTAAAGTTACTAGTCTTGTGGTATAGTGATTTGAATTTTTCTAATTAAAAAATTTCCTACTAATCTCAATTAATAAAAATAGTTTTAAATTCAACCCCTCCAGAAAAAGTAATCTGCTATCTTCCATACTTTTATCCAAAAATATATAAATAATGATGAAATATCCGTGCTGAAATAACCTATCAAGAAACAGGGTTTTTGTTGCTATGTTGTTAGTGTTTGGCAAGGAAATATTTTGGTAAATATCCGTTAATAGCTTTTAGGTATTAAAAGTTTGCTTCTCTGAGTAAATGGAGGATTAATCTTGAACCTACTTATAAAATGAGAAGCAGAGGAGAAATGCAAGCCATATTCATTTTTTTCTTCTCAATCTCCTCCTAAGCTCCTGGGGTCTTAAGCATGAGAGTTGTTGTGATAGCATATAAATATATATACATGTTTTCCTCAATTTAGGTTGGGTTACATCCTAGTAAACCCATCATAAGTTGAAGGCATGACCATCATTTTTGCCATTAGTCTTGAATCTCNCTAAAAAAATGTCCAGTATTTTCCTAATCTTTTTAATATGACAGTTTTGGGTCAATCATTCTTTTACGTGAAGTCTAACTTAATGAAGCTGGGATTGTAAAGTGAGGTGTTCGTAATCCTTAGAATTACAATAGCCAGCTAGTGCTGCCTGCCAATGGTTTGCCAGAAGATAAGGAAATTTCTTTAGCTTTTGGTTTGATCCACTTGTCCTTGTTTCTGAGTAGGTCTCAGAACTCATCTTCAGAGAAAATTATGGGCAATGAACTGCCAATGCTTCCATCTAGGGCTTTGGAGACCCAATTATTTCTATTTAGGCAATCTGACAGAAAGAAATGGAGAAAAGAAACCCAATTTAACTGCATCCTGAATAAAATTCCACCATTATGAACTAGATATACTTTTCAATAGATCTTTTTCTTTAGGGGGAACAAATTGCTATTATCTACAAAAACAAAACTGTGGAAAATTCTTAAAGAGATGGGTATACCAGACCACCTGACCTGCTTCCTGAGAAATCTGTAATCAGGTCAAGAAGCAATAGTTAGAACTGGACATGGAACAACAGNACATAAATGTGTGTATATGTATAGCATACATTTATATGACATATAGTATAAATATATATGCATTCTGAAAATATTCTAAATGCAGCAGCTATTTTGGTCATTTTATTTTTCCAAAGGATTGATTCAAAAACATTGGAAAGTGTACTACCAGTTAAATAATTTCAATTAAATACCTCCAGAGCATTGGTCTAGAACATTTTATTTGTTTTTGGTAATAGGAGGTAGCAAATCTATAGTCTGAGTAAGAATTATTTTTGGAAGAGAACAAAATCTCATGCACTTGTACTTTTAAAACATTTTAGGTGGAATCATACATCTACCTGAGTAGTATAATTTGTCTACCTATAAACAATGAAACACACTTTATCGTGCTTGATTACACGATATAATGCAGCTGTGCTTCATGCAAAGCAGAAATAAATGAATGTAAAATGAAGCTGTTTGCTTAAAATAACTTAGTTCTTGATTTCAATTGTCTTAAGTTAATGAAAACAAGTTGATATGAGTGCAGATGTTGGTCATGACTTGGAACATNTGACCTGCCTCTTGAGAAATCTGTATGCAAGTCAGGAAGCAACAGTTGGAACTGGACGTGGAAAAACAGACTGGTTCCAAATAGGAAAAGGAGTGCATCAAGGCTGTATATTGTCACCCTGCTTATTAACTTATATGCAGAGTACATCATGAGAAATGCTGGGCTGGAGGAAGCACAGGCTGGACTCAATAATGCTGGGAGAAATATCAATAACCTCAGATATGCAGATGACACCACCCTTATGGCAGAAAGTAAAGAAGAGCTAAAGAGCCTGTTGATTAAAGGGAAAGAGGAAAGTGGCTTAAAGCTCAACATTCAGAAAACTAAGATTATGGCATCTGGTCCCATCACTTCATGGAAAATAAATGGGGAAACAGTGAAACAGTGTCAGACTTTATTTTGGGGGGCTCCAAAATCATTGCAGATGGCAATTGCAGCCATGAAATTAAGACGCTTACTCCTTGAAAGGAAAGTTATGACCAATCTAGATAGCATATTAAAAAGCAGAGACATTATTTTTCCAACAAAGTTCTGTCTAGTCAAGGCTATGGTTTTTCCAGTCATTGTGTATGGACGTGAGAGTTGGACTGTGAAGAAAGCTGACTGCTGAAGAATTGATGCTTTTGAACTGGGGTGTTGGAGAAGACTCTTGAGAGTCCCTTGGACTGCAAGGAAATCCAACCAGTCCATCCTAAAGGAGATCAGTCCTGGGTGTTCATTGGAAGGACTGATGTTGAGGCTGAAACTCCAATACTTTGGCCACCTGATGTGAAGAACTGACTCATTGGAAAAGACCCTGATGCTGGGAAAGATTGAGGGAAGGAGGAGAGGGGGATGACAGAGGATGAGTTGGTTGGATGGCATCATTGACTCGATGGACATGGGCTTGGGTGGACTCTAGGAGTTGGTGATGGACAAGGAGGTGTGGCGTGCTGCGGTTCATGGGGTCACAAAGAGTTGGACACAACTGAGTAACTGAACTGAACTGAATTTACTAAATTAATTTATTAGTCCTGACAGCTTTTTTGTTGGAGTTTCTTAGGCTTCTCTCTATATATATCAATAGTATTGTGACATCTGCAAATCATGAGAGTTTTACTTTTTCTTTTCCTATTTAGATGTCTTCTCATTTTCTTGCCTAAATGCTGTGACTTGGGCTTCCAATGCTATATTAACTATGAAAATGAAAGTGAAAGTGTTAACATGCTCAGTCAAACAAGACAAGAATGTCCAGTATTGTCTGCCAATAGTGGGCATTCTTGTCTTGTTCCTGATCCTACAGGGAAAGCTTTCAGCTTTTCACCATTGAGAATCATTTTAGCTGTGGGTTTGTCATATATGGGGTTATTATGGTGAAATACATCCTCTCTAAGTCCACTTTGTTGATTGTTTTAACCGTAAATAGATGGCAAAATTTGCCACATTCTTTTTCTATATCTATCGAGGTGATCCTTTTTATTCTTCATTTTATTAATGTGACATGTCATGTTGCTTGATCTGTGGATGAGAAATCCTTGCATCTCTGAATGAATCCCATGTTATTGTGGTATAGGATCCTTTTAATATGTTGTTGGATTCAATTTTCTAATATTTTGTTGAGGATTTTTGCATGCCTGTTCATGGATATCAGCCCATTACTTTCTTTTTTTTTCTTGATGTTTTTGTCTGGCTTTGATATCTGGGTAATACTGGCTTTGTAAAATGTATTTGATTGGTTTCTCCTGTCTTCATTTTTTAAGAGAATATGTGAAAAAATAGGTATTAAATCTTCTTTGAATGTTATGTATTACTCATCAGTAAAGCTATTTAGTCGTTTTCAGCAAAACTGATCATACAAGTGAATGCTAGATTGCCATAGCATGATTTTTTTTGGATCGAGTAAATAATTTTTTCAGTTCATTTGGCAAGAAAAACTATAGATTCTGTTTTGAATGACAATCTTAAATCAGCAGTGCACACAACATAGAGCAGTTCTTTTATGTTAAACAAGAAAGTAAAAATATAGATATCAAATTTGTCATTATGAGCAACTATCAGTTCAGTTCAGTTCAGTCGCTCAGTCGTGTCCGACTCTTTGAGACCCCTTGGACTGCAGTGCACCAGGCTTCCCTGTCCATCACCAACTCCCAGAGGCTGCTCACACTCATGTTCATTGAGTTGGTGATGCCATCCAATAATCTCACCCTCTGTTGTTCCTTTCTCCCACCTTCAATCTTTCCAAGCATCAGGATCTTTTCCAAGGAGTCAAGTCTTCAATCAAGACTTCAATCAAGTCTTCAAAGTTTCAGAGTCTCAGCTTCAGCATCTATCGAACTAATTAAAGGGAGGGATTACAGTTACAATTACAGCTGTTAACTGTAATTGTAATTACTGTGCATTTGCTTTGTATTGGAAATTCATGTAAAAGAAATGATTTACATTTAATCCTCACAAATATAATGGAACTACTTCTATTATACCCACATTATATATAAGAAAGTATCAAAGACAGAATCTTGATTTCTTCTGGTATTACAGTTAATTCAGAAATATTTCAGATAAGCTCTTGATCATTAATATCTTCTTCCCCAGATTGCACCTGTGTGTCTCCTGGAACGGAAACCTACTCATATAAACTTGTAAGTATCATAGTGGGTTGGGCTTCCCAGGTGACTCAGCCAATGCTGGAGACATGAGCTTTATTCCTGGATCAGGAAGGTCCCCTGGAGAAGGAAATGGCAACCCACTCCAGTATTCTTGCCCAGGAAATCCCAGGGACACAGGAGAGTGGCAGGCTACTCATGGTGTCACAAAAAAGCTGGACACAACTTAGTGACTAAACAACAATAAATTATAGAGGCAGGCTCTGAGATACATGCTCATCCTCTGGTCTTTGCTTCAGCTACAGGGTTTTCGTGTGTGTGTGTGGGGGGGGGGGATTTGGGATTTTTGTTGTTTTCTTGTTTTTTGTTGTCATTTTGGTTTTGTTGTTGTTGCTGCTTGTTTTATTGTGGGTTCCTGACCTCCTAAGCTAGTACTGACATAGTATCTTTTTTTAAAAAAACTGGAGGATAATTGCCTTACAATGTTGTGTCAGTTTCTGCTGTACAACAATGAAAATCAGCCATAAGTGTATATATACATATCCCGTCTCTCTCAAGCCTCCCTCCTACCCACCCTGGCCACATCGCACCCCTCTACGTCTTTGCAGAGCCCTGGGCCAGGCTCTGCGTGTTATACCGCAGTTTCCCACTGTCTAGTCTACACATGGTCGTGTTCATGTCACTGGTATCCTCTCTATTCATCCCACCCTCTCTTTTCCCGACTATGTCTGCAAGTCCACTCTCTGTTTCTACATCTGTGTCTCTATTCCTCCCTGTAAATACATTTCAGTACCATTTTCCTAGATCCCATATATATGCATTAACTGTTTTTCTTTTTAGCATGATTTTTAAGTTGAGGCTATGTCTCTTAGACATGATCTTTTCTCTGATGAGGAAAAAGTGTTAATGACAATGTATTATATCCAAAGATCTTGTGATGAATAGGTACATAATAAACTTCTGCCTTTTTTCTATAAATTGAAAAATTGTCCCCTGATTCATATAAGGACACTTTCCAAGTAGCACCGGCTTCTGTTCCTTCTCAGAGGAAAGGAACCAAAAGGCTTAAGTATAGAATAATATTATAAGATCAAATTTCTCAATTGAATTTATGGCCAAAGTAATTTCTATTAGCTTGGGTAGGTACATTTCCATGCAGAATAAGAATTTGCAGAACTGACTCAATAATTGACAATGTACAAGGCAGAGAAAAGCATGCTGTAATGTTAAGTCTTTAGAAAACAGGTTTCAGTTGATCCAGAAACTAGAAGCAGAGATTTACTAAAATTAAATTCAACCCACAAAGATGGAATTATAAACAATGTGGCTAGACTAGCTTTGAGCAATGATTTTTTTTCTCTCTTGGTTTCAATACATCTACATTATGAAAACCAGTTGGAGAGTTTTGCTCCTGTGGGCTGAAATATTAGGGCTTTCTGTGTATGCTTTTATGATTATCAGGATGAAATATGATAGTGCCATTTTTAGCTTGCTATTATCTCTGATGGATGTCATCCTAACACAATTGCTTGTACAGCATATGTCAGAAACAAGTCACACTTGTCTAAAACAGCTATTTCACTAGGCAAATCTGGCTCTTTTGGCTACATTCTGAATGTAAGTCTCAAAATGCTTTAAAAATAGAAAGCGAAGAACTAAAACAATGCTGATAAAAAACTGTACTTGAAAAAGGTACAGGTAGACCTATTACTCTTAGTGTCATTTAGCACTGATTGTAACAAAAGGAATCATCTATACTTTTGCATAATTAAAGGATCAGAACTTTTTTGTGTTGCTTTTTGTTTTTTTGTTATTTGTTCCTTTCTCTCAAGGGTTTTTATTGTATCTTATAACCCATTTTCTAAAATATTTCATTTATAATTCTGGAGACCCCTTGCTCTATCTAGATGTAAATATTTATTAGGGAACAAATATAGCAGAAATTGTCCAAAATAAGTTGTGGACATTTTCTATTAAAATAATTATTTAAGAAACTAAATATTCATTTGAGTTTGTTAAACAATTAATTTTCACTGATGTTTCTGGTTTTCGACTACTCTTTTCTTCCCTGTTCTGAAATTACAAGAAAAGAAAAAAGTAAATACAGTTTTGTGTTTTCACAGAACCTTAACCCAGCATTTATGACATCACAGAGACCCCCTATCTATTGTGTAGTCAATTGAAGTAATAAGAAAATACATTGTACTTTTCAGACTATTTTTTATGCAGCAGTATAAAATCTAATAAAAAATAAAATGATATTTTAAAAAGACTTTTCCAGAGCTTCTTATCGCATATGCATTCAGTTCAGTTCAGTCGCTCAGTCCTGTCCAACTCTGAGATCCCATGAACTGCAGCACACCACGCTTTCCTGTCCATCACCAACTCCCAGAGCTTGGTCAAACTCATTTCCATAAACTCAGTGATGCCATCAAACCATCTCATCCTATGTTGTCCCCTTCTACCCCCACTTTCAGAGTCTTTTCCAATGAGTTGACTCTGCATCAGGTGTCCAAAGTATGAGACCTTAGCTTCAGCATCAGCTCTTCTAATGAATATTCAGGATTGATTTCCGTTGGGATTCACTGGTTTGATCTCTTTGCAGTCCAAGGGACTCTCAAGAGTCCTTTTCAACACCACAGTTCAAAAGCATCAATTCTTTGGTGCTCAGCCTTTTTGTTCCAAATCTCACATCCATACATGAATACTGGAAAAACCATAGCTTTGACTATATGGATCTTTGTTGACAAAGTAATGTCTCTGCTTTGCGTCTAGATTTTCTGTCTAGATTAGTGATAGCTTTTCTTCCAAGGAGCAAGTGTGTTTTAATTTCATGGCTGCAGTCACCATCTGCAGTGATTCTGGAGCCCAAAGGAATAAGGTCTGTAACAGTTTCCATTGTTTCTCCATCTATTTGCCATGAAATAATGGAACTAATATATAGTATAATATACATCCTCCAGATTTAAAACTTGTTACATTTTTGCCAACTTTTGCTTTATAGTAAGGCTTCCCAGGTGGTGCTAAGTTACTTCAGTCTTGTCCAACTCTGTGCGACCCCCATGGACAGCAGCCTACCAGGCTTCTCTGTCCACAGGATTCTCTAGGCAAGAACACTGGAGTGGGTTGCCATTTCCTTCTCCAGGTGGTGTTGGCACTGGAGAAGAAAGAACCTGGTTGCCGATTCAGGAGATGTAAGAGATGCAGGTTCAATCAGGTTCAATCAGGAAGATCCCCTGGAGGAGGGCATGGCAAACCACTCCAGTATTCTTTCCTGGAAAATCCCATGGATGGAGGAGTCTGGTTGGCTATAGTCCATGTGATCACAAAGAGTTGAACATGACTGAAACAACTTAGCACACATGCACAAACACACACACATTGCTGATATTAATTTATATATTTCTTCACTTTCCTTTGATGAAAGAAAAATTTGAACACTTCTGCATGCATTTCTAAAACATACTGATAACTATTCAAATCCTCATGTTATATATTTGCCAATAGGACTTTTTAATTTATGGAATTAGGTTATAGTTGAGTTGTACCTGGTTTGTGACTTGTTTGTATTGTTTCAGTTCAGTTCAGTTCAGTTCAGTCGCTCAGTCAGGTCCAACTCTTTGTGACCCATGAATCACAACATGCCAGGCCTCGCTATCCATCACCAGCTCGAGGAGTTCACTCAATCTCATGTCTATCAAGTCGGTGATGACATCTAACCATCTCATCCTCTATTATCCCCTTCTCCTCCTGCCCCCAATCCCTCCCAGCATCAAGGTCTTTTCCAACAAGTCAACTCTTTGCATCAAGTGGACAAAGTATTATATTGTTTAGGCATAAATAGAGAATTCCAGAAAAAAATATCTATTTCTGCTTTATTGACTATGCTAAAGCCTTTGACTGTGTGGGTCACAATAAACTGTGGAAAATTCTGAAAGAGATGGAAATACCAGACCACCTGACCTGCCTCTTGAGAAATCTATATGCAGGCCAGGAAGCAACAGTTAGAACTGGACATGGAACAACAGACTGGTTCCAAATAGGAAAAGGAGTACGTCAAGGCTGTATATTGTCACCCTGCTTATTTAACTTCTATGCAGAGTACTTCATGAGAAACGCTGGACTGAAGAAGCACAAGCTGGAATCAAGATTTCTGGGAGAAATCTCAATAATCTCAGATATGCAGATGATACCACCCTTATGGTAGAAAGTGAAGAAGAACTAACTAAAAAGCCTCTAGATGAAAGTGAAAGAGGAGATTGGAAAATTTGGCTTAAAGCTCAACATTCAGAAAATGAAGATCATGGCATCTGGTCCCATCACTTCATGGGAAATAGATGGGGAAACAGTGTCAGACTTTATTTTTTGGGGCTCCAAAATCACTGCAGATGGTGATTGCAGCCATGAAATTAAAAGACGCTTACTCCTTGGAAAGAAAGTTATGACCAACCTAGACAGCATATTGAAAAGCAGAGACGTTACTTGGCCAACAAAGATCCATCTAGTCAAGGCTATGGTTTTTCCTGTGGTCATGTATGGGTGTGAGAATTGGACTGTGAAGAAGGCTGAGCACTGAAGAATTGATGCTTTTGAACTGTAGTGTTGGAGAAGACTCTTGAGAATCCCTTGGACTGCAAGGAGATCCCACCTGTTCATTCTAAGGGAGATCAGTCTTGGGTGTTCTTTGGAAGGACTGATGCTGAAGCTGAAATTCCAATACTTTGGCCACCTCATGCGAAGAGTTGACTCATTGGTAAAGACCTTGATGCTGGAAGGGATTGGAGGCTGGATGAGAAGGGGACGACAGAGCATGAGATGGCTGGATGGCATCACGGACTCAATGGACATGAGTTTGGGTGAACTCTGGGAGTTGGTAATGGACAGGGAGGCCTGGCGTGCTGCAGTTCATGGGGTCACAAAAAGTCGGACACAACAGGGTGACTGAACTGAACTGAACTGAGGTATAAGTAATCAAGTGTCAGTTTGTATTTTTGAGTATCTCTAAGAAAATGTACATTTTCTTACAGATTCACGATAACACGATTACAGCTAATAAAATTAACAGCAATCTTTCAGTAGTGTCTAATTTGCTTACACCCCCTAGAAGAAAAATTATGACCAACCTAGATAGCATATTCAAAAGCAGAGATATTACTTTGCCAACTAAGGTCCATCTAGTCAAGGCTATGGTTTTTCCAGTAATCATGTATGGATGTGAGAGTTGGACTGTGAGGAAGGCTGAGCGCCGAAGAATTGATGCTTTTGTGGTGTTAGAGAAGACTCTTGAAAGACCCTTGGATTGCAAGGAGATTCAACCAGTCCATTCTGAAGGAAATCAGCCCTAGGATTTCTTTGGAAGGAATGGTGCTAAAGCTGAAACTCCAGTACTTTGGCCACCTCATGTGAAGAGTTGACTCACTGGAAAAGACTTTGATGCTGGGAGGGATTGGGGGCAGGAGAAGAAGGGGACGACAGAGGATGAGATGGCTGGATGGACTCACTGACTCGATGGATGTGAGTCTGAGTGAACTCTGGGAGTTGGTGATGGACAGGGAGGCCTGGCATGCTGCAATTCATGGGGTGGCAAAGAGTCGGACACGACTGAGGGATTGAACTGAACTGAACTGAATATCCATCCATGTCAGATTTCCTCTATTGCCTCCTAAATATATATTTTACAAGTTTATTTATTCAAATATATGATAAAACAATGTCTAAAGTTTGTGTTAGTTTTATGTATATCTAGTTTCTTTAAATTGCTACTCCCCCTTTTTTTTCTTGTCACTGACACATTATATCAACACTATCGATAGTCCTGTATAAATGTCTCATATTCTGTGGCTGTTTTCTTTCTTGTGAAATCTTTTAACTTGCTTTCCTATCCTGTATCATAATAATGGATATTATCTATAGAAGTTGGTTAGATTCTGGTTCTAGTTTTGACAAAATTGTTTCATGGAAGATACTAGGTGCTTTAAATCGCTTCATGTCAAAGGGCACAAAATAGCTAGTTATCCTAATTCTGAGGCTAATGTGAAAGGTGAGCCCAGGTGTTGGGAGCCTGATTATTTAGATAGTCTCATCATACTTTTTGCTAATAGGTTCATAACTGGTGACAGTTACCACAATCAATTTCTTCTTAGGGTGTCAAAAGAGAGATTTTTCTATTCTGTCTTTACCTTCACGTTTGCTGGCTGAGATTATTCTGACTTTGCTCTTGATGGTCATTTGGCCCTATTTGCCCATATTGTAGGACTTCCCTGATGGCTCGGCAGGTAATGAATCTGCCTGCAATGCAGGAGACACAGGTTTGATCCCTGGTTTGGGAAGATTCCTGGAGAAGGGAAATGGCAACTTCCTCCAGTATTCTTGCCTGGGAAATCCCATGGACAAAGGAGCCTCGTAGGCAACAGTCCACGGGGTCACAAAGAGTCGGACACGACTGAAGTGACTGAGCACGCACACATACCCTTGTTGTGGGGTTTGTGAGCTTCACTATCATCTAGCTGTGCCAAGGAGATTAGCAACATGTTGTTATTTTTCTCTGTCCTGTTTTCTCTTCCTCTGTCTAACCCTGGGTTTGGTTTTCAGGAGGGAATCTCAAAGAGATTTAAAGAATCTATGTTACTGCAGTGATATCCTCTATGTCACCTTAATGTTTTAATGTCTTCTTTAACCAACCCTTTCTATGTGCATCCCCAGCTTCCCATTTCTGTTCTCTTTTTTCCCTCCTAAACATTTCTTGTCCAATTGGCAGTTTAGTTTCCATTAATAAAATGGAAGGGCAGAGCTGATTTTGCGTATATAAACTGTAGCTAATTACACAGCTGTGTGCCAGAATTACATAGGACCTTATTAGTGAAAAACTAAAGCTTACTTCTGCAGTCTAAAATCTGTCTCTAGTATCATTTTCATTTATCAAGATGCCCAGAATAAATCTGGTATCAGATTGTCCCAAGGTATTTCTTGAAGCCGTTGGTCTTTTATTTATTTTTACTGGAAATATCATCACTTTACTCTTCCCTTGACAGTTCTTGGTCATGTTAGAACGTCCTCTACAATTCCTTGGAACTTATTCACATTCTCAGGAGATGCTTTTGCCAATAGGATTTTTAATTTGTGGTTTTAGGTGTATAGTTCAGTTGTACCTGGATTGTGGCCATTTGCATTGTTAATATATCATCCTTTTATTTTATGAAAATATGTGTATTCCCATCCCAACATTCACCCTGAGTTGTTCCCGTTGGAGGGGAACATACATTAATATTAGCTTCTCCACCTAGGGACTGGGCACTGCACACAGGAGCACTTGTCTCTAAACACAGTATGTGAGGTCTAAAAGACAAGGTTAGAAGAGCAAATAATATTTTGCATTTGCCTCTATAAGCTGCCTCGTTTCTAAAAGAGTAACAACTAAAGGTTACTAAATAAGATACTTGCAGTAAGAAGAAATTCAGCCGTTTACTTTGGATTTGAGATTTCATCATAATCAACAGTAGCACATTCATATCCTTCCTTCTCATTAGATAAAAGTTACTGGGCTGTATATTTAGACTGGCAGGTATGGATAAACTACACCAAATTAAGCTAAATGGTTATACAAAGGAGCCAGTAAAGACCATTGGAGAATAAGCCACAATTATAGGTAAAAGTGCCTGTTTTCACTGTAGAAAATACTGATGTTAGAAGATAGTTGGCAACCAAATGTTTCCACCAGCAGAGTGTGATTCAAAAGGTGTCCCCAAATTAAATTTACATCAACATATATCAGCCTCAGAGCACCTCTCATCCTTTCCAATACTAAAATTCTTATCATCAGGCTTTAACAACATCTGTCTTTCCCACATAGTTTATTTGTAAATACTGAGATAATTCACCTTAAATTTGACCAAGACATCCATGTTCCTAAGTCATTTTAGGTCAATAATCAAAAACTGTATTAGGTGTTTGTGTCAACCAACTGGCTGGTCATGGTGCTGCTATATGTGGGTGAGTCCACTGATCATCATAGCTCATTTGGTAAAGAATCTGCCTGCAGTGCTGGAGACCTGGATTTGATTCCTGGGCCAGGAAGATCCCCTGAAGAAGGAAATGACAACCCACTACAGTATTCTTGCCTGGAGAATTCCAGGGACAGAGGAGCCTGGCAGGCTACAGTCCATGGGATCACAAGAGTCAGACACAACTTAGTGAGTAAACCACCACCACTGATCACCATATTACATGTGTGTGTGTGTGCATATGCATATGTGTATTATGACTTTAAGTATAACTATGTGTATCAGTATCTTAACCACATACAGGAAAATTATTTTTGAAAACTTCAAAACAAATAATTTGACTATCCCTAATTGATTATACTAAGCCTGGTGCTGCAGTCCATGGGGTTGCAAATAGTCGGACACGACTGGGTTATTGAACAACAGCAACAAATGATTATGCTATAAGGACAAAAAGAGCTACAATGAAATGTAAAACAGGATTCAGTGATGGCATCAATATTTTCAATAGCAATATTGATATTGTTATTATGAAACTATTTAGTATACATTGAAGGATGAGGCAAATATGCAGTTATGTTGATGGTATGTGGAACTAGTTTAACATACAAGAAAAGCACACATAAACTATTTTCAAAAGATAATCAAAAGTCCTATATCTTTACATTTAAATTGATAGTATGGGTACAAACTCTTTATCTGCAGAAAAAATCTTTATTGGCTTTAACTGCTGAGAAGGGCCAGTATCCCAACCCGCTAACAATGATTACCCATCACCCAGAAGTGGACTCAACTTTATTTTCTGCAGAAAGCAAGTAGAGCTTCTCACAGATATGACTGGTTCTAGATCTGGCTGGGATAGAGAATATATTATATATCGGGATATAGAAAACAAAATATTTATCAAATATTACTGATGCTGTGCTAAACGGAAATGAGTCTATCTGAAAGGGTGTTTCTGGTTAAAAACGGGATAATTTGAACATCACAAAAAGCAGTGACTGCAACTGATTGACACCCATCAAATATGTTACAAAATCCATGATTTCATACTGAAAATAAAAAGAGCTAAATTGGTAAACTTGAAAGTTTTCTAGCACATCAATTTCAATGTATCCTACCTATCCTATATCAAGTACTCTTCAAGATAATCAAATAGTTGATGGATAGTTGCTCTTAGAAAATAATTCCAATGAAAGAACTTCAATTTCCATTAAAGTAACTCAGTAGTAGAGATGAAGAAGTGGAGGAGTGAAATAGAAATAAAACAGATTTGTCTATCCCTGACAATTGCATAGAATTTGTGAGATGGGTGTACATAACTCTTTATTATACTCTTGTCTTTTTTTAGGTATGTTTATATAATGAAATGTTTAAAAATGCCAAAACAGAGTGTGAGGGACTTGAAGAAGAGGTACTGATTCTGTCTGTGTGGGTGCACAGAGAGTGGAACCACCACTGCATTCTCTAAACAGCGAGGATGGTGTGAACATGCCAGGCCTAGGAGAGACAGTGAACACGAACATTAGGAAGGTCACCACTGTGCTCACCCCATGGCAATAGCTTGCATTTATTTGAGAATTGAATGGATGAAAGATGGAATAAGGACAGAGATTTTTAGCGATTTTGACTTTACACATTGATTAGCCACAGAAGGTTTTTGAGAACTGGATTAAAACATTTCAATTGGGTCTTAAAGTTATATTTCTGTTGGTACAGGGAATGATCTGCATTAAGAAGTTGAACATTGCTGAAAGAGGAGTTAGCTGGTGTATTAATATATTATTCCAGATAACAGAATGTGAGTGAATAAACTAGAAGAGTTAAATGAGAGTGCAGAGGAGACAATGCCTATGAAAGAAACTGGAGATTTAGAAGCATGGAAATGGCATGACACTTTGAATGTGGAGGAAAAATGGAGAGAAGTTAAATAAATCTGTATCTGTTTGTTTATTGAAACTCCTTAAGAGAAAAAGAATGATTAGCAATTAACTAAGAGGAGGCTTTTCTCTTTGCTAGATTTAACCAAGAATTTGTGTGTATGTTTGTATGTGTGAACTGTGTTGTGCATTTCATTAATCTTCCTCTTATTTTTATTATTTATCCTTCTCATTCACTGTTATGCTGAACATAGCCAGAAAATGAGGTCAACTCAACATTTGCTTTTGCTCAAGGCTACATCAGGCAAATTAATTCTTTGTCCAATTCAGAAGAGAAATAAATCAATTACCCTTGCTGAAGGGTGGCTATCTTGAGTGCTTTTAGGAAAAACTCAGGTCATTCTAAAGAAATGTCTGAAATATCTGCAAGAGTTAAGAGCAAGATAAGCACTAATTTACCATCTCCTTCATCCCCATAAGGAAGTATTTAAAAGAGGACAAAATGTATCACTAGGTATTGTCAGGGTCAAACTAAGATTTCAGTATTTCTTTGAATAAAAGTACTATGCTCCACTGCCTAAGGTGAAGAGTGTTTTTGTATAACTGTTCTAAGAATACACATTACTAGCAGCACCACAAGGACAGCAATATCCATTTTACCCCTGGGAAAGTTGTTTTTCCCCTAAACCTTCCTAGCTCCCTCTTCTTCCCAAATTTCTTAACGTATATTGTCTTTCACAAATGAGAACCTAAGAGTCAGAAGGATGCAGAACTATGGGTTGATCGAGGATAAAAATATTTTTTAATTTATTTGGGTAGCCTAAGCATCTACTAGTGATGACAAAGTATCCCAGAGTAAACAAAGGAAGGAAGTAGTTGTTAGTTTACACATTGAAAATATAAACAGAGCAAAAAATACAGAGATGAGAGTAGAAACCAATTACATATACACTATATGCTTAGATAGGAGACAGAAAGAGATCATTCATGTACTTGAATGAGGGGTGTATTGGATAGAGTTGACTTTCAGTTGGTCAGGAAAAAAATTCTAGATTCAACTGTGGGAAAGCTTAGGTGTCTGTCTTTGTTGGCCAAGCTAAGAACAGTAGGATTAAATGGCAACCTTCTCCGGTATTCTTGCCTGGAAAATTCCATGGACAGTGGAGCCTGGTGGGCTACAGTCCATGGGGTCACAAAGTCAGTCGTTACTGAGTGACTGAGCTCACATACACACATTCTGACACTCCCTTGGTGACCACTAGGGGCAGCTTGCTTACTGATAAAGCGTTTCACCTGGAGAAACCAGTTACATAACTAACCTAGCTTGATGAAGTGACCATTGAGGCATTAAAGACACCACTGAGAATTCTGCCTTGAACCCTCCCAGAGCCACAGCACATCATATATCTCTTGATAGTTGAATTGAGAAATTAAGCAGGTGTGCGTGAAAATTAGAACCCTCCCTTAGACCTCCAGTGCTTGCCTGAACTCTCTCTCTTGCTGCATCTTCTCTTTTGCTTTTAAGTAAAATTTTTATGTGAGTATGTCAGTGAAGTTTCATGAGTGCTTTCAAATAACAAAACTTGTAAAATCTTGGCAAAGTGAATTCTTGGTAAAAGCACATGAGGCAAGGGAGAAAACGGAGAAACTGGAAAATGTGGTAAATAAGTTGGGGATTTGAGAAAAGACGGCTTCAGGCTTAGCTCTTATTACATCTGTTTTGAATGGTCTGTGGATTCACGTGTGTTAATCTCAAACCTAAGAGCTATCACTGAAGTCTCTATAAGTTCCCATTAGCATCTCCTATTTTAATTGATTTCTTAGGCTGTACTACAAAAAGATAACCAACCAAGCCCTACATTTTGCTGAAAGGTGTGGCTGACATGAGCAAAAGTATGCATGTTTTGGGGTCTTAGCTGGGAACTAGCATCCCGTCACTCCCACTGCATTGTATTGGTCAAACCAAGTCATAGGAACAGTCCAGTCTCAAGGAAACGGATACTATACTCTGTTTCTTGATCTGAGAAACTGCAGAGCCATTTTACAAATGAATGGGAACTGGGTTGATTGAAGTATTATGGTCATTTCCCCCATCTACAACACTAAGGAAAATTCAAATAAAAATACAGTGACATAAGCATTACCGTAAATTAATAGTCTAAGATCTAGTCAAATTTTCTGTATAACTCTTTTCCATTTTAAGTAAAAAATGTTCACTTTGCAAAAAAAAAAAAAAATCCTGTGAAGGAAATCTGTTGGCATATTGGTTAATGTTATAGTAGAAATGAACTCAACACTTAGAGATTTATAGAATGCATTAAAATATAGGTATACATGATAATTTGCCTATTTATTATATGATGGTATCTTCATGATAATCTTTTGTTCTGATTTTTCTGTTATGATCTTGTAGTAATTAAATCATTTTATTATTCCATAAATTCCATTCCATGTCCTCCAAATCTACTCCCCTTTGACAGTTCTTGGGTTCCAATTTTCATTCTAAGAAATGCTATTCTTGTATGAATAACTTATCCTGAAATGTGCATGTATATTTATGCACGTTAGTTGAACTTAGTTAACCAAATAATGAGGATGCAGAGGAGGCTGAAATGAAGTTTAAGTTTGCTTTATGAAATGAGAAGTTTATGTGTTCATACCAGTAGAGAATACAGAAAATTGGCAAGTTAACAGGTATCTACTAGGCTGATCAATGGCTGTCAAGCAGATGTAAATATTAGGGCATATTTAGCAGTGAACTGTGATGCTGTAAAAGACTCTAGAGAATCTTAGGACTGCAAGGTGATCAAACCAGTCAATCCTAAAGGAAATCAACCTTTACTCATTGGAAGGACTGATACTGAAGCTGAAGTTCCAATACATTGGCCACTTGATGTGAAGAGATGACTCATTGGAAAAGACCCTGATGCTGGGAAAGATTGAGGGCAGGAGGAGGAGGGGATGGCCGAGGATAAGATGGTTTGATAGCATCACTGACTCAATGGACATGAATCTGAGGAAACTCCAGAAGATAGTGAAGGACAGGAGAGCCTGGCATGCTGCAGTCCATGGGTTTCAAAGAGTTGGACATGACTGAGCAAGTGAACGACAGCAACAAAGCAGTGAAGAGAAATATCTCTCTTCTCTCAGGAGAACTTTGGCAGGCACCAAGCAGGCAGTACCTGGAGAGTCACTAGACATGAGTCATCATAGGCAAGCCTGCGACCTAGGACAGTACCTGAGAGATACAGCATGTCGGAAATCACAGAGTAGATCGAGCAGAGGACAGAGAGGATGCTCTGGGATGTGAGTGTTGGCCAAAGCATCAGTGACAGCATTGGGCTACCAGTCAGACTCTTTCCTTGCATCAACAGCAAAACTGCAGTGCAAAATGAAGTCCTGGAGAGGAGTCTTCCCAGAGTCTGCAAATAGAAGTAGGTAGGTGATAGGTGAGAAAGTTACACTGAGTCAGCATACCTGGGGAAACTGGTCCAAACCTATTCACAGTTGAATGAAAAAAATATGCACAACCCAAAGGTCAAGAAATGTTTTATTTAGGTGGACTTGCTGAGGACTTTAGTCTGGGAGACAGCCTCTCAGATAATTTTGAGGGGCTGTTCCGAAGAGATAACGGAGAACCCAGGGTATATAGGAGTTTTGCAAAAGCTAACCACATAGCTGACCATCAAAAATTTTCTGCTAGCTAAAGAAAAAACAAACATCCCAAGTTAATGAACTTAGCACTTTTTATGTACGGGAAGATGCAAGAACCTCACATTACTGAAATCAATCCTTTAATGTGCACCTTAACTATCGAGGGCCAGTATCCTGCTTTTCTTCATTCCAAATCCAGTCAAGGTGCAAAGTTGGGGCCTGGAGGTGGCAGCAGCGACTGATGACTTGATGGCCATGCATTCTTTGTTTACTGGTATGCACATAATAGTTTTTCATCTGGTTCTCTTTTTGAATGTCTTTAGTAATACAGACATAGGGGAGGTTGGGCCCTTACATTGGCCATTTACTAAATCCTACACAAATATTAAGAAAACAGAAACTAAAGAAGGTAAGTAACTTACTATCAACCACTGGAATGTATGCTTCAAGAAGAGAAGGACTATGTAGGATAGGCCCATTTTCCAGCACTTAGAAGAGAAGGCTACATCTAGGAGAGAAGGCCATAATTACCTACTGCTGCTAGTGCCTCCCAGCTCACAAGCAGTAGACATGGAGATGGAGTCTGTAGGTAAATGGATTTATGATCTTAGTCCTTGCACTAACTTGCTATCAGTCTCATCCAAGTAAAAGGCCCGTGAGAGGATGGTTTAGTAAGTATGTCTTCAAGATGTCTGGGGTCTAGCATTGGTCAAATATGAAGGGATGCCTGGAAACTTGCCATTAATCTATTTGTCTTTGAAGTCGTACTTGTTACAGGGATAGATTTTATGTTTGTATCTGGCAAGCAGGAAGGCATTTGGTTATAGTTGAGAGGTGTTAAGAAATTTATCTGCACCTCCAACTTGGATCATGGTGCAGCTTAGTATATGTCATGCTGTGTAAGATGCTTTATCCTATTGTAAGACTCAATTTTGCCCAGTTCTGATCAAATCTTTATATCAAGCTCTTTATCCTGCTCCCTCAGAAGATAACAGGCGGAGTGTTTTCTTCTTTGTTTTCCTCCAGTCCTTTCTAAATCTAGAGCTAGAAAATCTACTCAAGATACAGTATTTATCACTTTCTTCATTATAAAGAAGCATTCAGATAAGCAGTAAGAGGAGGTTTACAGCAGAATTTCACCATAAGCTAAGAAATTCTAATTGTTTTATTGAGAAAAACCATCCATTTCAAATTACTAAAAAATTCCCACATATTTCTACTCTCCAACCTGGCTTCCTTAAAAAGATAAAGACATTTTCTTATTACTCTTTGGGTGCTATATCTGTTACTTTCTGTCATTCCCTCCCCTGAAGTCATTCTCTCCTTCCTCCATGTGGTCTTCATTCTCCCCTTTCACTGGTCAAAGTGTAATATTAATTGAATTATCAAACTGTCATTCACTGATTTCTTTGCCTCTCTTTAAACTCACTAGTGGATCTCAAGTCTCAGAAAGAGGTTTCCAGGAGTAAGGTTTTTACCAAAAAAAGAAGAAAAAAAAATTTCTTGTAGTTCAATGCTTTTGCTCCAAGCTGAAGATGACTAATAGCATGAATTTGTCAACTTTGCTCTTTTTTCAAGTATATAAGTAGCCATTTGCATATGTTTCTAAATTTTAGAATCTTGTCAATTTTGAACCTAAAGCATATACCAAGATTTTGGTTGTGATTGCTTTGAATCCATTGCAGTTTTATAACATTCAGTTTAGAGATTTTATGCTTCTTATATTAATTTTTTTCCTAGATGTTGCTGGAGCTACTATAAATACTGTCATTTAAAAAAATTTGCCTTCCTAGTGATTTCTTTTGCTAGATAATTTCTATAAAAATGCAATAGATTTGCATATTGATCCTGTATCCAGTGGGGTTTTTTTTTTTTTTTTTTTTTTTCTGAATTCAGTTATTGTTTTTAATACCTTATGATTCTTTTGGGTATTCTACAGGTACAATAGTATCAACTATATACATAATAGCAGTTTTATTTTTCTCTCCCAAACCTTATGATTTTCTTTCTTTTTTCTTCTCTAATTATCCTAAGACTTTGAGTACAAAATAGATAGGAAATCATGGTAGCAGACATCCTCGTGCTGTGCCTAGTCACTCAGTCATGTCCATCTCATTTCGATCCCATGGACTGTAGCCCACCAGGCTCCTCTGTCCATGGGGATTCTCCAGGCAAGAATACTGGAGTGGGTTTCCATTGCCCGCCTCACTTTTAATATTTGGGGAAATGCTTTCAATATTTCTGCATTAATTGTAATATTTACTGTAGGTATTTTGTAGATACTTGCACTGAATTAAGAAATTTGTATTCACTGGTAGCTGAGAGTTTTGAGTACAAATCTGTCTTACATGTTATCAAAAACTTTTTGTATCTATAATCATCATATCGTTCTTCTCCCTCACTCTATAAACATGGGTAGAATACATTAATTTATTTTCAAATACTAAAAAAGCTTACCTTTTTCAAACAAATCCAAACTTTATACCATAAAATTGTAAATGTGTATGTAACTTTTCTATATCACATTTGATTTGACTACCTTTACCCATTTTGCCCTACCCCAGCACTGCCAATAAAAGTATTTATTGATAGGGAAGAACTTACTATTGCCATTTATTAAACATTTTCTGTCTGTTGTAGTCCTTTTGATCCTTTTTCCTCACTTCTATCTTCCTTTATATTCCACTGATTTTTTTTTGTAGTGATATATTTTGATTCCTTTCTCTTATTTTGTGTGTATTCTGTACATATTTTTTGTGTGTAGTTACCATGAAACTTACTGTGTCTATATGTGTATATGCTATGCTATGCTTAGTCACTCAGTCATGTCTGACTCTTTGCAGCCCTATGGACTGTAGCCCACCAGGCTTCTCTGTCCATGAGATTCTCTAGGCAAGAATACTGGAGTGGGTTGCTATGCCCACCTCCAGAAGATCTTTCTAATCCAAAGACTGAACTTGCATCTCCTGCACCTCTTGCATTGCAGCTGGATTCTTTACCCACTGAGCCATGAGGGAGGCCCTGAGGCTTTTTGTATTGTACAGACATCTTAAAAACTCTGTGTTTTCCCTGATACCTTACCATGCCCACAGTGTAGTAAAAGTCACTATTGGCATTGGGTACTTTCACTTATAAAATAAGAATAACAATATTCCCCTTATATAAATCACAAAGATTAATTGAAAAAAATATATGTGAAGGTTATTTTACCATGTATTAATACAAATATACAGTTTTAAGGAAAGTATGATATGTCATTGATGTTGCATTATAAGGCCAGAAAGGATTTCAAAGTTCAACTGGTATATGTATTTTCTCCTAAGATATGAGTAATTGTCTTTATATCAGAAGAAAATTTCCTTTACTAAAAGTAGATATTTAATCCTCATAGTCTAATCATTCCCACAATTTTTTTCAACTTTCATCAACTAATTGTATTTTAGCAGGAAGTCAGTCCCACTCTCTGTATTTTAGAGCTATTTAAAAAAGAAAAAAGGAAAGACAAAGATAACCAAGTGACATTAAAGGGAAAACTTAATTAGAATGAGAGGCAAGAACGTGAACAATTTCAACCTCACAATCCAGAGATTTGAATTTTATTAAACTTTGCGGGAAGAAAATATGTGAAAAGTGCTCAGAGCTGACCTGATTGCAAATTTCCCCCTCCAAACAAAAGATTTCCTGTGTATTAGCATATTTGAAATCCTCTTTTTTGAAGTTTTCTATTTCAGTGCAAGCTTTAAAAGAAAATCTGATTTCATCAGTCAAGATTCAGTCAGGAAAGATCTACTAGGAGGGTTGTGGGATTAAGGGATTTATTACAGTAAGTAGATATTACACGAGTCTAGGATGAGATGGTGATATATAAGTCCCCAGAATTCTGACAGAATTGGAAGATCAAAGCAAAGGTAAGATTAGCCTTACCGAAAGTGAACAATTGCCGTGAACAATTTAAAGCTTGCGGGGAAATTCTGAGAAACTAAAGACTTTCAGTCTCCCAAGTGGGACCATGACCAGAAGACTTGTGGAGAGGTCTATAGGAAGTTGTGACCTCTGTGGGGCTACTGTTTCTGTACGTCTGTTACCAAGTATCTCAGTATAGGCCTGGGGCTGCCATTTGCCAAGCACACACAAGGAAAGGCAAGGCCAAGGCCCTGGCCTGACTGATTCAGTTAGCAAAATACAATGAGACACTTTTAGATTAAAAGAGTTTATTATTAACATAGACAGTAAAAGGAAGAATAGCCAAAAGCATCAGCTCCCTTGTTCCCACACACCCACAAGGACAACACGAAGCAAAAGGAGCCCAATGACTACAAGGCAGGCTGTGGGATGTATCACTGCCCAAGAGCCAATTTCAGCCTGTGGCTGAGAACTCTAGTCTGAGGGATGCAGGCAGAAAGCCCCACCCATCATCAAAAGTCGCAAGGCGATGGGAAACTGTCTCATGACTCTCCCAGGGGGATAGAGAGGTGATGGGCGATGACGTCAGGGTGACTCCTTTTAGGCCTCCATCCTCTCATGTTCTGGGAGGACCACAAGATGTTCTGCCAAGACTCCAATAAGCTGCTTTTCGAGCCTTTCCTTGATTTTTTTTTTAGAACTTCCCAGAGTGTGTTACTCTAATTGCCTACATGTTCCAAGTCCTTCGGGATTCATGCCTGGGTCCTAAGGAGAGGAGCCTGCAGTGAAAATTTATAATGCTCTTTTCTCTGAAATCTCTGTAAGAGCCAGAGGAAAAAGCAAACTTACTTTGGGAAGCTTTCATAAAATAAAAGAATGGTATTCCGTAAAGCCAGCATCAAGAGNATATTTTGATTCCTTTCTCTTATTTTGTGTGTATTCTGTACATATTTTTTGTGTGTAGTTACCATGAAACTTACTGTGTCTATATGTGTATATGCTATGCTATGCTTAGTCACTCAGTCATGTCTGACTCTTTGCAGCCCTATGGACTGTAGCCCACCAGGCTTCTCTGTCCATGAGATTCTCTAGGCAAGAATACTGGAGTGGGTTGCTATGCCCACCTCCAGAAGATCTTTCTAATCCAAAGACTGAACTTGCATCTCCTGCACCTCTTGCATTGCAGCTGGATTCTTTACCCACTGAGCCATGAGGGAGGCCCTGAGGCTTTTTGTATTGTACAGACATCTTAAAAACTCTGTGTTTTCCCTGATACCTTACCATGCCCACAGTGTAGTAAAAGTCACTATTGGCATTGGGTACTTTCACTTATAAAATAAGAATAACAATATTCCCCTTATATAAATCACAAAGATTAATTGAAAAAAATATATGTGAAGGTTATTTTACCATGTATTAATACAAATATACAGTTTTAAGGAAAGTATGATATGTCATTGATGTTGCATTATAAGGCCAGAAAGGATTTCAAAGTTCAACTGGTATATGTATTTTCTCCTAAGATATGAGTAATTGTCTTTATATCAGAAGAAAATTTCCTTTACTAAAAGTAGATATTTAATCCTCATAGTCTAATCATTCCCACAATTTTTTTCAACTTTCATCAACTAATTGTATTTTAGCAGGAAGTCAGTCCCACTCTCTGTATTTTAGAGCTATTTAAAAAAGAAAAAAGGAAAGACAAAGATAACCAAGTGACATTAAAGGGAAAACTTAATTAGAATGAGAGGCAAGAACGTGAACAATTTCAACCTCACAATCCAGAGATTTGAATTTTATTAAACTTTGCGGGAAGAAAATATGTGAAAAGTGCTCAGAGCTGACCTGATTGCAAATTTCCCCCTCCAAACAAAAGATTTCCTGTGTATTAGCATATTTGAAATCCTCTTTTTTGAAGTTTTCTATTTCAGTGCAAGCTTTAAAAGAAAATCTGATTTCATCAGTCAAGATTCAGTCAGGAAAGATCTACTAGGAGGGTTGTGGGATTAAGGGATTTATTACAGTAAGTAGATATTACACGAGTCTAGGATGAGATGGTGATATATAAGTCCCCAGAATTCTGACAGAATTGGAAGATCAAAGCAAAGGTAAGATTAGCCTTACCGAAAGTGAACAATTGCCGTGAACAATTTAAAGCTTGCGGGGAAATTCTGAGAAACTAAAGACTTTCAGTCTCCCAAGTGGGACCATGACCAGAAGACTTGTGGAGAGGTCTATAGGAAGTTGTGACCTCTGTGGGGCTACTGTTTCTGTACGTCTGTTACCAAGTATCTCAGTATAGGCCTGGGGCTGCCATTTGCCAAGCACACACAAGGAAAGGCAAGGCCAAGGCCCTGGCCTGACTGATTCAGTTAGCAAAATACAATGAGACACTTTTAGATTAAAAGAGTTTATTATTAACATAGACAGTAAAAGGAAGAATAGCCAAAAGCATCAGCTCCCTTGTTCCCACACACCCACAAGGACAACACGAAGCAAAAGGAGCCCAATGACTACAAGGCAGGCTGTGGGATGTATCACTGCCCAGGAGCCAATTTCAGCCTGTGGCTGAGAACTCTAGTCTGAGGGATGCAGGCAGAAAGCCCCACCCATCATCAAAAGTCGCAAGGCGATGGGAAACTGTCTCATGACTCTCCCAGGGGGATAGAGAGGTGATGGGCGATGACGTCAGGGTGACTCCTTTTAGGCCTCCATCCTCTCATGTTCTGGGAGGACCACAAGATGTTCTGCCAAGACTCCAATAAGCTGCTTTTCGAGCCTTTCCTTGATTTTTTTTTTAGAACTTCCCAGAGTGTGTTACTCTAATTGCCTACATGTTCCAAGTCCTTCGGGATTCATGCCTGGGTCCTAAGGAGAGGAGCCTGCAGTGAAAATTTATAATGCTCTTTTCTCTGAAATCTCTGTAAGAGCCAGAGGAAAAAGCAAACTTACTTTGGGAAGCTTTCATAAAATAAAAGAATGGTATTCCGTAAAGCCAGCATCAAGAGGAGGAGAAAGAAGGTGGAGAATTCTAGAAGTAACTGGAGGGAATGTATTCAACTTAAAGTGAGTTTCTGGAGACTTTGTGAATAGATTTGGAGTTTTGTTAGCACTGCTGAACTCCCCCACCCCAATTGTGATGACTGAAATAAGGAGAATAATAATGTTTTATTGTTATTTTGTGGCTCAGACTGATGTAGTACAGGAATTATCCATTCTCTTCTTTTTCTAAAATAAATTAGGACTTAGAAATGTTAAACATTGAAAGTAGCACTTGAAAGCTTAAATAGACATTTTTATTCAATGTTCACATTATCCATGTAAATTTATGATTATTAATGAGCGGGTAAAAATAAGGGCACAGTTGGTGAGCATGGGTGCAATATGTAAATGTGTGCTTGTAATATAAGCAGGTGCCAATATAGGCCTTTAATTTGAACAAAAAGCTGTGAAGATTAAATAAGCATAAAGTTTATGGTTCAAAACAAATAATTGTCTCAAAGCTAATTAACTTGAATTCTAACACAGAGCTCAACTTTAAAAAAATTTTAGGCATTAGCACATGGATTTTGTAGTAACAGCTTTAGTATCCATGTCCTAACCAGATACTCAGCCACTGCTACTTAGGATCAGTCTTTATTTATTACAACCTTCCCCACTCCTTATGCTGAAAGACTGGATACACAACCAGACAGTGCCCACACTCTAACCCAAAATGTGCAGCAACCAGCAGCTGAAATCAACCTGAAATTTGTAGCGGCCAGTTCAGGAAGCCGAATCACAAGCTCTGTAACACTTGATCCCAAGTGACCAGGACTTGATCAAAACAGACAGCTTCTCCTAAACTTCTGTTGGCTTCCCTGATAGCTCAGTTGGCAAAGAATCTGCCTGCAATGCAGGAGACTCTGTCGATTCCTGGGTCTAGAAGATCCACTGGAGAAAGAACAGGCTACCCACTCCAGTATTCTTGGGCTTCCCTTGTGGCTCAGCTGGTAAAGAATCCATCTGCAATGCAGAAGACCTGGGTTCAATCCCTGGGTTGGGAAGATCTCCTGAAGAAGGGAAAGGCTACCCACTCCTATATTCTGGCCTGGAGAATTCCATGGTCTTTCTAGTCCATGGGGTTGCAAAGAATCGGACATGACTGACTGACTTTCACTTTCTTTCTCCTAATTTTTCCCCCACTTCCAACTAACAATCAGCCAGAGAAACCCAAATACACTCCACTAATGAATCATATAGGGCTTCTCGCTTCTCGTTAGCCTGCCTCCAGCTTCTCCTAGTCAAGATCTTCGATCAGAGAATACTGAATCTTTCTCTTTCATCTACTATATAGCTCAGATATTTGCACACCCAAGTTCATAGCAGCATCTTGACTGCAGTCTGTGGAAGGTCCTGAAGCAGAGGATCTGATTAGCTATATCCAGATTACTGACAGAGATAGTAAGATAAAATAATTGAGTATGTTTTAAACCATTGAATTTTGGAGTAATATGTCATGCAGCAGTAGGTAACAACACAAGTCACCTACTCCTACACAGGGATAAATCCCAGCCTGGGGTCCTGGCCAGGGAGTGAAGATGGTATTTGTTTTAATGGGGTTTGCTGGCCCTGACTTAAACAGCTGAATAGTACTCTGATTCTCTAAATCAAATATTTAAAGCCAAAGTTAGAAGACACCTAATGTTTAGCAATAGATTCAATAATAGTTTTGGCCAGAAATATTTTTGTGTCTTTTCTCCCAACAGAGACATCTTAATTAATGATGTTGCCATTTCTTCATGTTGATATCTTATCTACTGTTATTTAACTTGTATGCCTAGGCTAAAGAAGAAGAAAAGAGTCAAATGTATAGAATTTTATAAATTCTAATCATACACAAGTTCCTGTTTATAATGTCTGAAGGACTGTTTAGTAAATTCTACAAGTGCAAAGATCTGGAAATAAAGGCTATTTTGTTCTCAGCCTGTTTTTCACAAGGCAGATAACAGAAGACAATCTTTGGCAATTTGGTAAATTACTGACTGATCTTCAAAAAATTAAGCACATGGGGTTTGTCCTAGGTCTGAATCCCTACTATTGAATTCCATTTCTTTGATTTCTGTGATGCTATATCAGCAGGGCAGAAAAAAAAGAAAGAAAACAAACTCTGCCATCCACATTAAAAGATTGTGCAGCTGAAAGGGGAGCCCATCAAAGTAGTCAGCTCTTAAATTGACAGAATAAGTGACTTCTATGCGACATTGAGAAATTTCATGGAGGTGATAGAGAAAGAGTCAGAAAAGTCCTTCTGGCAAATTAGCAGCTGCTTCACTCATCCTTTGCTATTTTGGGTGCTTGTTTTTGAATCCTGAAGCTCATTATGGCATCTCCTATTAAAATGTAAATATACTTGGGAGGAGTCTTATTATTATTTGTTATCAATAAAAAGTAGAAAGCAACTGAAATGAGTCATCAGAAAATCACTTAGGATGTGTCACCAGAAGCAGAGGATACATAAATGTCTCCCTCCAAGTCATGGCCAAAGGCAAAGGACTATCATCAACTCTAACAGCACACCAAACGTAATGCAATCCACTAAAACAGTTCTGCTGATAGAGTTTTGCAGCCTATATAAGCTGAAGCCTACATTCACATTAAATTCACATTTGAATGCTCATGAACAATCCTTTTCGGTTGTCTCATTGCTGTGAATTCATTTACTGCCCCCACACAGAGCTCAGAGTTCTTTAAAGGAAGGGGAAAAATTGAAAATGTGGCAGCATTGACAGTTATATCCAGAATTAGTTCTGAGAACTCAGGAAGGCACCTATGAAAGGAGAAAAGATGTTGCCCCACTTCCAGCTTCCCCAGTCTCAAAACTACGGTCAGTAAAAAAATTTCATTACTAATTACTCTTACGGCTAAGAAGTGATTCGTGGCTGTATGGTATAAAACACTAAATTTGAAAGTCACTCAACTGAATGGAAAGCAAGTCCACACAATCCTTTTTCAAATCTTTAAGGCTCCTACCTGTTAGATGAGTCAGGATTTCTATAATCCAAATGCTTTTTACAGACCAGTACTCTATAAAAATGTCCACTGAGTAAAATGACATGTTACAAAAAATAATTTCAGAGATTTCCTTGGTGGTCCAGAGGTTAGGACTTCACCTTTTCAATGAAGGGGCTTTGGGTTCCATCCTTGGTCAGGAAGCTACAATCCCACATGTCTTGCGGCCTAAAAACCAACAAACGAAATATGAAGCAAAAGCAATATTGTAACAAATTCAATAAAGACTTTTAAAAATTGTCCACATCCAAAAAATACTTTAAAAGAGCTCATAAATGGATCCCCCTCTTTTTTCACCAAAATATAATTGTGATACAATATTAGGTTAGTTTCAGGTGTATTACATGGTGATTTGACATTTGCATACATTATGAAATGATCACCACAGCACCTCTAGTGCCATCTGTCCCCATAAAAAGTAATTGCAATATAATTGACCATATTCCTTTTACTCTATGATTCATCTCTGTGACATTATATATCTGAAGTTTTGTACCTCTTAACCCTCTTTACCTATTTCACTCACTTCACCTCCTCGCATTTGGCAGGCACCAGTTTGTTATCTGTATCTATGAGTCTGGTTTCATTTTGTTTTTTTGTTCATTTTGTTTTTTGGATTCTATATATAAGTGAGATAATACAGTATTTATCTTTCTCTGACTTATTTCACTTAATATAATACCTTNGCACTCTATCTATCAGATCTAGGCCCTTAAATCTATTTCTCACTTCCACTGTATAATCATAAGGGATTTGATTTAGGTCATATCTGAATGGTCTAGAGGTTTTTCCCTACTTTCTTCAATTTAAGTCTGAATTTGGTAATAAGGAGTTCATGATCTGAGCCACTGTCAGCTGCCGGTCTTGTTTTTGTTGACTATATAGAGCTTCTCCATCTTTGGCTGCAAAGAATATAATCAATCTTATTTCGGTGTTGACCATCTGGTGATGTCCATGTGTAGAGTCTTCTCTTGTTTTGTTGGAAGAGGGTGTTTGCTATGACCAGTGCATTTTCTTGGCAAAACTCTATTAGTCTTTGCCCTGCTTCATTCTCCATTCCAAGGCCAAATTTGCCTGTTACTCCAGGTGTTTCTTGACTTCCTGCTTCACTCAGACATATTCAAAAAGGATAAGGATCAAGACATTTTCTGTTATTATCCTCTGATGAAGGTTGTCTACAAGAAAATCAGAAATTTAATAAGAGCACATTGAGAAGGAATTTAAGAGATTCCTCATCGAATAAAGAGCTCTCAGCCTAGTATGAAGTGATGTGCAGAATGGAACAGAATGGGTCCCACATCTGAGCTAACTGAAAAGAGTTCTTAGAGAATCCTGAGATTCTAAATTGATGAAAATGAATATCTCTCTTCCTATCAAAATATTGCTGAATGACAAAACCTTAATCCTGCTCTAAACTGAAAGTGGATTTGGTGCCTCTATAGGTAAAAAGGATGTGTCTGTTTAAAGCTCAGACAAGCCTGATATCAAGAAGTTATAAAGACAAACAAGAGAGCAGGGGTAAGAAGAGAGGGATGTAGACTGTTTATCTCCATTTCATTAATATTTGTTTCTGAAGGTTTGTCTTATTCTTTCATTTGGAGTATATTCCTGTCTCCTCATTTTGCCTGACTTTCTCTATTTGTTTCTACATATAGTGAAGTGAAGTCGCTCAGTCCTGTCTGACTCTTGGCAACCCTGTGGACTGTAGCCCACCAGGCTCCTCCATCCATGGGATTCTCCAGACAAGAATACTGGAGTGAGTTCCATTTCCTTCTCCAGGGGATACTCCCAACCCAGGGATCGAACCCAGGTCTCCCACATTGCAGGCAGAACTTTAACCTCTGAGCCACCAGGGAAGCCCTACATATAGTAAGTCAGTCTACATATAGTAAGTCCCCTAAATACTAATGAGTTTTGTTCCAGGAGCACATTTATAGGTCCAACAGGTCACCCTAGGTATCCAACAAACCCAATCAGCTATATAGTACTGCCCTGCCCTGGGGTTGGTAGCTGGCCAAATCTTACTTCTCTAAAATTTTCAACTCTGGTGGTCCAGAAAGGCAAGCCCCCTCTGGCCACCAGGTACATGAATATCTATGTGCATGTGACCAGGGGGTCTTGCATTCACCTTCTGCACTTTCTGGATCTGGTGGTGCAAGAGCCATGCTGGAGGAATGAGCCTGTGTGCCAGGTCTGGTGTGGTAGGGCCCCAGAGGAACACTGGGTTGGGGAATGGATTGAGGGTACAAAAATGGTGCTTGTCTCCACCAGGTTAGTAAGGCAGAAGGGGAAGAGAATAAGAAAAAGTGGTGCCCAGCATTGTCTCTGTCCCTGGAGAGACCCCCAATAAATCACTGCCCCTTGCTATACATTCTAAGAGAACATGTTAGTTGTTCAGTCATGTCCAACTCTTTGCGACCCTATGGACTGCCGTCTGTCAGGCTCTTCTGTCCATGGAATTCTCCAGGGGAAAATACCAGAGTGGCTAGCCATTCCCTTCTCCAGTGGATATTCCCAACCAAACCAATCAACAAATCTCTCTCACACCTGGCTGAGGTGCTTCTCAAGCTAGCCTGTCTGCAATGGGACTTGGAGAAAATAAGTATGTGTGTGATCCGTCAAGAGCAGAGTCTTGGTTTCCTATAGCCCTCTAGCTCTCCCAGATAATCTTCAAAGCCAATCATTTCAGGGGCTTGCCTTTTGAGCCCACATCCCATAGGCTGTAACACCTAATGTGTGGCTCAAAGCCCTTGCTCCTCAAGGGGTTATGTATTTGATATTTTTTTCCACTTTTGGTTTCTGTGTCAGGGGTAGAGGTCATGGCAAAACCATGTCTCTGTCCCTCTTATCCATCATGATGTAGCTTTTTGTTTCCTTTTCTCTCTCTTGTTATGTAAGAGCTGTTCTGTTAGGCTTCAGGGTTTTTCAGAGAAAACTGTTCTATATGTTGTTGTTTGATAAGTCAGGGGGAGGAGGTGAACTCAGGAGGTCAGCTTCTATCAGTTGAGTTGAGTTGAGTTCAGTCCCTCAGTTGTGTCTGACTCTTTTCAACCCCACGGACTGCAGCACGCCAGGCCTCCCTGTCCATCACCAACTCCCGGAGTTCANGGGAGGTCACCACAGACTGAGGTGGATCGTGCATCTTCCCAGAGGTATTGACCTTGGATTGGGGACTCTCAGTAGACTGGGTTCTTGGACTCCCAGGAATATATGAGCAGCGACTTTTTGTCTGCTCACAGCTTGTTGGTCGAAACTGTAGCAGCTTCTTGTCTTTTGCCTCTGACACCCACACCAGTTTTTCTACCACTGGAGCTGCAGATCACAGCTGACTTCTCCTCCTATGCTTACACTGAGGGTGGGGGCCTGTGTTTCTGAGTACAATAAATAGAGCATTCCAGGGGGAGTGATCTCTTCTCACTCTAGGGGGACCAGGCTTTACCTCTAGACTTCTTCAGCTGTGTCATACTAGCCCCCTCAGAGTATCTTCAAAGCAGTCAATCCCAGTACTCCTTCTGGGGTCCAGACCCTGAAGCCTGAACCTAAGCATCCAGCACCTGTTCTCTACAGCATGGGCATGTAAGCTCCTTCTTGACAAGAAAGTGCTGTTTGGCAATTATTCCTGTGGTGAATTCTCTCCGTTTGGCTTTCTAAGCACCTATTGCTGCCACGCTCCCCACTGAGATTGTGAAGCTTCCCACTGTCTCTGCCCATGAGGTGGTTTCCAAGTGTAAAGAAACTCCCTCCTTCACAACTCTCTCCCCAGGGTGCAGGTCCCAATCTGAAATCCTTTTCTGTCTCTCTCACTCTTTTTTTTTTCTTTTTTAATCTCTATATTTTGCCCTATCTCATTCTGAGGAGATTGGTTTCCTTTGTGGAAGTTTGGAGTCTTCTGTCAGCATTCAGAACATGTTCTGTAGAAGTTGNTGCAGGTCCCAATCTGAAATCCTTTTCTGTCTCTCTCACTCTTTTTTTTTTCTTTTTTAATCTCTATATTTTGCCCTATCTCATTCTGAGGAGATTGGTTTCCTTTGTGGAAGTTTGGAGTCTTCTGTCAGCATTCAGAACATGTTCTGTAGAAGTTGTTCCATATGCAGATGAATTTTTGATGTATTTGTTGGCAGGGAAGGTGATTTCACCATCTCATTCCTTTACCATCTTAAGTTATCTCCTCATGACTTCATTTTATACCTTAATGGAGTGAAGTGTACTTTTCACATTTGCCTGGGGAAACCTATGGTGTCTTGGTTTTGCAAGCACCAAGGAAAACATGACAGTAAAGCACTGGATGGAAAAATATTTTACTTGGGCAGGCCCCTTTCTTTTCTTCCTCTCTGGATCTTTCTCTCCTTTAATGAACCATTTGTCCTAGCCAATGTAGTTCATTTCAGCTGGTCAGCTGATTTTCATCTCCACCTTATCTCTTTCCTCTGATCTTAGTATTGTTTTGCATCAGAGTGTGTGATACCTACAGATTTGTTCTGTATCAAGATTGTTTGAGCTTATTTGAGGAATTTTGGGTTTCCATTCAAATTTTAGGATTCTTTTTTACAGTTCTTTGAAAAAAAATGTCATTAGTATTTTGACAGGGATTGTAATGAATCTGAAGATTTCCTTGCATAGTGTGATTATTTTAACAATACTAAATTTTCCAATGGATGAGTAAGGTATATATTTCCTTCTCTGTGTGTAAGTATGTGTGTTGTCTTCAAATTCTTTCAGCCATGTCATAGATTTTTAAGTACAGGTCTTTCACTTCCTTGGTTAGCTTTATTCCTTGATATTTTATTGCTAACAAACGTCCGTTTAGTCAAGGCTTTGGTTTTTCCAGTGGTCATATATAGATGCAAGAGTTGGACTGTGAAGAAAGCTGAGCGATGAAGAATTGATGCTTTTGGCACTGTGGTGTTGGAGAAGACTCTTGAAAGTCCCTTGGACTGCAAGGAGATCCAACCAGTCCATTCTGAAGGAGATCATCCCTGGGTGTTCTTTGGGAGGAATGATGCTAAAGCTGAAACTCCAGTATTTTGGCCACTTCATGCAAAGAGTTGACTCATTGGAAAATACTGTGATGCTGAAAGGGATTGGGGGCAGGAGGAGAAGGGGACGACAGAGGATGAGATGGCTGGATGGCATCACGGACTTGATGGACGTGAGTTTGAGTGAACTCTCGGAGATGGTGATGGAAAAGAAGGCCTGGCGTGCTGCGATTCATGGGAATGCAAAGTCAGACACGACTGAGCGACTGAACTGAACTGAATGTGACTGTAAATAGTTGTTCATTTGTCAATTGCTAAGTCGTGTCAGACTCTTTGTGAACCCATGACCAACAGCGTGCCAAGCTTCCCTGTCCTTCACTATCTTCCAGAGTTTGCTCAAACTCATGCCCATTGACTTAGTGATACCATCCAACCATCTCATCTTTGTTGCCCCCATCTCCTCCTGCCCTCAATCTTTTCCTGCTATCAGGTCTTTTGCAATGAGTCACTTCTCATTGTAATTAGTATTGTTTTCTTAATTTTTCTTTCCATTAGTTCCCTGTTAGTGTGAAGAAATACAATATATTTCTATATATTAATTTAGCATCTTGCACCTTTACTGAATTATTTATTAGTTGTATTTTTTTGTTTTTGTTTTTGCTGATAGCTTTAAGATTTTCAATATATAGAATTATTATCAGCTGCAAACAATTTGCTTTTTCCTTTCCAATTGGGAGCACTTTTATTTCTTTTCCTTGTCTGATTGCTCTGGCTAGGACTTTCAATAAAGTTGAGTAAAGAAAAGCAGTTAGAGTAAAAGTGGTTAGAATGGTCATCCTTGTCTTGATCTTAGAAGAAATGCTTTCAACTAGTTATGGAGTATGATGTTGGCGTTGTTCTATCATGTGATGTGCTTAGTTGCTTCAGTTGTGCCTGACACTTTGTGACCCTATGGATTTTAGCCCACCAGGCTCCTCTGTTCATGGGATTCTCCAGTCAAGAATACTGGAGTCGGTTGTGCTGATCTCCACCACGGGAATCTTCCTGACCCAGTGACTGAACCCACATCTTCTCTCTTGCATTGCAGGCAGATTTATTTACACACTGAGCCACCTGGAAAGCCCATCATTTTGTCATATATGGACTTAATCATGTTAAATTTTGTTTCCTCTATATCTACCATGCTGAGAGTTATTTTTGATAATAAATTAATGCTGAATTTTGTCAAAACTTTTTGTGAATCTATGGAGATTATCATATGATTTTTATTATTCAATGTCTTAGTGTGGTACATCACATTTATTGATGTGTGAATATTGAAACATCTTTAAATTCTGGTAATAAATCCCAATTTACCCTGGTGCATGATCCTTTTAAATTATTATCAAATTCAGTTTGATAATATTTGCTGAAATTTTTGCATCCATTTTCAGGAATATTGGTTAGCAATGTTTTAAAGAAAGAAAATATATGATGTTTGTATCTGTTTCAGTATTGAGTTGATGTTGCCTTTAGAATGTATCCAGAAGCATGTTTCTTCTTCATTTTTTTTTTTTTGAAATAATTTGAAATAGATTGTTGTTACTGCCTCTTTCAATGCTTGGTTAAATTACCTGTGATGTCATTGGATTTTTGTTGGCTGGGTGTAATTTGATTACTGATTCAGCATCATTAGTGGCAATTGTTCTGCTCATATTCTATCTCTTTAGGATACAATTTAGAATATTTTAAGTTTTTTTGGAATTTATTTATTTATTTTATATTTGCCATTTATTGGCAGGTTTCTAGGAATTTATCAAATTGTTTTAAGTTTTTCTTTCATTGGCCTATAATTGCATTGTACTGTTTTATGCTCCTTAGTATTTCTGTAGTGTTGTTTGTAATGTCTCCTCTTCTGTTTCTACTTTTCTTTATCTGTGCCCTATCACCTTTCTCTTGATTGCTTTAGCTAAATATTAATCAGTTTTTGTTTATCTTTTAAAATAACCAATTTTTAGTTTATAGATATTTTTCCTCCCTATTTTTATTTATTTATTTATTTATTTTTTGCTTTCATGTTTTCTAGTTCTTTCCTTCTAATTTTACTTTTTAAAAAAATTTTCCAGTTGGTTGAAGCTAGGTAATTTATTTGAGAGTTTTCTTATTTCCTGAGATAAATTTGTATTAGTTCAGTTCAGTTTAGTCGCTCAGTCATGTCTGACTCTTTGTGATCCCATGGACTGCAGCACTCTAGGCTTTCCTGTCCATCACCAACTCTTGGAGCCTACTCAAACTATGTCCATCGAGTTGGTGATACCATTTAAGTATCTTATCCTCTGTCATCCTTTTCTTCTCATGCCTTCACTNTCCAACACTACAGTTCAAAAGCATCAATTCTTCGGCGCTCAGCTTTCTTCACAGTCCAACTCTCACATCCATACATGACTACTGGAAAAAGCATAACCTTGACTAGATGGACCTTTGTTCACAAAGTAATGTCTCTGCTTTTTAATATGCTGTCTAGGTTGGTCATAACTTTTCTTCTAAGGAGTAAGAATCTTTTAATTTCATGGCTGCAATCACTATCCGCAGTGCCTTTGGACCCTCCCAAAATAAAGTCTGTCACTGTTTCCACTGTTTCCCCATCTCTTTGCCAAGAAGTGATGGGACCAGATGCCATGATCTTCATTTTCTGAATGTTGAGTTTTAAGCCAACTTTTTCACTCTCCTCTTTCACTTTCATCAAGAGGCTCTTTAGTTTTTTTCACTTTCTTCCCTAAGGGTGGTGTCATCTGCATATCTGAGGTTATTGATATTGCTCCTGGAAATCTTTATTCCAACTTGTGTTTCCTCCTGCCCAGCGTTTCTCATGATGTACTCTGCATATAAGTTAAATAAGCAGGGTGACAATATACAGCCTTGACGTACTCCTTTTCCTATTTGGAACCAGTCTGTTGTTCCATGTCCATGACTGTTGCTTCATGACCTGCATACAGATTTCTCTAAAGGCAGGTCAGTTGTCTGAGCTCCTATGCCCTCATCTTAAACTGTATCCCAACAAACTTTTAATTTTACAGTATTTTTTGATTTCCAGAAAAGTTCCAAAGAGTATTGCGATTTTTGTACTCCACACCCAGTTTCCCCTAATAATATGATACATTTTTCACTATTTATGAATCAATTCTGATATATTATGTGCTTGTGTACTAAGTCACTTCAGTCATGTCCAGCTCTTTACAACCCTATCAACTGTAGCCTGCCAGGCTTCCCTGTCCATGGGATTCTCCAGGCAAGAATACTAGAGTGCGTTGCCATGCGCTTCTCTAGCAGATCTTCCCAACCAAAGTTTAAACTCATATCTTATGTCTTCTGCATTGACAGGCAAGGTTTTTACCACTAGCACCACCTGGGAAGCCCTCTGATACATTATTATTAATGAAAGTCCATATTTTCTTCACCTTTACTTAGTTTTAGTAATGTCTCCTTTTCTGTGTTGGGATCCTATCCAGAATTCCATATTATATTTAGTTGTCACGTCTCCTTAGGCTTTCTTGGGCTGTGACATCTAGAATTTCCTTTGATTTTGATGACTTTAACACTTTGGAGGAGAATCAATCAGGTATTTTGTAGAACTAGTCAGGTATTTTGAAATGTGTCTGATATTTTCTAGTGATTACATTGTGGTTATTGGCTTAAGGGAAAACACCCACAGAGGTAAAGGATACCAGCACATTCTGCCAAGGAAATATAGTGTCAGCATGATTTATGACTGCTGACGTTGACCTTGATCATTCTGCTGAGATAGTGTTTGTCAAGTTTCTCCACTGTAACACTATTCTCTGTCCTCTTTTATGTACTCCATTCCTTCTGAAGAAAGTCTCTATGTGAGGACACTCTAACGGAGTGGGAAGTTATGCTCCACTTCATTCAGGGCAATGCTTATGCAAATTATTTAGAATTTTTCTCCATAGTATTTATTATTTTAGATCAAATGATAGCCGTGACTCTGGAACATAATCTCTGAGACATCATATTGGCACTATAGAGTGATTGTGATGCTTCAGTTAGGGCCATATTCTCCTCTCTGGCAGAAAAATGATATATTTCAATCTCTTCTGTTTCTTTTCTAGGAGCTCCAACACTCATTTATTTGGGGAAGTGGAGAGATGGGCTCTTCTGGACATGACTACAAACAAGGTAACATGATTCATTCTCCCATCATTGAACTATTCCCTAAACCAACACACAAAGAGTAGTATACTTTGATTTGTTTATTATTTTGTTAATCTGAGGTTGTCTCAAAATCATCCCTCTTAATTCATCTAGAGACTGCTAACCAAGGTAAATTAGGTTTTTACTTAAGTCTAATCTAAATCTCAAGGGCTGTAACACAAATTATTTTTTCTCATTGTATATTCTTTCATGATAAGCTCTAGTTTCTTGAATATAACTAGGTATATTAGTCAAGGTTCTCTGTAGAAACAGAATTAACAAAAATGTATTTATATCAAATATTATATATATATTATACATATTATTTGTATATAGAAAATTGGATCACATGATTACTGAGTCAGGCAGAGCCCAGGAGCTCTATGGTGAGTTGGTAAGTTGGAGACCCAGGAAAGCCAGTAGTGCAGTTCGAGTTCAAAGCCCAGCAAGCTTGACACCCAAGAAGAGACAGTTTCAGTCTGAGTTTCAAAGAGAGGAAAAGCAAAACAATGTCAGTATTCAAAGACAATCAAGTAAGGAAATTCTTTTTTAAGGGTTAGAATCAGCCTGTTCTATTCAAACCTTCAACTGATTAGATGAGGTCCATCCATACTAGGAGTCTATCACTTTAAATGTTAATCTCATCTAAAACCACTCTCACAGAAACAACCAGAATAATATTTGACCAACTACCTGGACAAGTTGATACATAAAATTTATAAGTGCATTAGAGTATTCAATTATCAAGATACCCAAAGAGTCTATATAAACTTAACAAGTATTCTGCACCCTTATAGATTTCAACTTCTAAGATATTTGAGTAATTTTTTTCATTGTAAATTACCGCAGTAATAGGTAGTAGGACACCTAAAAAAGAGAACGATGTATTAGTATTTTCATCCTAAATTTAGTACTATGAAAATCTACCCCCTAAAACAAAGCCAACAAATTAAAGATAAAACAAAACAAACAAACAAAGAAAACTAAAGACAGAAAAGAAATCAATGACAAGAAACAAAGAAACTCAAAACGCCTCTTATAAATGAAAGAATTTCCCATGTTTTATTTATTAATCTGTTCAATAAAGTCATGCCAATCATTCTTGTTGGTGCTTGGGAGACAGCAGTAAACACAGCAGAGAAAAGATTCCACACAGAGAGTACATTCTCATAGGAAGAGAGTAACAATAAATAATAAAAATGCACCTACTAACAGATGACAAGTGTAGTGGGAAGAAGAGAAAACAGAGCAGGAGAAAGATCACAGACACTGATACTTGAAGAGATACAAGATAAACTTGAAAAGCACCACGAACTCAATGGATATGAATTTGAGCAACCTCCAGGAGGTGGTGAAGGACCAGAGGAGTCTGGTGTGCTACAGTCCATGGGGTCACAAAGAGGCGAACACGACTTAGTGAATCAACAACAACAGTAACCACTTTAAATAGAGAGTGAACATGAGCTTCATTGAGAAGGCAGTTATTTGGACAAAGTCTCAAAGACAGTGAGTGAAGTAGCCCTGGGCATATTTTAGAAAGGCCGCCCAGGCAGAAAGCACACTAGAGCAAAGGACAGGGAATGACACAATTTGGTGAAAGAGGTCAGAATGGCTGGACTTGGATGACTAACAGAGAGAGTGGTAGGAGACAAAGCTAGTGTAGTGGGGGTGATGATGGTGGTGGGTGTGTAGAAAAGGAATACATTTGGCATTGGAGGCCACTAGTAGGGTTGTGCCTTCTTTCAAAGACTCAGAAGTCTGTGTTTGTTTTTGTGTGTTTTTTTTTTTTTTTGCTCTTTATTTTTTATTTATTTATTTATTTTTACTTTACGATACTGTGTTGGTTTGGCCATACATTGACATGAATCCGCCACGGGTTTATTTAAGAGTCTGAAACTTTGCTTGTGGTGGTCTTTGAGTATAACCCATAAAGATATTGTCACTGTGTTTGACTTGAGTTAAACTTCAAAATATATTCTATGGGTTGATTTATCATACATAAACTAAGATATGAAAAAAGTAATCAGCAATTGGAACAGAAAAAAAGAAAGAAAAAGGGATAATAGAATTCTAGAATTTATAGTGAAGTCACACAGAATCATAATGTTGCTCACTTCCACCTATGTGTACAAAGCTGCTTCCTGTAACTTGCATTTTTGTAAAGTTAGATGCTGAAATTTCATTTGAGTTTTAGTGATATATTTCCATTGCTTTAAACAAATAGCCTTTATCTTTAATATTTAGGAGTTCATTTTTTGTGTGTGAGGAATCAACTAGGTGTTGAGGGGGGAAAAAAAAAACTATTACAATCTAATTTGAAAGTCAAACTGTAAATCAAAAGTAACTACCATATACCCACGTAATTTCCAAATAATAATTACATTGTCATAAGATATTTTTCAATATATGAAGCATTTTACATTCTCAACTTCATAACAACTCTGCTTAGCAAATATTATTGCACTATCTTATGGTTGAAAAAGTAGAGATTAAACAATGTAAAGAAGCATGCCACTCACTCTGTCTCTATTTTAAATTTAAATCTTTAGATTTTTCTACATTTATAGCAAGTATTAATTTTTTCTCTCACTATACAGGAGTGTTGTAGTTTACTGTAAAATATTGGAATACATTTCAATGAAAAAAATGGGAAAAAAGTGTGTGTGTTGCCTACTGTGTGTAAAATTTTCCTACAAACTTTATATTCATTTTTCCTTAAAGTGATACTATAAAAATAAATATTAGAGGGAGTGGCCAAGATGGCAGTGTAGAAAGAACCTGACCTTGCCTCTTCCTAAAAGGACACACCAAACTACAACTACTTTTAGAGCTACTATAGGGCTTCCCAGGTGCCCCTAGTGGTAAAGAACCTACCTGCCAATACAGGAGAAGTAAGAGGTGCATGTTGATCCCTGGGTTAGGAAGATTCTCCTGGAGAAGGAAATGACAACCCGCTCCAGTATTCTTGCCTGCTACTGCTACTACTAAGTCACTTCAGTCATGTCCAACTCTGTGCGACTCCATAGACAGTAGCTCACCAGGCTCCCCCATCCTTGGGATTCTCCAGGCAAGAACACTGGAGTGGGTTGCCATTTCCTTCTCCAATGCATGAAAGTGAAAAGTGAAAGTGAAGTCACTCAGTCATGCCTGACTCTTAGCGGCCCCATGGACTGCAGCCTACCAGGCTCCTCCAACCACGGGATTTTCCAGGCAAGAGTACTGGAGTGGGGTGCCATTGTCTTCTCCGACAAAACCCTATAAACAGGGGACAATTAGAATTCTTATCCACACCTAGCACAGGAAGGCGTGGATGTTTGGAGAGGCTAAGGAACTGGCCCAAGGTCACACAGCCGTCTGGCTCCAAAGTCTGAGTTTCAGCCTAAGCTGTAGGTTGCCTCTGGGCCTCATGTACCAACTGAGACAGCTGGTCAGTGTGTGTTCTGAATCCTTTTTACCTCTAAAATTCGAAGGCTTGGAGATTAAACACAGACCTGTGGGAAGGCCCTGCCCATGGACATTCTGATTTAATGGTAGGGTCAGCTTCAAAAAGCTTGTGAAAACTATCGATTCTCCCCCCTCAAAAACACTCATGAGCACATGCTCAAAATTCAGCAAGCACTAAGAATTCCAAAGACAGGGGAGCCTTGTAGGCTATATAATCCATGGGGTCACAAAGAGCTGGATAGGACTGAGTGACAGTTTCTTTTTCAAAGAGCAACTGTTAATAAGAAAGACATGAAGATTAGCAATAAAGATCTTCTAGAGCTAAATAGATATAAAAGAAACTGCAGCAACATGGCTAGGAGTGTGAAATGTGGTAGTCAAGACCCAAACCACCAGGTGGGCAGCCTACAAATGGAGTAATTACAATTACAATTTCTCTCCAAAGAAAAATAGAGCCAAGTACCACATCAGACTCTCCAACTCGTGACCTTAAACCTGGAAGATGAACCCCCAGACATGAACCTTCCAGAAAGCAAGTGGAACTTACCTTTGGGAGAGCTAGAGAGCTGTGGGAAACAGAGAGTCCACTCTTAAAGGACACACACAAAATCTCACATACTCTGAGACTCAGGGCAGAAGCAATCATTTGAAAGAAACTTAAGTCCGACTTACCTGCTAATCTTGGAGAGGAAGCACCTAGATGACAAAGACACTGGTGAGAGCCATTTGGGGAAGCTCATTCTATCATAAAGACAGGGCTAAAGGCAAGCATCAGTTTAGAATCCTCCCTCTAGCTTATCAGTGCTGGGACCTGGTCTCGTCCACTAATGTATAGGCACCAGTGCTAGGATACTGTACGCCAAATACCTTGTTAGGCAGGAATACAGCCCACCCATCAGGTGGCTGGTTGCCATAAGACTCCCCCGCCCCACCCCGAGAATGCATCTGACCCGGAACCAGGCCCTAACCACCAGAGGACTTATTATATAAGCACTTAAATAATATTCTTGAGTTTGCTTATTGGCAAATACATAAAGCATAAAATATTTACTACTTGGCCCTTCACAGAAAACATTTTTTAATTGGTGAGCTACTAAACTGCAGTCCTCACTTAAAACTGTGGACTCTAAAAAAAAGCATGCATCATCATAAACATGACACCAAAGGCCTACTGAGTTTCCAGGTGGCCTAATTTTAAATCCAAGTATAAATGTCATCAACTTTTATTAAACTATAAAATACAAAAGATAATGAGGTCATATATTTTTACAGTATTTTTTCTATACTTGATTATACCACTGAAAAAATGCTTTGTATTCAGTCTGGACAACAAAATTTTAAACAGCTCCAAGTAGGTAAACTTTCCTATTGACTAATTAGGAATCCCTGGCAGAGGATATTATGGTGGAGGCTGTTTAACTATCCAGAACTGGCACTAAAAGCACCTGCTTTTCATGAATAATTTTGTTGAAATGAATTCCCTTATAGTAAATATTGCTCAAACATGATGTCTCTTGTTTAATAAACATGACTATAGCAGGTTTTTGTATTATGGCCAGGTGTACTTGGAAAGAAACCATAAGAACAAAATCTTCCCAAGCTCCTAATATGTGCCTGAAATTATTAAACAAAGAGTAATTAATTTGCCAGTAGTGCCACCATTTTATTCTAAATTGGCAAATTAACACACAAAGGCTCAAAAACCAAGAGTTGAGGGAAAAGAGTCACATTAAAACATCTAGGCATCCCAGATGAGTAGCTGTTTACACATATTAAAGTTATTTTCAAGTGAATAAAATGAAATTCATGCAATTTTAAGTGGAAAAACAAAATGATGAAGGAATTGTTGATTAATAGCAATTGTCAATGAAAAATTATTATAAATGGATACTTTTCTAATAGCTGAGATCCCTTGATAGCACTGGTGTAGCACTCAGGTACATCGTGTTTTATTGCACTTTAATTTATTGCAATTTGCCTTTAAAAAGTATTTACTATATATATGTTTTTACAGCTTGAAGGCTTGTAGCAATCTTACTTTGAACAAATCTAAGGGCATCATTTTGCCAACAACATCTGCTCACTTGGCATCTCTGTGTCACTTTCTGGTAATTCATGCAACACTTCAAACTTTTTCATTCTTGTATTTGTAATGGTGATCTGTGATTAGTGATCTTACCGTGTTACTACTGAAATTCTTTTGACACTTTTTAGCAACAGTTTTAAATTAGGATATGTACAGTGTTCTTTCAGAATAATGCTACTGAAGGAGGAAACAGACAGAACACGCTCGATCTTGAAAGTAGGACTCCATCTTGGGCTGGACTGTGGACTTTGAACTATATGCCCAGTACCTATGGAAATGACATACCAACTGGAAAACCAGAAAGGAAGAGCCCCAGGGCTCGTACCTAGGNGGCCTTGTGGCTTGAATCTTCTAGAGAGGGAAAAGCGCCTCGCCCTTCTGGAAGAACTCTGCTTCTCAGTGCTCGGACCTTTCAGGTTAGCAGGTAGTGGACAGCAGCAGGGGAACTGAGCACCCAAGTGAGGAGGAACCCACCTGGCAGGGTGGAAGAGGGGGCCTGATCACCCCCCGGGAGCAACTAGAAGAGGCATGGACCCACAGGAGCCTGGAATAGGCAGATGGCAGCGATCGCTTGGTACACAGGTTGACGAGCATGTTAGGGCTCAGGAAAAAAATTTGTGAAAGCCATTTAGGAGGTGGTGTCCATGTAGTCTTGGGGAAAATTATTACCAAGAAATTGCCAGGAGATTTTTAGGAGAAGAAAGTTAGTCTTTCTGTGCTCGTATCCTGCCCTCCCCAAGGAGGTGTCCCATCTGCTGTGAAATTCTTGACCCCCTCAGAATTGTCAGGCTAGAAGGAGAGGGATATATAAGCGAGTGCAAATTGGCTTTCCCAGAGATGGTCTGGGATGTGAGATATTTAACCCATCTGTGTTTTCATTGGCACCGGCTTAAGCCCACAAATGCAGAACCGACTTAGGAGAAACGGTCTCCCTTAGGAGAAACGGTCTTGGACCAGGTGGTGTTCTGGTTCTGCCATGCTGACCGGCAGGTGAAGACTCTCCAGTCCCCCTTTTCCCTCTGGATTGGGCAGGATTTGGACGAGGAGGACCTGCCCCTCTTCCATACAGGATGGTGACATGCCTGTCGTCCAGTGCTCCACCGGGACTGGAGGCCGCCTTAATGGCCAGTCCAGGGCCAGGTGAAGTTCCTGCAGCAGCCGCTGCTCCTCTGCCAGCTCTCCTGGAGATCGTAGAGCTGCCATTTCGTCAGGCTCCAATCCCAGCGATGGAGACCTCTGGTCAATGCCCCCAGGATTCCACCTCAGTTAGATCTCCTAGATTGTATCCACCTCTCCCGGTAAATACTGATGGGAAGAGTGAAGAAAATACAGGACACATGTGGGCACTACCATCTGCCCTCTGTAGCCTATTATTACCAGCCATTTTTCTCTAGGGATATATTTAAGTGGGAGAGACATCCTCCACTGTAGTCAAGGGAGCCACAAACCATGATTATGCTAACAGAGAGTATTTTCGCGCCCACTGCCCTACATGGGCTGACATAATCCAACTACTAGTCTCCCTTTTCGGCACTGAGGAAAGACACAGGATCCTAACTGAGGCCAGAAAATGATTAAGAGAAATGGCACCTGAGGGTACTGTAAACCCGTAATGGTGGGCAGAACTAGCCACCCCTGATGAGAGGTCCAATTGGGACTATAACACAGAAGAAGGGAGGGGCACCCGGAGAGATATTAGGCAGCTATTTTACAAGGCCTCAAGACGAGGGCCCGAAAACCCATGAATATGGCAAAACCCTGCAAAGTGATTCAAAGAGAAACTGAATCACCCTCTGAGTTCTACGAAAGACTGTACGAGGCCTATAGACTTTGACTCATGAATTTTTATACACCCATGAATGCCCAGTACCTTTGTTAGGAAGAGACTTGCTGTCTAAATTGAGAGCACAAGTGACTCTTTCTCCTTCCACGAAGACACACTTTTTGAGTGGGCTCAACCACCTATTTACCCTCCCTCTAGGTAACCTCTCAAGATGAATGGAGGTTGCATGATCTCCTGGAAGGGAAACCTGACAGGCTGAACAGTTGAGAGAAAGAGAGAAAGGGAGAGGGTCAACAATTCCCTGGGGTCTGGGCAGAGGGCAACACCCCTGGGCTTGCAAACCAACAAGTCCCAGTGGTAAAAGAACTCAAATCTGGTAAAATTACATCAGCATTTGCCTTGATCCTGCCAGACCTTGACTCTTTACATGACTGAAAAGGACAAAGTGGGCTATGGGAGTGTTGTCCCAAACTGTGGGGACATGGGACAGACTCGTGGCTTATCTCTTGAAATGGCTGGACAATGTTGCCACTGAGTGACTGGGAAGATTCTGACTTAATTCAACAGGTATGTAAAGCTCTAAGTATCAAGTGGAAATTACATATGGCATATAGGCCCCAGAGTTCTGGGATGGTGGGACGAACCAACCAGACACTTAAAAGAGACACTTTCCAAGTGGATCACAGAGCCTGACTGCTCCTGGGTGGACTTGCTTCCAATGGCTCTGCTCAAACTCAGGATGACTCCATGGTCCCAAGGCTATTCTCCATATGAAATTGTGTATGGGAGGCCCCCTCCCATAGTAAAACAGGTGTCAACAAATTTGCCTCAGGTAAGGGGAGATGGGATTTCACAGCAGATGGGACAACTGGGTAAGGTAATAAATCAGGTAATTAAGTTTGTACAAGAAAGGGTGCCATTTCCCCTTGGGGAAGAGATTCATGAGTTTACACCTGGTGACCAAGTATGGGTCAAAGACTGGAAACATGATTTACTAGCCCCTTGGNTAGAGCCTGACTGCTCCTGGGTGGACTTGCTTCCAATGGCTCTGCTCAAACTCAGGATGACTCCATGGTCCCAAGGCTATTCTCCATATGAAATTGTGTATGGGAGGCCCCCTCCCATAGTAAAACAGGTGTCTACAAATTTGCCTCAGGTAAGGGGAGATGGGATTTCACAGCAGATGGGACAACTGGGTAAGGTAATAAATCAGGTAATTAAGTTTGTACAAGAAAGGGTGCCATTTCCCCTTGGGGAAGAGATTCATGAGTTTACACCTGGTGACCAAGTATGGGTCAAAGACTGGAAACATGATTTACTAGCCCCTTGGCGAAAGGGCCATTATACTGTTGTTCTAACTACCTCTACTGCAGTTAATACTGCAGGTATTGTCCCTTGGATCCATCATGTGAGGGTGAAGAGAACGTACCACACAGACCCAGAAAACCGAGTGGACTGTGCAGAGGGACCCCACTGACCCTCGAGAGACTAAGATCATCCAGTTCTAATGAGGTGGATGAAACTGGAGCCAATTATAGAGTGAAGTAAGCCAGAAAGAAAAACACAAATACAGTACACTAATGCATATATATGGAATTTAGAAAGATGGTAACCCTGTTTGTGAGACAGCAAAAGAGACACAGATGTATAGAACAGTCTTTTGGACTCTGTGGGAGAGGGAGAGGGTGGGATGATTTGGGAGAATGGCATTGAAACATGTATAATATCATATAAGAAATGAATTGCCAGGCTAGGTTTGATGCAGGATACAGGATGCTTGGGGCTGGTGCACTGGGATGACCCAGAGGGATGGTATGAGGAGGGAGGAGGGAGAGGGGTTCAGGATGTACATCTGTACACCTGTGGCGGATTCATGTTGATGTATGGCAAAACCAATACAATATTGTGAAGTAATTAGCCTCCAATTAAAATAAATACATTTAATTTTTTTTTTTTTAAAGAAGAAGGAAAAGAAAATCCCAGACGAGCCCCTTCAGGATGAAGCTACATAATCAACTCCTGCTGCCTGGCCTCATCAACATGCACGTTCCTACGTGGACTTCCACAATGCCTCCAACTGTTGGGTATGTGAAGCTATGCCTCTGTCTGTGATGGATGGACTTCCCTGGGGGGTATCACTAGTCCACCAGGGAGATTTTTAAATCACTCTGCTCTTTCTGGAATGACAAAAAGAGACTTTCCTTTCTTTTGTCAATCATAATCTCTCCCTGCTTTCTTGGTGTAAGACAGACCTACAGTCAATAGACTCAGGTCGTGAGGTTATATATTATGTAAACACCAGTTTCATAGAAGTAACAAAAGTGGCAATTCAAAATAGGACGGCTTTGGACATGTTCACAGCTGCTCAAGGAGGGACCTGTGCTATAATCAAAGTTGAATGTTGTGTATATATTCCTGATTTATCTGGCAATATATCAGTTGCTTTAGATGACATGAAAAACCAGGTATAAGCAATGTCAAATGAAAACATTGCTTTCTGGACTTTGGTCCTACCTTGGGTGAAGAATGATTGGTAGAAAACTATATTTACCATTGTTCTAGTTGCCTTGATAGTTCTGCTTCGTGGACCTTGCATTTTACACTGTGTTAGGAACTTTGTAACCCAAAGGTTGGTATTGTTCTCCCAAATTGGCACTCAGAGAGCCAGCGTGCAATATATCCCTATGAATGATGTTCATACTATGAGTTAAGAGCATCAAGTGAGGGGAATGAAGGAGGAAACAGACAGAACAAGCCCCATCTTGAAAGCAGGACTCCATCTTGGGCCAGACTGTGGACTTTTGAGTTATATTGCCCAGTATCTATTGAAATGACATACCAACTGGAAAACCAGGCCCCCAGAAGGAAAAGCCTCAGGGCTTGTACCTAGACTTTCCATCACCTAAAAAATACCCTAACTATCTGTGTAACCGAATAGAATCATGCAGTCTATTGTGCTTATTGGGGTATGACCACAGGCCTATTGATGATTGTCCAGTGTTAACTACCTAGGCCTAAGGCATATGAATCACAGGTTAACTGATTATATCTTTCTTTTCCTTTGTTCAGACTCAGTAGTTGTTCAGACCAGTTTGAGAGAATTTAGGGAGGTGGGCCTGGGCACGTACACTTAGGATATATAAGGTTTTCACAAAAACTGGTCGGGGTCCTTGGCTAAGAGGAGACTCTGCCTTGGGCCCACCGGTGTAATAAATTGCACTCCACTATCTGCATTGTCCTTCTGAGTGAGTTTGTTTCCCGGAACGTGTGGCTGCAACACTATTGCCTGCTTAAGACTATAGTATAAACATAACTGTTATATGTACCGAAAAACCAGAAAGTTAATTTTGTTGCAATACTGGCTTTAATAGAGTAGTCTGGACCTGAGCAGCAACATCTCCAAGGGATGAAAGGGAAAGTGAAAGTTGCTCAGTCGTGTCCAACTCATTGCGACCCCATGGACTATACAGTCCATGGAATTCTCTAGGCCAGAATACCGGAGCGGGTAGCCTTTTCCTTCTCTATGGGATCTTCCCAATGCAGCGATCAAACCCAGGTCTGCCACACTGCAGGTGGATTCTTTACCAGCGGAGCCACATGGATTCTTTACCAGCTGAGCCAAAAGGGAAGCCCTGTCCAAAGTATGACCATAATTGAAATTCTGTTTGAGTTTGAAAAATGTTCAGGTTAATCAGATAATATTTATTACTTTGGTCAATTCACTAAAAATGATATATTCTTAAGTCATGTATTTGTCAGGCAAAAGTGGCTATATTTTCCTAAAGGGTGATAAGTACTGTAAATAAAGTGATCTCCCTTTCTTGCTTTCATCTGCATATCACTATCGAATTGACAAGTTGCTTTAGACACATTTTCTCATCTGAGTCACTCCACCTCCCAGGCAAGAAAGATATAATTTCTATTTTACAGATGAATTAACAGAGAATCTGTGACTTTCCCAAAGCTTTACTGATTGTAAGAGAATCAGTTCAAAGATAGATCTCAAAAATGTAAGCTCTTGGTGTCTTTTTTTTCTTTCTAAAAACAGTTATTCTAATAACTACCTGATTTTTGAAAAGGAACATTGCAACTCCAACTGATTCAGACCCGCTATTCCTCTCACACCTCTTCCTGGCTCTCACTCGTCTAAAACACTTTACAGAGAGCTACTATCGTTGTGAACACATTGCCAAATATGGTGACTTAGTATTTCTAAATTTCTCTACAAATTTCTAAATTTCTCTGTTGTGGTTAGTTTTTTTTAATATATGCCAGGATAAGATATAGCCATCCACATGTTACTCCTTGACTATGGAATGAATACACAGGTTGTTTAGGTCGATGCTGGGGTGAGGGTGGGGGTTTGTTTCTTTCTACAACTAACACACCTTACATCTAGTACATCTACCTCAATGGTTAATAATACCAAGTATAGAAAAGCAATTTGAAGTCAATAAAACACTTCTAGGAAAAATGATCTCATCAAAATCATCTGTTGATTATACTAAAACTGCAGTTTCTTGGGTAATATCCCAGAACAGTTGAATTAAAATCTTTCTATGTGGTATCCAGGAATATGGATTTTAAACCAATTTTCTAAGAAATCCTTATGGGAATTGAAGTTAATACCGGAAGAGGTAACCTGGCATGTGTATTGAGTATCCATGCCCATTTCTGTTGGCTATGACAAGAATGTAAGTCCCTGTTTATTCTTTACTCAGCATGTTTCTTAGAGCTGTGTCTCTTCCAAGACAAAGAGGCTCCCTATGGAGGTTCTGAGTCTCCAGATTTACAGTTTGGGGACTGCAAACTTGCTGCAAGCATCACATCCAGCTGGGCCCCGCCTCCTCACCCTGTGGGCCTTGACTGCATGCTTGCTGTGCTGTAAATAATAAATCATTGTCTCTGATCTCTGAGTTTCAGATCATCTGCCAGCTTTCACGCAGCAATAACAAGCTTGTAAGTAGGGTAAAATACTAGACCCTGGTAGAGAACCACAGTATCATTCAGATGTGAGTAACAAGACCAAACCTGGTTTCTGACAGAAAGCTTTGCTGAAATCCAGAGTAAATTCCCAAATGTTTTATATCAGAAGCATACATGAGCCTGTATGCAAAAGGCATTTATCTTTTTGCTCTAACCTCCTGCTACAGGCTCATTTTATGGTATTTAAGGAAAGAAGGTATTGCTGAATTTAATTAGCTGTTCTCTATCCCTGTTAAGAACCAGAGAAAAGCCAAAAGGCTTAAAAAAAAAAAAAAAAGAACACAGAGAAAAAGAAATAGAATAGAATATGAATAAAAACTGAAAAAAGATGGGTCAGTAGTATTTTTATAATGTTTTTGAAAGTAACCATTGAATAGTAGGATGAAAATAGATTTTGGGTGGTCTCATTGCCCACAGTGATAAACTAGCATCATCTCACCAAAGAACAGAATTTCTGCCACAGTCAACAGCATAGTGATCTCAAGGTGTTCAATTATTCAGGTAGAATGTAGCTGTACAGAGTTCCAGGAGCTATTATTCTATTTTATTTTAATTTATTTTATTGAAGTATAGTTGATTTACAAGGTTGTATTGATTTCTGCTGTGCAACAAAGTGATTCGGCTATACACATACATTCTTTTTCATATTCTTTTCCATTATGATTTATTGCAGGATATTAAGTATAGTTTCCTGTGCTATATTATAAGACTTTGTTGTTTATCCATTTTCTATGTAATAATTTGCATTTTCTAATCCCAAACTCACTCCCAGTGGAAATCTCTCTATGTTGTATCCAGGAATACTGACTTTAAATCAATCTTAAAATCAATTTTGGATTTTAAATCCAATTTAAAATCCATAAAATCCATACCTCCACCCCCACACCTTCTCTCTTAGCAACCAAAAGTCTGTGAGCCTGTTTCTTAGATAAGTTCATTTGTGCTATATTTTAGATTCCACATATAAGTGATATCATTTGGTATTTGTCTTTCTTTTTCTGACTTACTCACTGTGACACTCTCTAAGTCCATTCATGTTGCTGCAAGTGACAGTATTCCATTCCTTTTTATGGTTGAGTGGTGTTCCACTGTATACACGTACAACATCTTCTTAATCCTCATCATGTATATTGTTTCCCTATATTGGCTATTGTTGAATTGTGTGCTATGAACTTAGGGGTGAATGTATCTTTTTGAATTATAGTTTTACCTGGACTTATGTCCCAGAAGAGGGATTACAGGATTATATGGCAACTGTTTTATGAGGAACCTCCATACTGTTTTCCATAGTGGTTGCACCAATTTATATTCCCAACAACAATGTAAGAGGGTTCCCTTTTCTCCACACCCTCTCCGTCATTTGTAATTTTTAGACATTTTAATGATAGCCATTCTGACAGGTGTGAGGTGGTACCTTACGGTAATTTTGATCTGCATATCTCTAACTAACAATATTGAGCATCCTTCATGCGTCTGTTATATATCAGTATGACTTATTTTGAGAAATGTCCATTTAGGTCTTCTGTGATGGCTATAATTCTTGATATTCCGGGTTCTTGTTATTATGGGAAAAAATAAGAGTAATCCTTCAGACCAGGCTTCTGGTGAAAAAGGAGATAAAGGAGATAGAAGGAGATATAGGAGAAATAAGATACCAATGCAAAATTAGGAGCAAAATATAAGGTAGCTTTGAAGAACATGATATAGAGGGGAATAAGAAACAAAAAGAGGTTTCAGGAGGGAAAAATGTACAGGCACTCACACCCAGGCAGTACCAGGTTTTATCTGACAAGTCAGAAAGGACCTCTGGGTGGACTGGACCACTGTGTCCCAGTTCTGGACGGGTGACTTGATCCTTTGACTTACCGGATGACAGTATTGTGGTTAGTCACCATCCAACTGTCTGCCCCTGTCTGAAGATGTAAGAGGTTATCAAAGCTGGAGAAGGCAAAGGAAAAGACACTAACCAGATTAAAACCCATCATGACAAAGAGTAGATGAAAGCCATAAAGGGATATTACTCTCTTAAATGTTTTCCATTATTTTTGTCTTTATCTGTTGTCCTACCTCGTTCTAAGGAGATTGGCTGGCCTTTTGGAGGCTTGGGATATTCTGCTGTCATTTAGAAGATTTTCTGTAGAATTTGTTGTATATTCTGATGAACTTTGGATGTATTTGTGGGGAGAGGCAGGTAATCTCCCCATCTTAATTCCTCTGCCGTCTTGAAGACCTCTCTTTTAAATGTTTTCTATTTGTTTTAGAACTGAATCAGTTCAGACATGTCTTCATTAGAGTGTGAAGAACATTTTGTCTGTCTGACCAATGAGCTCTCTTTGCCACCTCAGTTTATACCCTATAATTTGTCACTGAATCTAAGGGTGGAATTTTGGGTTTGATAGACTAGATTCTTCTCCTTCTCCTCCTTCCCCCTTCCTCTTTTCTTTGCTAGTAACATCCTGTGTGGCTCAGTGGTAAAGAATCTATCTGCCTGCCGATGCAGGAGGCAGGTTTGTTAGTCACTCAGCCGTGTCTGACTCTGCGACCCCATGGACTGTAGCCAGCCAGGCTCCTCTGTCCATGGGCCTCAGCCTGCCAGGCCCCTCTGCCCATGGACTTCTCAAGGCAAGAATACTGGAGTGGGTTGCCATTCCCTTCTCCAGGGGATCTTCCTGACCCAGGGATCCAACTTGGGTCTCCTGCATTGCAGGCAGATGTTTACCATCTGAGCTACCAGGGAAGCTCACCAAATCAAGAGATGCAGGTTCAATCTCTGAGTCGTGAAGATACTTAGAGACAGCAACAACAAACAACAGAGAGTGACGGCCTCTGACACACTTCATTACCATTCACATGCAAATATTAAACGTTGTTCTTTAAGAGTCTTTTACTGAGGAACAAAAAGCTGTATAGAATATTCTGCTTTCCTTCCTTAAATGTTTTTATTTGCTAAAAGATAAATCCAATAAGAGCAAGTTAGGATAGCATCTTTTATTCACAGTGTTATTTAAAGATAAATGGCAAACTTTGCTTTTGAACTGTTTTCCTCAATATTATACACCTTAAAGAAGAAAGCGTTGCTCCTGCGGTTTTATTTTTAAGTGGCAATTTTTCACATTCAGCTACTGTATTTCACCTCATTAAATACCTGATTAGAAGAAAATGTGGAGAGCTGCTGTAAAGCAATAAAATGTGGATATTAGGATTAAAACTAATTTTACCAGTTTTTCACTAGCAAACAGGCTTCTCTCCTTGCGGCATGAGTAAAAAGTATAATAGGATATTCCAGTCATAGAGTCTTTTTTTTGTGGCACAAAATGTTACAGGAATTTCAATTACTCAAGCTCATGTCAAGTCTGAGATTTCAAGAGGGGACTTTAAAAAATTAAAACAGTAATAAACCTACCAGAAACATTTTGCATGGGCTAAAGCTAAAACACTTTTAAAATCATTTTAAAAACAACATACTTCTACCCATACTGGATGGCAAGCAAAGGTATACTGGAAATACAACATCCAGAATAAAGTACACTGAGAAGACAGGATGAACTGTGGTTACTTGCTACGCTCCTGGATGAAATTAGACCATCTGTGCATAATTAAAAAGCATCTCTATGCAACTGACTATACAATACATAAAATGGGTAATGGAGAAGAAATTAAGGATACATCTCTGTCTTTACATAACATTTTAATTCAGAAAATAAGATTGATAAACAGGAAGTCATCATCATCCTCACCACCATCATCATGATTATTTTAAGATAGCTTACAAAAGAAATTGAATATTATAAGCTGTGGTAGTAGAGACTTCCCCTTGCTGTTAAAGGGGCTACAGTAGGACTTGGGATAGGCATCTTGAATAGGCAGAAGAAAAATACTGGAGAACAGTGTGAAAAAGACATCCGGATTAGCATAAGTTTACAGAGATGTTGGACACACAGAAACATACTGTAATAATAATTGCAATGTAAGGCTTATACTATGGTATGGGAAGAAATGAAGCTGAGTAGAAATGAGAAAGATGAAAATAACAAGGTATCTTTAATGGCGTTCAGATACATGCCTATAAATTTGATATTCACTTCAGTCAGATATTCAGTCACTCAGTGGTGTCCAGCTGTTTGCAACCCCATGGACTGCAGCACGCCAGGCCTCCCTATCCATCAAAACTTCCTGGAGCTTGCTCAAACTCATGTCCATCAAGTCAGTGATGCTATTCAACAATCTCACCCTGTGTCTTCTCCTTCTCCTCCTGCCTTCAATCTTTCCCAGCATCCAGATCTTTTCCAATGAGTCAATTCTTTGGATCAGGTGGCCAAAGTATTGGAGCTTCAACTTCAGCATCAGTCCTTCCAATGAATATTCAGGACTGATTTCCTTTACGATAGACTAGTTTGATATCCTTGCAGTCCAAGGGTACACCACAGTACAAACACATCAATTTTTCAGTGCTCAGCTTCTTTATGGTCCAACTCTCACATACATATATAAAAATATATATTCCATCCATCCACTACTGGAAAAACTATAGCTTTGACTAGACGGACCTTTGTCTGCAAAGTAACATCTCTGTGTCTTTATGTGCTGTCTAAGTTAATCATAGCTTTTCTTCCAAGGAGCAAGCGTTTTTAAAATTCATGGCTGAAGTCACCACCCACAGTGATTTTTGAGCCCAGGAAAATAAAGTCTGTCACTGTTTCCATTGTTTCTCCATCTATTTAGCATGAAGTGATGGGACCAGATGCCCTGATCTTTGCTTTTTGAATATTGTGTTTCACTCTCCTCTTTCACTTTCATCAAGAGGTTCTTTAGTTTGATATTAGTCAGTGTAGAATTAAAAGAAGACTCAAGAGAGAATCCAGAGTCTTGAGGGATGAGAGTGCTCTCAGAAAAACAGAACTGGCACTAGATATTTCGAGACAGTAGATTTCTAGCATATAGAAATTTTGGGGCAGGAGCGTAAAAAAGGGAAAAGTGAATGCTGTGGTAGCCAGTGGAAATAACTTTGAGGGTGAAAAGCATTTACTACTCTGCAGCTAGGAAAGCAAAATGGAAAGGATTGGGTCTCAGAACTTTAGAGATGTCATACAAGGTGATCGCAAACCACACACACACACAAAAGAGAGCATCAGCCCCCACTGCAGCACCCTGTGGAGACATCCTTTGGGCTTCCAGGAGTCGTAAAATAAGCTGAAGTCTGTGATCAACTGCTGGCATTAGGACTAAGAGACATAGTTAGTGAGATAATGCTGGGGACAGGAAGAAAGCAGGAAGGTGGTCTCTTCTCTCCTCTTGCCATCTACTGCCTGCAAAAGCCCACTATTCCTAGTATGTAGCAAAACTCTACCTGACAAAAGAAGTATCTGGGAACTGTAGTTTCAGCTGCAGAGAGCAGGGTGTAAACTGTAGACCATGGCTGAAAGGCAATGCATGGATAAATAACATGCATGAAGCGCATCTTTCTCTACTTCTTAATGATTAGATATTGAGTAATGAGCAATGAAAAGCAATAGAGGTGAAATGCATTATCTTCAATTGATAGTCATCATACCACTGAGAACGCAAAAGAAGGGGCTATTGCTTTCTGGCCTGGCTAACATTTTTGATGTGTGTCCAAGGGTTATTTGAGAACAGCAAGACAATTGTGAGGGAGATCAATTTTTAAAAATCCCTAACATGGATTTTCACTTGATTCAGGTGTAGAATTTCTATTCTTGCTTCCTTGGTTTGGGAATATTTCTCTATAGCTCTGACCTCCTCTGCTCATCAATATAAATGATTGAAGGCATTCTATTGATTCACATTTAATAACCAACAGCATGGATTGATGGGCACATTAAGGTTGTGTGCCTGAGAGGAAAGGAGTGGAAATAGTAGCACTGGGCATTGAGGCCCAAGAAGAAATAGCTTATTATTTCCTCTATGTTAGTTTTGTTTTTATAGTAGAAACACATTAGAGAAACAACGTATTAATATATGAGAATGTAAAGCCCATATATCTAGACGTTAGTCTCTAGACTAATACATATGTTTGACTAATACATAAATAACTTCTTTCCTTACCTCTCCCCCTCTTTCTTCCTGTTTTTTTTTTCCTTAATACCTCCCTACCTGATTTACCTTAGTGACAATATTTAAAGTACTGTGCTAGGGAACATGAAAATACAAAACATAAGAAGTGGTCCCTGGTCATGACTTTACAGTATTTTGGGATTAAAATGTTTTGTAACCAGTAAATGGAAAAAAAGGAGTTGTTCAGGCTGATTTCTGCAAAGACAGACTATGGAGAAATAATGTCTGGAAGGCAGGCATGAGGTGTGGAGGGAAACAATAAGAACTAAGGCTCAACAGCAACAAAATACTGGTTGTGTTGAATTAGCTATGAACTTGAAAGCAACAAGGATTCCCTGAGGGATCTTAAGTCAAATAGCAATATGATGAGATTCGAAGTGGGGGAGTGTTAGTCCCTCAGTCATGTCCAACTCTTGCGACCCCATGGACTATAGCCCACAAGGCCCCTCTGTTCATGAGATTTCCCAGGCAAGAACATTGCAGTGGGTAGCCATTCCCTTCTCCAGGGGATCTTCTCCACCCAAGGATTGAACCTGGGTCTCCTGAACTGCAGGTGGATTCTTTACCATCTGACCTACCACAGAAGCCCACGAAAGACAACTCTAATTGAGGAAAGAACAAACCAGAAAGAATGAGACCAGAGGCAGAGATGTCAGGGGAAAAGACCACCATAAAAAAATTCAGGCAAAAGTGTCAGCACAGTGCTTGCTGCTAAATCATTTCAGTCATGTCCGACTCTGTGTGACCCCACAGGACGGCAGCCCACCAGGCTCCCCCATCCCTGGGATTCTCCAGGCAAGAATACTGGAGTGGGTTGCCATTTCCTGCAACGAGCCTCAAATGGGACTGTATACAAGCAGCCAGTTATCACTAAGATATGTATTTGTTGCAGACTGCAAGGAGATCCAACCAATCCATTCTGAAGGAGATCAGCCCTGGGATTTCTTTGGAAGGAATGATGCTAAAGCTGAAACTCCAGTACTTTGGCCACCTCATGTGAAGAGTTGACTCATTGGAAAAGACTTTGAGGCTGGGAGGGATTGGGGGCAGGAGTGGGGACGACAGAGGATGAGATGGCTGGATGGCATCACGGACTCGATGGACGTGAGTCTGCGTGAACTCCGGGAGTTGGTGAGGGACAGGGAGGCCTGGTGTGCTGCAATTCATGGGGTCGCAGAGTCAGACACGACTGAGCGACTGAACTGACTGACTGATGTATGGGGAAGAAGAAGAGATAAGAGGGGTTGAGTTTCCTGCAAGAATATGTATAATGAGTCAACAGGCAGGGAATTGAAGGCAGCAGTGTGCTCCTCATTCCTGTGCAGAGCACTGTAAAGCCAGACTCCATTGCAGGGTGAACCACAGGGAAGGCAGTAGTGTTTAAATCTCAGGGGTGTTGATACTCAGATTTTTCTTGGTCAGTGGAAAACAGTGTTGTGGCAGAGATTTTTCTTGTCTGAGAGGAAAAACAGCAGAGTCCAGGTGTAGCCCAGGACACCCAGAAAGAGAGCAGACACTTCAGACGCCCTGCAGTCTAAGCAAGAGGGCAGTGACAATTAGCAGGGGAGGATTTCTCTGAGAGTTCATGTAAGATATCCTCTACAAACTTCCCCTAGTATAGAGAGAACATGGCTCTGTACTTCCAACAAACAACCCAGATGATTCTTAAGTGCATTGAAATTTAAGAACCATTAACCAAGACATTTCCTTGCTGTTGAAACAATTACTCTTCTTTTACTGAGGTCTCATCTGCCTACTTGTGTTAAAATAGCAGCAACAGTATCCAGACTTTTTGTACTGCTTCATGTTTTAATTTTTTCTGTCCCTTTTAATTTAATTTAATTTAATTTTTTAATCACCTGTTCCTGATGGGAGAGGCAATTATACCTGACTTTCAAAAAAAAAAAAAAAAGTCAGCAGGGACCATCTTAAAGATGCTTACCTCACCAACAGATTCCCAGCCATCATGCCTTTTTTGGCTTACTTCTTAAGGCCAAAGTCCATAGCCAAACCACCTGGACCCCAGGGGCATAGGATAATGCACCAAGGGAATTTAGCTAATTTATCAAGCTACAGCTCAGATCTATAACCATATGCTTGTTACGAGCATAACTTTTCATTCAAATAATGTTTTCAGTTTTGACAAGTAATCACATCTCATCCTTTAAGTAGTAGGGATGTAAACTTGCTACCTTTAACTTTGGGGAAACTCATACTGGAAAAGTCAGCCCACATAGTCTGGAGAGAAGGGCATCGGTGTTAATGACTATGGGACATAGAGCACAGGACACATCCTTAAAGCAACAGAGTTCCTTAGTAGCAAGGCAGGAAGTTAAGAGGGAAAGGTCATTCTGTGGGATTCCTCTGTGTTCTCTAATCAGTCGAGAAGGAAAGTTTCAAGACAAAAGCCGGGGTAAAGCATCAAAAGCTTCAGTAAGTGGAGGATTGGGTCTAAAAAATGCCCAATTATTCAGCCAATGGGAAGTCATTATTGACCTAGAATAAAGCAGTTTTAATGAAATGAAAACAGCAGTAGAAAGAAAGTAGAAATCTGACAAAGTATTAATATGAAAATAGAAATAGTAATGACTTAATTCTATTATGAAAATATAGACCTGAATTACAGTAATAGATAATAGCTAATCCTTGTGTTGTGCCAACTCTTCTTTAATCCTCACCACAACTCTAGGACAAGTGTACTAGTATTATCTATATTCTAAAATGAGGAACAGGGAAATTACAGCTAACTATCTTGCTCGTGATCACAAAGCAATTACATGAACGATTAGACATTTAAACCAGGTACATTTGAAGTTTTTACCACAGTTCCATTAACACCATAAAAATCTGGAATTGCTGTTGATTTTGACACACATTTAGATACTTATTTGCACTTTCTTATTGTAAAGGAAGTTGTTTGTGATTATTTCTGTCCCTGCAGAATAGCGGCATGACATATAGAAAGAGTTCCTAAGTCTCATACATAAAAGTACTTGGGATAATAAAAGTATTGAATAAACTCAAAAGAGAAATACATTTTCCCCTGCAAGTCCAATTTTTTCTAACAAAAATTTTAATTTGAATGGTGCTTATACATTTTTATCCCATAATCATGTGCCATCTCCTTGTTAAAAGCTGCTCTCCACTCACTAGAAAGCCTTATCTGAAGAGGCTACCCCAAAAGTTGTGTTAACAACAGACAGAAAAGTTTCTGCCTAAGCAGGCATTTATAATTGTATGATGAAATATTAATTCCCCCATATCAGAAAGGCTCTTGGGAAGAAAAAGTCTCTCTTTAGAGGAAAAGTCTTTCTTTCAGAGGAAAAAAGGGTAATATTCAGAAGCAGAGGTGAAGGGAGGTTTTAAATGGAAAGGAAATTATTGAGTTTCTCATTAATTTATACTAAGAGATGGGGAAAGTCTTTTGATCTTTCCCCCTCTGATGTGAACGCATTTCTGTCTTTCTCAAAGCGTTCATCTTCAAAAAAGACAAAGTCTTGAGATAACTTTTTCTCAGACAGAGAAAGGCAAGTACTATATGGTATCACTCATATGTGGAATCTAAAATAGTCAGCTCTGTAAAAGCAAAGAGTAAAATGGTGACCACTAGAGGATGGAGTGGGGGAACAGAGTTGTTTAAGTTTACAAATGTGTAAAATAAGCCCTAGAGGTCCAATGCACAGTTCAGTGAACACTGACACCAATATTGTATTATAATGACCAAGTAGATTCAATCATTAAAGAGAAAAGGTAATTATGTAATATGATAGAAGTGCTAATTATTACACAATGACAATCATAATATATAAATGCATCAAATTAATGCTGTACACATTAAATTAACAATGTTATAGGTTGCTTGTGGTACATATACACAATGGAGTATTACTCGGCCATTAAAAAGAATACATTTGAATCAGTTCTAATGAGGTGGATGAAACTGGAGCCGATTATACAGAGTGAAGTAAGCCAGAAAGAAAAACACCAATACAGTATACTAATGCATATATATGGAATTTAAAAAGATGGTAACAATAACCCTGTTTGTGAGACAGCAAAAGAGACACAGATGTATAGAACAGTCTTATGGACTCTGTGGGAAAGGGCAAGGGTGGGATGATTTGGGAGAATGGCATTGAAACATGTATAATATCATATATGAAATGAATCGCCAGTCCAGGTTCAATGCATGATACTGGATGCTTAGAGCTGGTGCACTGGGATGACCCAGAGAGATGGTATGGGGAGGGAGGTGNAGAATGGCATTGAAACATGTATAATATCATATATGAAATGAATCGCCAGTCCAGGTTCAATGCATGATACTGGATGCTTAGAGCTGGTGCACTGGGATGACCCAGAGGGATGGTATGGGGAGGGAGGTGGGAGGGGGGTTCAGGATTGGGAACAAGTGTATACCCATGGTGGATTCACGTTGTTGTATGGCAAAACCAATACAACATTGGAAAGTAATTAACCTCCAATTAAAATAAATAAATTTACATTAAAAAAAAGAGAAAAAATGGAACTCTTGGGGAAAAAAAAACAATCTTATATGTCAAATCTTTTTACTTAAAAAACGTAGAAAGAGTGAAAGCATACAGTCTTTTTTGTTCTTTCCAAAATGGAAATCACTGGGAAAGCCCAAGGTAAGTAGAGCATGATGTCTCAAAACTGCCTATTCTCCATGACAGATTGTGGAGACACAAACCAATACAAATACTCTCTCTTAAGAGAACATTCTCCCTTAAGAGAACATTCTTCCTTAAGAAGCAAAATCTTCCAAGCCGAAAGAGAACTAAAGCTGACCTAAAGTGACAGGAAGCATAAGTAAGGGGGTGAAAATGTCTTAAAAAACAAACTAGACAAGCAAAAGCAACAAACAAAACATTGTGATTTCCAACTTGTGATATAAATTCGGATTTTGGAAACACTATAAATAGATATATCATCATCTCGTTTAGTCAAATTATATCAAGATGCAAAGGAAAAAAATTGATTGTAAAAATATGTCAAAAATATTATTTCATACTCAAGTTAGTTCTTAAGTTTAGTCTATCAGTGCAGAACTAATAAATAAACAAAGGAAGTCTCCCAAGAATGCCTTAGGATTTGATTCTGTTTCAAATGGTCTGAAGAAGAAAGAACTTTGATTTTTGCTATGCTTTTAGCAAAATATCAAAGAAAGACTTAAATAATAGTGAATTTCCCAAGAAAATCAGAGACATCACTCCTGGTTCTTTTGTCAACTGTAGCTGAGAAAATTGTCTGTCTCTAATAGCTTCAGTATGTAGTTTCAAATCTTCATTGTGTTAATTTAATTGTATCTAATGCATGCATGCTGGAGGCGAGCATGGCAATACTAGATGGCTTATTTGAAACAAAGAAATGGCAGATAATTTATTATTTCAGTTTTAAAACATTATATGATATTTATTTAAAAAAATTTTTATACTAATTAACTTGTAAATAAATGTAGTTGATTCTTTTGGAAAACCTTAAAGGCTCCAATCTACTAAACCATAAACAAGGCAAAGAAAAAAGTAACCTTTAAAAACATTTTAATGAATAAAGTCTACCTTTTATTGAATTTTGAGCTAAATTAAATTGCTCAATGCTGGTAAAATGCCTTTGGATCAATGTGAGTTTGACTATGGATGTATGGATGTACCTCATAAAGTCACCAATAGTAAGGTGAATTGCATCTTTGCCTTCTTTGATCATGTTCATACTGTTATTTAGCAATTTTTAAATTACTTATCTTTTCCATGACAGTCAGATGCCAGTCTCAAAAGATTATATAACTTGATAATATCACAGTGACTGACTATCCCACATATCACTAAAATTGACTTACACAAAATGTATGTTGGAGATACATAAGATGATCCTAGTTTTTTAATATATGGCAGAAGAGAATGAAGTGGTCTGAGTATGTAGGTTATCCCTACAATCTATATTTTAGACTAGCTGGCCTAATTTCTTTTTTTTTTTTTCTTTAGGAATAGTAAATAAGTTGAGAGATTTTTTTTTTTTTCAGTTTCATCTTGTCCCCTATATAACACCTTTAAAACAATCATTTACTTTAATGTATTATAATTGTTTTGTGGGAATGGAATAGGAGAATTTCAACTCATCATAGCAGATACGGAATATTTTAGAAGTTTAAAAGAGGGTCTAAATCATGTGCTAATCTCTGCACTGTTACATTAATGATTTAAATCATAATCAAACATAGGTGCATTTCTTGTTCTTATTTTAATCTGTGATATATGAAAAAACCTGTATTCACTTGCCCTTTATTTTCTTCCTACAAGTCACATTATGTGTGTGTGTTCGGGGTGGGGAGGTGTATGTGTGTGTTTGTGTGTGTTCAGTCACTGAGTTGTGTTCGACTCTTTGTGACTTCATGGATTGTAGCCCGTCAGACTCCTCTGTCTATATAATTTCTCAGGCAAAAGTCGGGGACTGAACCCATGTTTCTTGCATTAGCAGGCAGATTCTTTACCACTGAGCCACCAGGGGAGCTCCTATCATGTGTAGATTCAGACAAATAAAAATCCATCATTATATCTTATATGCAAAGATGAGACCCCACCCCACCCAATCAATCAACTTTTAAATACTATACTCTGGGTATTTATTATACCAACAGTCTAATTATCCTCTTGCGCTGTGCTGTGCTCATGACTGAGCGACTATGATGTTTTACTACCCTATAGACTGTAGCCACCAGGCTCCTCTGTCCATAGGGATTCTCCAGGCAAGAATACTGGAGTTGGTTGCCGTGCCCTCCTCCAGGGGATCTTCCCAAGCCAAGGATCAAACCCAGGTCTCCTCCATTCCCAGTGGATTCTTTACTGTCTGAGCCACCATCTTACACCTTAAGTAATTTTACAGATATCCATTCTTGGGCACAGAGTACTTAATGTGATCTTTCAAAGGGCTGTCTAAAACCACATGATACTCTGAAAATTTGAGCACATTATACAGCTTTATCTAGGGCTTCCCTGGTGGCTCAGATGGTAAAGAATCTGCCTGCAATGCAGGAGGCCAGGGTTTGATGTCTGGGTTGTGAAGATTCCCTGGTGAAGGGAATGGCTAACCACTCCAGTATTCTTGCCTGGAGAATTCCATGGACAAAAGTGCCTGGTGTACCCCATCTGCTTTCAGCATGAAGTGTGCTCAGAGCTGTTCCTCCTTATGGTAAGAATTATTCATGCGTTCATTCATACTCTCATTCCTTCCACCTTTTAATCTCCCCGGTGAGAATCATTTCAAAGGACAAATGGAATAACAGATATCTTGTACAAATCAGAACTCAAATACAGTGCTGAAGCAGAGAATTCATTTACTTCTTTTGACATGGATACAGTTAACCTTGTGGCTGAGTAAGCTTTTTCTCTTTTGTACACATACTCAAACACAAATACATATACCAACACATGTCTGCTCACATCTCTTTTTTTCTTTCCTTAGCATTGCTTCCTTGATCTACACCTGTTAAACCTATCATGTTAATTCTTAGAAAAGAATTATAAAGGAATTCACTATCTTTACATCTCCAATTCAACTTTTGCAAACATGTAATAAAAAAAAATTGTACTTATAAAAAGGATTACAGCAAACCTAGTTCAAATCCTACCCAGCGCTCCCTATTATGCTTGGTAGATGGATGGATAAATGGACAGATGGGTAAATGGGCAAATGGATGAATGGATGGATGAATATAACATATATGTTGTTCCTCAATACTTTCTCACTCTTTCTCCCTTCCTTCTACTCAAGCAGGTCTACTAAATGTTTACCATAAAGAGAGAATTGTTGTGTACTTTTATTGTAACAGTCTTTCTTATCTGGATTCTCTCTACTGCCCCTCTACTTAAGAATACTAATCCTTCAGGACTGAGTTTAAATCCTGCCTCTTCCATGAAACCATGCTAGACCATCCTAATCAACAAGACATTTTCTATTTCTTTCTAAATTATTCACCCTTATTTTACCTCTCATTTGACATTAACTACCTCCTACTTTTTATATGAAATTTTGTTTTCAGATATATATATATATTTTTTAATGTTGTTTTGTTGTTGTTTAGTCACTAAGTTGTGTCTGACTCTTTCGTGACCCTATGGACTGTAGCCCACCAGGTTCCTCTGTCCCCGGAAGGCAAGAAAACTGTAGTGGGTTGCCATTTCCTTCTCCAGGGGATCTTCCTGACCCAGGGATCAAACTCTCATCTCCTAATTGGCAAGCATCCAGATCCTTTACCATCTAGCCACCTGGGAAGCCCATATGTTTGTTTCCTCACCTCTAAGTTGTAAAATCTTCCAGAGCAACTATAGAGATTTCTATATTTTGTTATCTTTTTTTAAATTTTTTTTATTTTTTATACTTTATTTTACTTTACAATACTCTATTGGCTTTGCCATACATCGACATGAATCCACCACAGGTGTACACGAGCTCCCAATCCTGAATCCCCCTCCCACCTCCCACCTCACAACATCTCTCTGGATCATCCTCATGCACCAGCCCCAAGCATCCTGCATCCTGCATCGAATATAGACCGGTGCCTCATTTCTTACATGATAGTATACATGCTTCAATGATCATCAGGTCTGTGTTGCACAGACCTCTGTATGTATTGAATCAAAAACAAACATTTTTTGATCAATATAGCCTATATCTTACCAGCATTCTAAGACTTACAAAATATAAATAGAACATAGGCCTAGTTCAAAATGGTGAAGATACAGAATCTATACCTATATCTATTAACTATGGTTTTACTTATAGTCCTATATATGTATATAAACTTTTTTATGGATACAAACTATATTTTCAGAGGAAAAACCTGGAAATATATAAAGTAATACTTAACTGATGATACAACTAAGTTTGGAAATATAGGTGAATTTATTTTATATCTATATTTTTAGCACCTCAATTTTTTCATTTTTAAAATTATCTCTCTCTCTTTTTAAAATGGGAGCTAGTACTATTTCCATGATTGTAANATACGACTAAAGCAAAATTATGGCTTGGAGTAATAATCATGGATGTGGACACTTCAACGTCCATTCTACCTCAAGGATTTATGCTAAATCTAACATAGTAATCTCATTTCCAAGTAATTGAATAAGGAGTGGGTATGAACTAATCCCAGTATAAGACAAAGACATTTAACAACTTTGGGGAAAAGTTGCCTTGTTCCTAAGAAAGACACAGAAAGAACTGGCCTCTTACATCCCCTGGACATTGCTGGTCTGATTTGGAAACTCTTGGTGGCCATCTTTCTATTTACCTCAAGGTAAAACCAACACCAAGAAAGGCAGAGGGAGGGCCTCCCCTGGTGGGCCAGTGGTTAAGAATCCATCTTCCAGTGCAGGGGACATGGGTTCAATCCCTGGCTGGGGAACTAAGATCCCACATGCTGTGGGGCAAGTAAGCCCACATACCACAACTAGAGAAACCTGTGCACCACAGTGAGGACTAAGACCCAACACACCCCAAACCAAATAAATATTTATAAATAAATAAATACAAATAGAACAACCACATTACATGGATAAAGCCCCTTTACACCTGACAACCCAAAGAAATTAGACGGAAGTCAAGTAATCTTCAGGTTTGTACTCCACACAGCTACTAGTGATTCAGCTGAAACACAAAACTGTCACTCCTACACTCAACCACCTTCAGTGGTTCCTCACTGCCTACGGAATAAGCTCCAAGCTTTTCACATGGCATACAGAGTTTGTATAGTCAAAGCTATGGTCTTTCTAGTAGTCATATACAGATGTAAGAGTTGGACCATAAAGAAGGCTGAGCACCAAAGAATTGAGGCTTATGAACTGTGGTGTTGGAGAAGACTCCTGAGAGTCACTTGACAGCAAGGTGATGAATTCAGTCAATCCTAAAGGAANGAGTTGAACTCAGATCTCCAGTCTGACTGCAAAGTCCAGTGGAACGTGTCCTTGCAGCCCTTTCTCCCTATACCTTGACCCTCCCACATCACCTTCCTCTGTCCAAGTTCCCCACGGCACTGTGCATCAAGGTTGCCTCTCCTAACTACCCTTCCCCAAAGCTGCTCTGGCCTCCTGGGGTCAGAGCCCAGCTCCAGGACTTAGAGGTTATATGACCTTGAGCAAGTTACTTAAACTCTACAAACCCCAGAGTCCTCTCTGTAAAGCAAGGATAATAAAATTACTGGTGACACAAGACTGTTAAGAGGATTTAATAAGGTAATATGTGGAGAGTACTTAATACGAAGTCTGACACATGCTTAGTGTCAGTAAGTTATTACTAGCTAAACTTCAGGAAAAGAATAATCTGATTATCTGATTGAAGCAATGGGGCCCAGTCTTAAAATATGTGGACTCAGGGCTAGAGTAGGAATACTGAAAATGTTTGGAAATTATAAATCAGGCTGTTAAACAGGATTTGTCTTCTCTTTATGAATATGGATTCACCATGGCAAAGCTTTAAAAAAAATCTGCACATTCTAGTTTTTATGTGGCTAAAAGTTGGCAAAATATCAAGGACAATTGAACTTAATTATTATTGTTTATGTGCTATTGACGGCCAAGAAATATTTGCATTGTTACAAAGATTCCTACTCAACCCCCAGAGAATTTCTGGAGTGAATGCATAATGTATATGTGTTCATCATATGTCCGACTCGTTGTGATCCCATGGACTATAGCCTGCCAGGCTCCTGTCTCCATAGGATTTCCCAAGCAAGAATACTAGAGTGGGTTGCCATTTCCTACTCCAAGGGATCCTCCGATCCAGGGACTGAACTTGTGGCTCTTGCATCTCCTGCATTGGCAGGCAAGTTCTTTATGAGCGCTGCCACCTGGGACCTTTAAAAGGAAATTTGTATAGTGCCGCCTGCCCTTACTGTCCTTTACTGCCCCCTACCCCCTCTACACTCTATTTTTTAGCTAAGCAGCAGTAGAGCCACAACTGTTCAGTAACAAAATACACAGCAATCAAATGCTTTAATTCTTTATTCCCTGATTGATAGCAGAGTTTCAAGGAAGAGCTTGGACAAGTAACTCAATAACAAACACATCAAAATAAAGCAGAACTAATGAAACAGGAATAAGATACTGATCTGCAGAAAATACCAACACTATTTTTTAAATCAGGACAAAGTAACCAAGACAAAGTGCTCATAAGCACTGTTAAAAGCTTTTTAAAAACAAAGGTAACTGCAATGGGCTAGGCCCTCAGATAAAAACTGGATCAGGACGCGTGCGTGCTAAGTTGCTTCAGTCATGTCTGACTCTTTACGACCCCACGGACTGGGGTCCACCAGGCTCCTCTGTTCATGGGATCAAGATAGAATTCTTATTTTGCAGAGAGGAAATGGAAGCACAGAGAGGCTAAGCAACATGCAGAAGGTCACACAGCCACTAAGTGGCAAAGGAAGAAAACGAATCCAGGTTCAAGTGTCTGGATTCCAACCTGGTGACCATCTTGACATACTGGCTCTTTGCTGCCTACCATCTCACATCCAGATAATCAACAATATAATATAATCCAAATAATCAACATTAGTGAAGAAAAATTCAGTGGGACCCCTGGCTAAGCATCTTTATTCTTCTTACTCCTCAGATTCTTCAGAAAGACAAATAAAGCTTATTAACACCATGCAAACAGTTAAGAAGCATGTGTTAAAAGTTAGTTTTAAGATGTTGTAAAACAATATTTTCTGACCTACCCTTTCCTTTTGAGTAAAAACCTGACCTCTGAACTTAGAAGTGCTTCTTCCCTCTAATTACAAAACTTTGTCTTGCTTCATCTTTTGAAGACCGACTGGCTTTACAAGGTTATTACAAGTTGAAAAAGTGCCATGAGGGTCTTGAGTAACAAGCTGGGGAAACGTACTGTAGTTCTAGGAAGATATCGGCATATCTTTATGTTTTATATTTTGTTGATATCTTTATGATTAGTGAGATTTTTTAATAGGTTTGTTGAAATATTTTTCACATACCATAAGATTCATCCATTTAAACTGTGCAGTTGATTAGTTTTAACATATTCAGAGTTGTGATGCCATCACCGTAATCTAATTTTAGAACATTTTTATCACCTGAAGAAGGAACCTCATGCCCATTAACAATCACTCTTCATTTCCTCTCACTCCAACCCCAGGCAACCACGAATCATCTTCTATCTGTGTGCTTAATCTGGATATGTCGTGTAAGAGAAATGACACAATACATGATTTTTTGTCACTGGCTACACTTTGGCCACCTGATGTGAAGAGCTGACTCATTGGAAAAGACCCTGATGCTGGGAAGGATTGAAGGTGAAAGGAGAAGAGGGTGGCAGAAGATGAGATGATTAGATAACATCACTGACTCAATGGACATGAATTTGCGCAAACTCTGGGAGATAGTGGAGGACAGAGGAGGCTGGCACATTGCAGTCCATGGAGTCACAAAGAGTTGGAAGTGAATCAGTGACTGAACAACAACTTGCACTCAGCATAATGCCTTTAAGATTCATCCATGCTATAGCATTTGTGAGTATTTTATTCTTTTTTAGGACCAAATAACATTCCCTTGTATGAATATACAATTTGTTTATGCATTGAGCAGATATTAGACATTTAGGTTTCTCTGCTTTTTTGGCTATGACAAATAATGTTGCTATGAAACTGTGTACAAATGCTTGCGTGGACATATGTTTCCATTTCTCTTGAATATATACTTATGACTACAGTTGCTGGATCTTATGGTAGCTCTGTGTTTAACCTTTTGAGAAACTACTAGGCTGTTTTTCAAAGCAGTTGCACCGTTTAACATTCCACCAGCAGTGCATATGGGTTCCAATTTCTCCACTTGCTTGCCGTTGCTTGTTTTCTTGATTTTAGCCATCCTAATGAGTGTGAGGTAGGATCTCTTTATGGTTTTGATGTGCCTTTCCCTCACATCTAATGATGATCTTCTTTGGAGAAATATCTTTTCAAATCCTTTGCCTATTTTTAAATTGGGGTTTTTTATTATTAATTTACAAGAGTTCTTTGTATTTCTGGATATAAGTCCCTTCTCAGATATATGATTTGCAAATATTTTCTCCCATTCTGTGAGTTGTCTTTTCATTTCCCTGATGATTGGGCTTCCCTCATAGCTCAGTTGGTAAAGAATCTGCCTGCAGTGCAGGAGACCCTGGTTCAATTCCTGGGTTGGGAAGATCCCTGGAGAAGGGACGGGCTATTGAATCCAGTATTCTTGGGCTTCCCTTGTGGCTCAGCTGGTAAAGAATCTGCCTGCAATGCGAGAGACCTGGGTTGAATCCCTGGGTTGGGAAGATCCCCTGGAGAAGGGAACGCTATGCACTCCAGTATTCTGGCCTGGAGAATTCCATGGACTATACATACAGTCCATGGGGTCGCAAAGAGTCGGACACGACTGAGTGACTTTCATTTTCATTTTTCCTTGATAGTGTCCATTGACGTATAAAAGTTTTCAGTTTTGATGAAGTCAGATTTATCTGTTTTCTTGTGCATTTTGCATCATTATTTAAGAAATCATTGCCTAACCCAAGGTCATGAAGACTTACCCTTATATTTTATTGTAGGAATTATAGTGTTAGCTCTTACATGTACGTAGTACATAATCCACCTTGAGTAGACTTTTGTGTATGGTGTGAGGTAGGGGTCCAGCTTCATTCTTTTTCATGTAGATAGCCAGTTGTCCCAAATCATCTGTAGGAAACACTTTGTCCTTTCCTCCATTGTATTGTCTTGTACCCCTTTCAAAAATCAGTTGACCATAAATGTGAGAGTTTATTTCTCAGGAGTCAGGTGATCCTGCTTGTCGCATATATTTAAGAGAGGTGGGCCAGGTAGCTGATAGGAACTTTGTGTATGTTAGTCTGCTTCTAGATTTTGAATTGTTTGTAGAATGATCTGAATCAGCCACCCTTAGAGTAATTGCTCATGCTGTATCATTAGATATTTCCTCTCAAGAAAGTTAGATTCCTTGGAGAATGTTCTTTGATTCTCCTGGCTTAAAGATACAGACCAGAATGTCAGGGTTCTGGGAACTGTGTAAAGGCAGAAATCAGGAGGAATTCAGAGATCAGCTGCATCCATTTACAAATTTTAAGTTATTTTACTATACACTCATGCCCTCAGCTGTGTTTTACTCCCTCCAAATATTATAATCCCAGTAGTGATGTGGAGCGGGAGGAGGGAATTATTTCTCACACAGCTTTCAACTAAGTCCTCCCAGTTTTAACTAATTTTAATCTCCCACCTTTATTTTCATTTCTAAAGGTATGTGGTGCCACCATTTCCTGAGTCTTTTGAATCTTCTCCACATTCCCCATTGCCAATTTAGAATTTGGCTTCCTTGTGTTTGTCAAGTCAATTAACACTCATCGGTCTGCTCTCTGGGCTTCCCAGGTGGTGCTAGTGGTAAAGAACCCACCTGCCAATGCAGGAGACATAAAAGATGCCAGTTTGATCTCTGGGTCAGGAAGGTCCCCTGGAGGACTCAATGGCAACCACTGGCAACCCACTCCAGCATTCTTGCCTTGAGAATCCCATGGACAAAGGAGCCTGGTGGGCTACAATTCATATGGTCGCAGAGTCAGACATGACTAAAGTGACTTAGCACACACACCCATCTGCTTTCCAGAATTTTGATATTGTCTCTTAACCAACTTTCTCTGTCCTTGTGGATTTAGGTATTAGAAAAATTTTCTTTAATATAGTTTTAAGTGAGATTTTTAAGAGGAGGAAAACCAGATGCTTGGCTTAATACACCGTCTTTGCCTGAGAATCTGATAACCATCTATTTTAAAAACACTAAGTGAAGGGAGAAGAATGGAGTGGAGGCCTTTCTTCTCCTTGTAGTCTGTTTTTCCCTTGGATTCCATTACACTGTCCTCTCCCAACTCCTGTCTTTAATCTCTGATTATTTCTTTTGGTTTCCTTTGCTGCCTCTTCTTCCTTTCTCTGTCCCCTAAATGATAAGAACCTCCACATTTGGGCCCTTAGTCCTCATTTATGGGGCTTCCCTCATAGCTCAGTTGGTAAAGAATCCACATGCAATGCAGGAGACCCCAGTTCAATCCCTGGGTTGGAAGATCCCCAGGAGAAGGGAAGGCTAGGGTCCTTAGTCCTCATTTCTGGCCTTTTCATCCTTGGCCTCATTTAACAGCCTTCATCTCAGAATAGCCTTCCCAGACCATGTTTTCTAAGCTGCTTTCCAAACCCATTACTCTGTCTCGCCTCCTGATTATTGCCTTCACAGCATTCATCACTATGTGAAATTAAGTTTATTAGCTTGTTTATCCTGTCTCAGCCTATCAGAACATAAACTCCATGAGCTTGGGAACTGCATCTGTCTTGTTTAGTGATGTATCAAGAGGTACCTGCCTGGTAAGTAATAAGTATTCAGTAATGCTATCTGACGGGGAGGCCTGGCGTGCTACAATTCATGGGGTCGCAAAGAGTCGGACACGACTGAGAGACTGAACTGAACNGCATCTGTCTTGTTTAGTGATGTATCAAGAGGTACCTGCCTGGTAAGTAATAAGTATTCAGTAATGCTATCTGACGGGGAGGCCTGGCGTGCTACAATTCATGGGGTCGCAAAGAGTCGGACACGACTGAGAGACTGAACTGAACTGAACTGAATGCTATCTGAAGCTTCCCTCGTGGCTCAGATGGTAGAGTCTGCAATGTTCTCTGAAGCAGTGAGTAAAAAATCTGACCTCTCCTGGTGTGGACAAAAGGGAACCCTCCTACACTGTTTTGACTTAAGTTGGTACAGCCACTGTGGAAAACGGTATGGTGGTTCCTCAGAAAATTAAAAATAGAATCACCATATGATCCAGCAATCCTGCCCCTGGGCGTATATCCGGACAAAACTGTAATTCAAAAAGATGCATGCAGTTCTATGTTCATAGCAGCACTATTTACAATACCAAAGACCTCTAAATGTCTATTGAGGTTAGTAATAGATAATGAAGGTGTGCTACATATATACAATGGACTACTACCCAGCCACAAAAGTGAATGAAATAATGCCATTTGCAGCAACATGGATGTAACTAGGGATTATCATACGAGGTGAAATAAGTCAGAAAAACACAAAACCATATGATATCACTTATATGTGAAATCTAAAATATGACACAAATGAATCTATCTATGAAACAAAATTAGGGACATTGAAAATAGACTAAAGGTTGCCAAAGGGAAGTGGGGTGGGAGAGAGATGGACCGGGAGTTTGGGATTAACAGATGCAACAGATGATATGTGTATATGTATATATATATATATATATATATATAGTGGATAAACAACAAGGTTCTACTGTATAGCACAGGGAGCTGTCTTCAAAATTCTGTGATTTCGATGGAAAAGAAAATGAAAAAAGAATGTATATATGTATAATAATCATTTTGCTGTATAGCAAAAATTAATANTATATATATATATATATATATATATAGTGGATAAACAACAAGGTTCTACTGTATAGCACAGGGAGCTGTCTTCAAAATTCTGTGATTTCGATGGAAAAGAAAATGAAAAAAGAATGTATATATGTATAATAATCATTTTGCTGTATAGCAAAAATTAATATAACATTGTAAATCAACTGTACATCAATTAAAATATTGATTTTAAAAAAGATCAGATCTCTCCCTATGTTTCTTCACCTTTATCATACATCCCTGTTTCAATACTCATCATATCTAACCATCGGCATTCCCCTGAGTACTAAGACTTTATACCTCAGGGCCTTTGCACAGGCAGTTCTCTCATAATGGAGTGCCCTTATCTTCCTGCCAGCTTCCTTCTTTTTTCTTGAAATTCCTTCTCTGAGCCTTCTGACACCCCTGCCTCCAGACCTCGCTTTTCTCAGTACAAACTTCTATCCTTGACTCAGTCACTCCACGGGGACTTTTAATTTGCTAACATACCTGTCACTCCAACATGACTGTGCTTCTTGAAGGCAGGGATTACATTCTATCTGTGTTTGTAACTCCAGCCCAGGAATTCACAGTGTGTTGAATGAATGATTTGGATGCATTTGGTTTATGCATACTCCTGTGGGTAGATGAGCACACTGATATTGTACAACTATTGACACTATAAGTCACATGTGTGGGCGTGTTTCTTATACATACTGAACAGGAGCTTAGACAATTACTGGATTCATTGACAAGTAATCGATGGTTTATTAAGAGCCTGATCAGGTTTTATACACACATATTTAAAAGAAATCCATTTGAGGACCAGAATGCATTGATCAAATAAACTGTCAAAACTTCTCTTTTCTTGGAACTCTATAGAAATTGACCGAGATGCTCATTCAGTCCCAGGAAATTCTGCTTTCATTTGTGCTAAAGCTACTTTCCTCAAGTAGCTTTGGGCTCATTACATCCTCTAATACCTTTAATCAATAGGTGGAAGGTGCTCATGAGTTTCAGATGTTTTTATCCTCATTGTCTCACTTCCTGGCTCAGACCAAAATATCTTTGGACTGAAGACAATTCAAAACCATCTATCCTGTCCAATTTAGACCACATGACTTTTTATGGTTATTCCCATCAGAGTGAGAGTATTTAAGACTTCGACTGACAAGTGTATGATTTTTTCCATAAAATTGCTTAGCTGGGCAGACTTTCTTCTTCTACATTCTTTACTGACTTCAAAGGTCTCTGGGGGTAGGTTTGGGTGGGGTCTCATTCTTAAAGAAAAATGTCTTTGACCAAGGAAAAATTCCTACTCCAACACTTAATACTCCATGTTGTGTAATGAACAAATCTGACACATGTTCCCAATGTATTATGAAGGTTAGGAAACTTCTACTTTGAAACTACTCTCTACTTTGCAAAAGATCCTTCAAGGGACTTCATACTAATTTTAACCACAAAACCACTGCAAATGGCCTTGCATTATTCCTTTCCCCTACCGTTCATGTTCAGAGGTCATATGTAAGCAAAAACGTGAAAAGTGAAAGCGTTAGTCACTCAGTTGTGTCTGATTCTTTGTGATCCCATCCCATTGATGAGGGATCAAACCTTCATCTCTTGTGTCTCCTACCTTGGCAGTCAGGTTCTTTAGCTAGTGCCACCTGGGAAGTTGACACATAGTAGGGGCTGCCCATACTAGGTCCTTCTCTTTTCTCTAATATCCAATAGGCCTCCAGGTTCCTCTTGTCCATGGGATTTTCCAGACAAGAATACTTGAGCGGGTTGCTATTCACTGCTCCAGGGCATCTTCCCGAACCAGGGATTGACCTTCATCTCCCATGTCTCCTACATTGGCAGGTAGGTTCTTTAACATTAGCAGGACTTGATGACTGATTGGGCACGAGAGAGCTGGTGGCTGACTTAGGTGACTGTGTGGGTAGAGCTAGTCAGTAGGAATAAAGGGGGAGGTCAGTGATAATCTTGATCTGCACCGTGTGTCGGGAAAAATTCCACTGACAATAAGGAGGAAGAGGGAAACTATGAGAACAGGCTTTTGGAAATAAATTCTTTCCTGGGGTTGGGGTAGTAAACTACCAAGACAAAACATGTACCAGGAGAAGCTGTCCCTTTGGGGCATGACCTTGAAGGCTGCTTCACTTCAGTTCTCATCCAGGCCCACAACTTGAGAGGTGATGTTAGCAGCTTCTCCAGCGAGAAGAGTATTCTAATTCAGGAAGTGCTTTGTCACCTTCAGTTTACAACTGCCACTCTGGTGTCTACCTGTGTTGTGTTTCCTTAGGATGGTAGAAATAGACCTGTAGGGGCTGATAACTCCTGGGCATTGATGAGCAGGAGCACATGGGACTTTGTCTTACTGATTTCAGCAGGTTATGTCCAGGGAAAGACCTGGTTAGCCTGATTGGCCTCCCATGAATTTCTCACCATTTCTCTCATGGAGGATCTATAAAGATCAAAGGAGATAACTGTGATGACCCAAAGACAGTGCTTGACACGCGGTAATGTGTGTGTGCTAGGTCACCTCAGTCACGTCCAACTCTTTGCGACCCTATGGACTCTGGCCCACCAGGTTCTTTTGTCCATGGGATTCTCCAGGCATGAATATTGGAGTCGGGTTGTCATGCCCTCCTCCAGGGGATCTTCCTGACCCAGGGATCAAACCCTCATCTCTTGTGTCTCCTACCTTGGCAGTCAGGTTCTTTAGCTAGTGCCACCTGGGAAGCTGACACATAGTAGGGGCTGCCCATACTAGGTCCTTCTCTTTTCTCTAATATCCAATTTTCTCTAAAATCTAATATTCTCAAAGGTGCAAAATCTCCAAAAGGTCTTCCTGGTGATGAAAATGTTGACTTTGCACCAGACCAATTTGAGTGTGACTCCTGGGGATATGAAAAACCACTCTCAGATCATGGTGTTGCCCCATAAAGAGCCAAATACAGTATCTGATACCTAGCACATGCTCAATTCACCACACTATATTATCATCAATACAAATCCAAAAGGGTCTAGAGAAGACAGTGAGTTCAGATATAACAGACCAAGGCTTGACTCCATCCCAGAATATTCAAGAACAACTGGTCACAAAGCACTTCCCCTACCAAAAAAAAAAAAAATATATATATATATATATACACATATACAAATTGCCTTTTATTTCATTTATTCATTATTTAGAATCTGTAAACAGTTTGTGTTGTGGGCTGTACATCAACTGGTCACTGACACTTTGCAAGCCTAATCAGGAATGTTTGGTCAACTTACCCCTGGGCTCAGTGGGTTGCAAGGTATAATGAGCTGAATGGTGACCCTCAAAAAACTATGTCCAAGTCCTAACCCACAGTGACTATACACGTGATTTCATTTGGAAAGGGATCTTTGCAGATGCAATTAAGTTAAAGATCTTGAGATGAATTAACCAAGTGGGCTCTTAATCCAATGGCAAATGTCTTTAGAAGTGACAAATGGGGAGGGAGGCAGAAGAGAAGAAGTTCATGTGAAAATGGAGGCAGAGATTGGAGTGATGTGGCTATAAGCCAAGGAATGCTAGGAGCCACCAGAAACTGGAAAAAGCAAAGGATTGTCCCCCTAGAGGCATCTGAAGGAGTCTGGCCATCTTGACACCTTAACTTCAGACTTCTAGCCTCTAGAACTGTGAGAGAATAATTTCTGCTGTTTTAAGTCACCCAGTTTGTGGTAATTTGTTATAGCAGTCGCAGGAAACTAATACATAAGGAACAGAAACACACTCAAAGCTCAGAGGGTAAAGTGTCTGCTTCAGTGCAGGAGACCTGGATTTGATCCCCGGGTCGGGAAGATCCTCTGGAGAAGGAAATGGCAACACACTCCAGTATTCTTGCCTGGTGAGTCCCATGGATGGAGGAGCCCAGTAGGCTACAGTCCACAGGGTCACAAAAAGTCAGACACAACTGAGGAACTTCACTCACTCACTTAAAGTAACTTTGGCAACAAGAAAGGTGAGGAGCGGGCATTTTCTCAGGAGACACAAGGGGTATCATGGATTCCAAGGATGGAAAGTTCAGGCTGGCCTCATAAGGGACAAGGATCAGGATCCAGGAAGGTGGGAATGGGGTGGCTGTCTTGTTCATGGACACTTGACCTCTTGTCATCCTCCCTATCTGCAGGCTGGCCTTCTCTGTTTCTTCATACGTGCAGCCAACACAGTCACCTTCAACGTGACTTGTCTGCACATCACATTTGAAGTGCATAAACAATTCTATCCAGCTTGACAGGTCAGGGAGAATCTGACCTTCTTTCCAAGTCTTCTTTCCTGCTTTAGACAATGTCCTTAGCTTTCTAACCTTCTGTGTCCTCAAATTCCTTGCTATGGTATAACCGCATCATATCATAGAGGGGAGAAAGCAAAGAGCTGTCCATTAGATTCTTGTTTTAAACATGAAGTTAATCTACTGGAAGAAAAACATTATTGATTTGTGTCTATGATAGCCTTCTGAAACAACTGGTGTGTGCTACTCTTGGCAAAATATTTGGCTTGTTTGAACTCAGATCTTAATTTTTAAAAATTCCTATTTACTATTTTTGCATTCTTCCTTCGAAGGGCTCCTTTTGGCAAACTGGCACAGGAAATATTTGGAGGTGGAAGGACTTTGCCTTTGCCTATAATGCCTTTGATCCACAAAACAAAGCCTCAAATCAAACAGAAATCCAAGCCAAGCAGTGGTGTGGCAGAACAGGAGAAACAAGTTCTGGGAGAGAAACTCATTACTTGAAATTCATTGAATAATCAAGGAGAATTTTCTGAGTGCATGATATGCACAGAAGTAGAGCTAGGATTGTGCATGTATGCATGCTCAGTCGCTCAGTTGTGTCCTACTCTTTGCGACCCCATGGACTGTTGCCCACCAGGCTCCTCTGTCCGTGGGATTTTCCAGGCAAGAATACTAGAAGGGCTTGCATTTCCTTCTCCAGGGGATCTTCTTGACTTAGGGGTTGAACCTGCACCAGGTAAGAGCTGGGATTAGAGAGAGGAATAAGCTGGACTCTGTGCTTCCCACAAGGAGCCTGTGACCGGCTCCCCCGTCCCTGGGATTCTCCAGGCAAGAGCACTGGAGTGAGTTGCCATTTCCTTCTCCAATGCATGAAAGTGAAAAGTCAAAGTGAAGCCGTTCAGTCTTGTCAGACTCTTTGAGATCCCACGGACTGCAGCCTACCAGGCTCCTCTGTCCATGGGATTTTCCAGGCAAGAGTACTGGAGTGGGGTGCCATTGCCTTCTCCGAATGAATACACAGACCTTATTAATTTACACTCTGTTTAGTACCAAACATTTTGAAGCTGAATCATGTTGCTTAGCAATAGATGAGAGGAGACTGGATGAAGGATACAGTTCACACTGCGTTGTACAGAGTTGTTGCTCAATTGTGACATACCAAGTGGGTGGTTACTATCATCCCCATGTTAATGCTCTGGTACAGGCGGTGCAGTGATAAAGAACCCTGCCAATGCAAGAGATGCAAGAGATATGGGTTTGTTCCCTGGGTCAGAAAGATCCCCTGGAGGAGGGCATGGCAACCCACTTCAGTATTCATGCCTGGAGAATCCCATGGACAGAGGAACCTGGAGGGCTAAAGTCCATGGGATCTCAAAGAGTTGGACATGACTGAGGGACTGAGCACACACACACACACATACACACACTCACACACACACACAGGCAGCACTATTCAGTTCTTAACGGCATTGATTTTGTAACAAAGCGGCACTTCTGGGCAGGATTCACACATTCCTAAGCTAGTTATTTCAGTGAGGCAGAATCTTCCAATTACCACTCTTTTTTTTACATAAGAGAATATATTTCTGCCCTTCCATTAAAGATAGGACATAGGCTTCTTTTGTTGTTGTTTTGTGTGTCTTATTCTTGACCTTTGTAGACCAGGACAACTAGTTCCCCTAATTTGTGAGTGTGTGTGTGTACGTGCATGCTCAGAAAACAAAGGCTCAAAGTCCTTCAGAAAAGGCAGCTGAAGCTCCTGTGTCTCCTCCTTGCATAACGAGTCCTGCTAGTTAGGGCCATGCAAGGGTGGGAGGGGGTGGCGACTTGCCAGCACGGTCTGTGGCATTTGGATAAACAGACATCAATATTTATCAGAGCTGCTCCCGTGTGCTTCCACAGCAGCTGCCAGAACAAGGAGCTCTCCCTGTACTTGTATGTAGTTTTCTCAGTATGAGATGAAAGTTTGGGGCCATTAAGGGAAAAAAATGTTTGTACTCTGATCCCCAGTTACCTAGGCGAATTTACTGCACTGGCAGGCTTTGTAGTTCATTAATAATATACAAATACAAACCAAGAGAAGAAATTGACTTGTTAATTGACTTTTGTGATGCTAATCTAGGACTCCTTGGCTTTAAACATTACTCAACAACTGGGCTTACACCAAACACTTTAGAGAAAGCAGAAAGTCACCCAATGCAAATGCTTGAAATCATTGCCTCTGGGTTACATAAACAGACACAACTCCACTGGTTCTCTTTAGGAGTCTGGAAGTGGAAGACTCAAGGAAAAGACGCAGAGAGATGGGGATAGGCTCAGCAATCCTAGAATGCAGCCCAGACATGCTACACGTGCAGGCCAGGCTATGCTGGACTGTGCCGGGCTGTGTAGAAAGCTGCCAGGCTCTCTGCTCCAGACCAGATGGCTGCTAAGCTTGATTAGATGCAGTTTTATCAGGCTTAGCCGACTGGTCCAATTAGGAGCAAAGTTCATCAGTGTCTTAAAACACCAAACCTCTCCCACTGACATCCCTAAGCTAGGCTTCTGTCTCTGTCCTCTCTGATCATAGCCAATGGAGAAGATACGGAGCTTTTGTCAGTTCACTAACGATGAATTGGGAAGTAGCAGAGGTGAGTGACAAGGTTTCCCAGGCCAGCCTTGATCGTCAGATAGATCTGGATGTGAAATCCTACCCATTCTCCCACCAATTACCCATCCCTGCAAGTCTGGAGAACTGGAGTTTCAAGTTCATGAATGTGACTTCAGGGATTAACAACTTCCTCATCCCCTTTGAGTCCGCTGGGGTCACCTGGATGACAAATCTGGTTCCTCCTGGTAGAAACCACTCACCCATGGTGTGAGGAACCATGCAGATTTTACCGCAGATTTCATAGGGTGGACAAAGGGGAGCTTTTATATTGCATGCCCCACAGCATACAGCTTAATCTTTCTGCTTGATTTTTCTATTTCTCTAAGGTCCTCCTTTTCAAAAATTTTTCAAAATTTATTTACTTTTAATTAGAGACTGCATTGCTTTACAATACTGTGTTGGTTTCTGCCATATATCCTGAATCAGCCATAGGCATGCATATGTTCCCTCTCCCCGAGGTCCTTCTTGGTTACTTAATCTCTGGGACTTCTTCTCTGACTTTGCCCTTTGGAGTCTCCTAATTCCGCTCATTCTTTTTTTTTTTAAATAATAAAATAAAAGAAAAGTCAAATCTGATGTGTGAAGCCTGGGATTCATTTTTCTCCTGTAAAATGGGGATGTCAATAACTCCTACCTCATAAGGTGACAGGGAGAATTAAATGAAAATTAACTGAATTCTAAAGCCATGTTTTTCTAACATGACCCTGAAATCAGTTTAGTGGGTTGCCACCAGCATTTAAAAAAATGAAGTAAGATAAAAATAGAATAGAAAATATCAGAGGGCATCACTTGTAGTTGGGGGGGGGGTCACTCTTATTTTGCTAATCTTTTCTTTCAGCTTTATATATTTCAGTGCAATTGTGTGTTACCACTGATGGAGCATGAACAGATTTTTTTCTGTAGATTACGGTAAAAAATGTTTGAAATATTTGTTATTAAAATTTGTCTTTGACTTTGAGGTGATCATCTCTAAGAGCGAGGGAGACACCAAATCCTAATGATCAAAGATCAGAGAGACCCTACCTCCAGCCCCCAGCCAGGAGGCTATGACATCACACCAAGGCACACCTGAGCAGCAAGGGACTCAATTCTGCTCATGGATATTTTTGGTAGCCTAGCACTGCACTGACAAAAAAAATTTGAAATCATTACTATCATTTGAAAATCAGACATAAACATCCTGATTTTCAGCTTCTCTGGAAAATTCAGATGATTTAACCATACCAGGCATCTTTCCCACAATCTCTGTTCTGTTTGCATCCTCACTTGTCTCCCATCCGGGTTTGGGAAATGTGCAAAGACTTCTGGTAGATTCCATGGGTGGGTTGCTGCTCATTCCTTGACCTAGAGTCCTGGCTCTATGTTTTAATAAAGAATCACAAAGCTGGATTGTAGTCAAAGACTTTGGTCCAAATCCTCATTCGGAAGTGGAAGAAAGAGGCCCAAGGAAGGGGAGATGACTCATCCAAGGTCACACAGGTCATCTGTGATGGGGATGGGAAAGTACTCAAATCTCCATCCTCCTAGGTCAGTGCTCCTGTCCTCATAAAAACTGAGACTTCCTTAAGAGATGTGCTTGCTTCACTTTAAAGGTCATCAGCCCTCACTTTTTCCCTCTGTCTCTACTTAGGCAAATGTTTACCTTGCAGAACTGAAATTTGATCCTGAGTGGTTCCTCTTGTTTTACAAGGTGTTTACATGACTCCGCCTTTGTCCTCCCTGACTTCCCTGTGGCTTGGCTGTGGCTGCAGCTGAGTGAATGTGGCTTCTGCAGGAGGAAGACTCTCAGGCAAAAGAGATTCACCTTGGTGGGTGTTAGGAAAGGACATGTATCCCCAACGTAGTCTGGTTTTTTGTTTCTTCAGCTGAAGAGCAGAGAAAACCAGCTTCAGATGCATTATTTGTCCAGCACGGTCACAGGCAATGCCAGTAGCAGCAGATGTGTAATTCCCCATCACCCTACAAGAATATACAAAGTGGCCATTCTCAGAGGTGGAAGCCTCCCTCTGCCAGGCACAGGGCCAGGAGCTTGATAGATATTTTGGCTGTTTTTAATTTTTTTTTAATTTATAAAAATAGTCAAACATATACCAAAGTAAAGGATTAGTACAACGAACCTCCATACACCTATCACTCAGACTCAACATTTAAAGATCTTGCTGTGTATACTTCCTAATCCCTCTTTAAACTTTTTCTTTGACATGTAATTCTTATTTAGTGAGATTCAGGTATATTTAGTGTATATTTAGGTATGTGGTTTTTTAAAATTTGAACTTTCATTATTTTGAAACGATTTCATACTTGTAGAAAGTTACAAAAATAACATGAAGAATTCCCATATACTCTTTAATGTGACTTCCAAATGTTAAAATTTTACCACATTAGCTTTATCATACTTTATACACATATTGTCATCATCATCGTCATCATCTTTCTGAACCATTTGCAGGTTGGTGAGTTTTGCCACCCATGCAATTATCAGTGAAATCAGATTATATATAGAACATTTCCAGCACTCCAGAAGGCGGCCTGGTGCTCTTTTCCATTTTTCATTGCTTTTCTTTCATTTTTATTTCAATTCTCCTTCTCATTTTTATCATCATAGATTCATTCTGCCCATTCTTAAGCTTGATGTATGTGGAATCATCCCCCACTATATTTTTACTCAGTTTTTTAAAACCCCTGATCTCATGCTGTTTCCTTTCTGTATATTTTGTGAGTCTCTCTAAAAGTTATGGGCATTTTCTTATGTAATTGTAATGCCAATGGAATTGTGTAAAAAGTCTTCACAACAAGCTACTGGGATTATCTCTATCTTACAGGTGAGCACAGACCCAGGGAGGTGGCAAAACTTGCCTAAGGTCACCCCGGAAGCAGCTGGTGGGGTGGCGGTTGTCCACCAGAGCCTGTACTTAGGGCTCCCAGTCTCAGATGTGAACCCAGTGAAGGGTCCTGGTAGAGGTCTTTGCCTTCTCTGGGGCACATGCAAGGCTGGTGCCTCTGCAGACCCTTTCTTGATTCCTCTCAGCTGAGCCCCCTTGGCACATAGCACAGGACAGACCAGAAATGCACTCAGAGTGACCCTTTGAGCACCAGCCCACATATACACTCACGCCAGCACTTTTGAGAATGTTGCCTGCGGCCTCTNAAAAGCATTCAGCTATCATAACCTAAAATAGTAAACACAGAAGCAGTCTTTCATTACAGATACAAATAGAAAGGTCAATTAAGATTTAGAGCAAAAATAAAGCAAGACAGCTCTATTTTCTAGGCATTCATAATTTTCTGGGGTATTGAAAAAATCAGCCCAACAAAGGATAAATATGGCAGACCTATTCTGCCTTTAATGCATCAAGAAATAATAACTCAGAAAAGTAGGAAATATGTATTTCAAGGTAGATCTTTGCCATCAACATTATGTTTCAGAATTTTGAATTCAATCTAATAAAGTCTGAAATTGCTACTAATGTATTCACACTTTAGAACTTTAATTCCTGTAGACCTCCATAAAGCTGATTAGTGGTAATCAAGAGTTCGTTGTCCTGATAATTACTAGCTCCTTTACTAAGTAGCTTTTTAAAAGTATTATACTACTGTTTAGGCATTCAAGTCCTAAAAGATAAAATTTAAACATACATTTGAAGAAATATTTTTAGAGTGTCACATCATTTATCTTCTTATTCATTCATTTAGATTTTCCCTGATGTCTTTACTATGAATTTATTGAACAACTGTCCTTTTGAAATCAAGCAACTAGACAGCTGCTTTCATCCGAATTGAATACTCAGTGGAAAAGAACAAACCATTTATTTATGCGACACTGAATTGATGATTTTACATCTGTGTCCACATTTCTACCACCAAACTTTTTGGTACAGTTGTAAATTTAGCTCCCAAAGTCTGAGTATTATGGTAAAATAATATATCCTATATCCCTATATGTTATTATCTGATTAATGTGGAAGATACATGAGAATTCCTAGAATTGCCTTCCAGAGCATTAAATCCACTTCTGTTTTATCCCATCTTTAAGTGCAGGATACTTAGGCTTAAAAGCTCAGAAGTTATGTCAAATAGATCAACATTACAGTCCTGAAGACCTGAAGCAATATAATTACTACCTGTGTAATTTTAAATTCATTTAGAAAACTAAGTCCCTTGGGATTTGTTATGGGCTGAATTGCTCACCCTCAGTGGCACTACTGGTAAAGAATCTGGCTGCCGATGCAGGAGACACAAGAGACACAGGTTCGTTCAATCCCTGGGTTGGAGAGGAGCCTGGTGGGCTACAGTCCATGACTCACAAAGAGTGGGACACGACTGAGCACACAAGTACGTGCGCATGCACACACACACACACACCGTTTTCATATATTGAAGTTCTTATCCCCATTATCTCAGAATGTGACTGTATTTGTACATAGAACCTTTAACTAGTTAATTAAGGTAAGATGAGTTCATATACGCGGGCCCTAATTCAATGTGACTCATGTCCTAATACGAAGAGGAGATTAGAAAGCAGGCACATAAGGAAGACCACGTAAAGACAGAGAGAAAACACAACCATCTCCACACCAAAGAATCCCTAAAAAGAGTGCAGCCTAACTGACACTTCAGCCTTGAACTTCTAGACTGCAGAATCATGAGAAAATAAATGTCTATAGTTAAGCCACCCAATCTGTGTTTCTTTGTTGTGGCAACCCGAGAAAACAGATTCAGGCTTCATAGTNCCCTAAAAAGAGTGCAGCCTAACTGACACTTCAGCCTTGAACTTCTAGACTGCAGAATCATGAGAAAATAAATGTCTATAGTTAAGCCACCCAATCTGTGTTTCTTTGTTGTGGCAACCCGAGAAAACAGATTCAGGCTTCATAGTCTGGAAAGTTCTCGAATTTATCTGCCTTCTTTTAGGACAGACCTCCAGCTTTTCTAAATTAAAATCATTTCTTGTAACAATCTCTTTGAACCTTTAAGTGCACTTTATTATAACCTCATTTGCCTAAGACTATATTAAAATCTGAGTTTAGTAGAAAATTTTTACTCATGCCAATATTCCAGTCTCAATGGTCACTAAAATTTTGTGAATGCCTGGAATCTCTCTCCTACATTTAGTGTTGGGACATATAGGAGATGGAAAGACAGGCTCAGCTTTCCCATTCAAAAGACAAAAACACATGGATCTCTTAAACATGTATCCTGTTTAGAAAGACAAGATATACCTTTGCATACCTTTCTGAAAATAGTAGTCTCTGTGAGGTATGCCTCAGTTGATAACAGCTTTCTCCCTCACTTACAATTAGATTACATCCTTGAGACCTAAAATTTCATTAAAAATTGGGAAGACAAGCATTTTTTTACTTGGAAAGAAAAAAAGTGTTTCACTTGATATTTTCTAATTACTAAAGCAATAGGAATGAGTGTTTTTTGCATCATGCCCAGAAGACAGTAAAATGAGCTACATTGAACATAAACAGAAAAGTAACACTTCCTTTCATGTGAACCCTGAAATATCCAAGTTCATATTCATGACCTGCTAATTTAGTAACTCAAACAATATTTTATAATTCACATTTCTGCATTTTATATCTTTAAAATCAGTTTTCTTAGAAATCTCTTAAAATCAATAGCATCTAGATTTCATGAAATATGAAAATATTTCTGAATAGTAAAATTATTGTTACATTAAAAGAAAACAAACATGTCTGCCTTTTACTTGACAAAATCATCATACACTTTTTACCCTTAATTGTATGTAAATCACTTAATCCTTCTCTTTGAGAAATCATGTATTTCCAACCCTAGCATTTTCAAATACATTCTGCTGTTAGTGGAAAGCGCTGTTTCAATCACAGCACACTCTGGGTAGGAAAAGAGAAGCTAAGATTTGATTCTGTAATGACCAGAGAGGATTGTATTTCTAGCCTTACCAATGAGAAACAATTGTTAAATTAATGATATAATGTCTCCATATCCTTACTTCCCTCTAAGTTCCTTTAGAAGATTTAAACCCCTTGGAGTTTGTATGGGCTGAACTGCGTATCTCATCTGCAATTGATTATCTGTTAATAATACTTATCTCTCAGATTCACTTCTCAGCTTCCAAGCGCATTTCAAACTAATTGATAAAAAATTAATCAGCCCATCCTGAATTTTTGTATAAATGTGCCTTATGACTAGAAATGGCTTCATACAAAAGGCATGCAGTTCAATTCAGTTCAGTTGCTCAGTCGTGTCCAACTCTTTGCGATTCCATGAATTGTACCACTCCAGGCCTCCCTGTCCATCACCAGCTCCCAGAGTTCACTCAGACTCACGTCCATCGAGTCAGTGATGCCATCCAGCCATCTCATCCTCTGTCATCCCCTTCTCCTCCTGCCCCCAATCCCTCCCAGCATCAGAGTCTTTTCCAATGAGTCAACTGTTTGCATGAGGTAGCCAAAGTACTGGATTTTCTGCTTTAGCATCATTCCTTCTGAAGAAATCCCAGAGCTGATCTCCTTCAGAATGGACTGGTGGGATCTCCTTGCAGTCCAAGGGACTCTCAAGAGTCTTCTCCAACACCACAGTTCAAAAGCATCAAAGGCATTACATGTTCCACAAATATAAAATTAATTTATAATCATAGTTAGCTGAAAACTCTCACCAGCCAACCCTGTTCTTTGGGCAATCATTCTATCAATACAGTAAATGTAGGATTTTTTTTTTAAACATAAAAGCTGTATCTGATAATTTCTAGAGGATGTTTAACTCTTAAAGAATGAATTTAAAAAATTTCTATTAGGAACTTAAAACCCTGTTAAACATAATCTTAAAGAAATGGCAATTTAATAGTTATTTAAATTGCATGAAAGAAAGAAATTGTATACATTCTAAAAATGTGTCTAATGTATTCACTCACTTTGAATATAAGTTTTGACTATGAGTCTCTGGGACACAATATTCAAAATTTCTTCAGTTCAGTTCAGTCACTCTGTCGTGTCCAACTCTTTGCGACCCCATGAATCGCAGCACGCCAGGCCTCCCTGTCCATCACCAACTTCCGGAGTTCACTCAGACTCACATCCAACGAGTCAATGATGCCATCCAGCCATCTCATCCTCTGTTGTCCCCTTCTCCTCCTGTCCCCAATCCCTCCCAACATCAGAGTCTTTTCCAATGAGTCAGCTCTTCACATGAAGTGGCCAAAGTACTGGAGTTTCAGCTTTAGCATCATTCCTTCCAAAGAAATCCCAGGGCTGATCTCCTTCAGAACGGACTGGTTGGATCTCCTTGCAGTCCAAGGGACTCTCTAGAGTCTTCTCCAACACCTCAGCTCAAAAGCATCAATTCTTCGGCGCTCAGCCTTCTTCACAGTCCAACTCTCACATCCATACATGACCACAGGAAAAACCATAGCCTTGACTTGATGGACGTTAGTCGGCAAAGTAATGTCTCAAAGTGCTGTCCAGGGCTGGGGTTCCAACTGAAGTTCAAAGTGGGGAGAATCCACTTCCAAGCTCACTTGGCTGTTGGCAGAGTTTAGGTCCTCATGAATTGGATTGAGCATCTCAGTTCTTAGCTCAATTTTGAATGGCAGCTGCCTTAAATTTCTTGCCTCTTCAGTATGGTGGCTTATTTTACCAAATGATGCAAGCTGAGAAAGCCATTTAGAGTCTTCTAAGAAAATGGATGCTATAATCTTTTGTACTACACTTACAGAAGTAATAACCCTCATTCTCGCCATCTTATTTGTTAGAAGCAAGCTACTCAAGAGTAGAGGTTACACCTGCCATGAATACCATAGCTGGATCACTGGGTGTCATCTTAGAAGTCTACCAGATGGGTTAAATAAATAAGTATATTTATTTATAAATGTATTTGAATAAATAAGAATACTGTGAAATATTGTTATATGTAAAATACCTAAATTTTATTCATGAAATTTATTTTTTAAAACCTTGTAAAATTATGCTACCAATGAAAATTCAAGACTAGAGGGTTTTTTACTTCTTGCATATTTCATCCTTATATATACACTTTCTTCTACAAAGGAAATCCTGATTTTCTAAGACACAAGGACTATAAGGTTAGTCCTTATACATTTACTTTATCATACATTAAGCACACAATAGCGTCAGAATAATAATGTTATTATCAACAATGATATTACTAATTATCAAAGCAAATACAATTAAGGAAAAAAGTTAATTTTTTCACATGCCCTTCCCATTTTACCCTGTATTTTAATGCTTGTACTTTATCTATATTGTTTGAACATAGAACCATTACAAGCTATACTCTTTTTCAACTCTCATATAGTTTCATTCCACAAGTCACTCTATTGAATCTCCACCTTCGTACCTAGAATTTTAAACTTATATTTCTCTAGTTATTTTGGATGTGTGCAGCTTATTCTGTTGTTGATTTCTCAGGAGGTGCTTGTGGAAGTTATTTTCCTTGAGTTTTTGGAAGATGATAACTATTTGATTCTATCATTAATACCTGAGTGTTAGCTTTTCTGGTGCAAAATTCTTGGCTCACGTTTTCTTTCATTTGTATTTTCATTTCATTTTGGCATAAAAAGTTACTGCAGAAATATCTGATGACAATCCAATTTTCTTTCCCTTGTAAGTTATGTTTTCTTTTTGTCTGGATGACAAAGTGATTTTTTTTTGGATGTGAACCATTTTAAGAGTATTGAATTTTTTGCAATATGGCTTCTGTTTTAGGTTTTGTTTTATTTTTTATGGCCAAGGGACATGTGGAATCAGCTCCCTGATCAGGGATCAAACCAGCCCCTGCGTTGAAAGGCAAAGTCTTAATCACTGGACCACCAGGGAAGTCCCTTCCAAGTGATTTTTTCAATTTTGCTTAAAGATCAATAATTTTACAAGAATATGTTTGGCTGTTGACCTTTCTGGGTTTATAGTTTCTGGTATGAAATGAGTTCTTTCCAGCTATAGTTTAAATTTTTAAATTTCCCAATTGGTTTTTAAAATAATGGCTTTTAGTACTTATTATTCTTGCCTTGCTTTCATTTTCTTCTTCATGGACTCTATAATCTGCAAGTTGTTTAACTTGACTGTTTTCCACATTTTTCACTTAAAAAAAATCTTTGTAATGACATTTTTAAATTTAAAAATTTCNAAATAATGGCTTTTAGTACTTATTATTCTTGCCTTGCTTTCATTTTCTTCTTCATGGACTCTATAATCTGCAAGTTGTTTAACTTGACTGTTTTCCACATTTTTCACTTAAAAAAAATCTTTGTAATGACATTTTTAAATTTAAAAATTTCCCGTCAAATTATATTTCTGTGGGTTATCTATTTTATTTATTCTTGTGTTTCTTCTAGTTCAGAGCTTAACTGTGACTTCTTTGTCTTTTATTTTAAATTCACAAATTTACATCATCCGTGAGGGTTTTAAGTTTTTTTAAGTATTTTAATTTTATGATTTTAGAGAGCATGCTGGCTGATATTCTTCATTCAGGAAAGGCAAAACAATAACTAGAATATAAGTTAATGCAGTCAAAAATAACTACTGACCTCTCCGGGATACAAAGGATCTAATATTGTCAACTTGTCACTGAGCATGTGATTGTCTCCTCTAGAGATCGTATTATTTTGGAGACTTAGCTTGGATATCTGTGAATGTCATCTTTTGTGAAAAAAGTCTTTGCAGATGCAATTAAGTTAAGTATCTTGAGATGAGGACATTATCCTGGATTACCTGAAGTGAAGTGAAGTGAAGTGAAGTGAAGTCACTCAGTTGTGTCCGACTCTTTGCGATCCCATGGACTGTAGTCTACCAGGCTTCTCTGTCCATGGATTTTCCAAGCAAGAGTACTGGAGTGGGTTGCCATTTCCTTCTCCAGGGGGATCTCCCTGACCCAGGGATCAAACCCAGGTCTCCTGCATTGCAGACAGGCGCTTTACCATCTGGGTGGGCCCTAAATCCAATGACAAGTGTCTTTATAAGTGATACATGGAAGAGAAGACAGATGGATGATAAGACACAGGGAGGAGGCAATGTGACCAGGGTGACAGAGACCCAAGAAGTATAACCACAGTCAGTTCTGACAGGCACCGGAAGCTGGAAAAGGTAAAGAGCCGGATTCTCCCCTAGAGCCTCCAGAGAGAATGCGATCATTTTGCCAATACTTTGATTTTGGGCTTCTAGCCTTCCTTATTGTGGATGAATAAGTACCTATTGCTTTAAGTACCAAGGTTGTAGTAATTTGCTATGTAAATTCTAGAAATCTAATGTACCATTTTTCTTTCCGATGTTTTCTAGACCCCTAACCAAACAGCTAGGGCTTCCCTAGTGGCTCAGATGGTAAAGAATCTGCCTGGAATGCAGGAGACTTGGGTTCGATCCCTGGAGAAGGGAATGGCAACCCACTCCAGTATTCTTGCCTGGAGAACTACATGGACAGAGGAGCCTGGCAGGCTACAGTCCTTGGGTCACAAAGAGTAGGACACAACTGAGAGACTTTCACTTTCAACCAAACAGCTAAATTATTATTTTGTTCTGGTTTTGTTTTCAGGGGAATTCCTTTTCATGACCTTTTCCCATCTCATTCCTGAATGGAATGGTAACACAACTGTAATTCAGTGTCCACACCACATGGTTTAAGCAGCAAGGCCATTTGTATGGTAGCCTAGTCTTTCTGCAGATCCCTTTCCCACTTAAATTTTCATTCAAGTGGATGGTTTTTTTCATAAACTAATTAATGCACTGCAGCAAGTATGTTTTGCCTTTTAATACCCAAGGAAGCTTGTGGCATTTTTTTTTTCCTCCATAGTAAAGGTATGGGATTCTACAACATGTTCCTCATTTGGAGGAGATGCCTAGTGTTTACAAATCACTGGTCTCCTGAAAACTCCACTGACATTGCTAGCCCTTGCATCATCATGGGTTTTATCTCCTACTCTCTGGAATATGTGTTTTACTAAGACTTGCAACAGACTTGTCACTTGACTCATCGTGTGATTAACATTGCCTCTTCATTATACTGTTCCAGTTCAGATAGTCCAAATCTAGATGTTTCTGGTCCCTTCTGATAATATGAGAGAGGCAAAGAAGTTCACATAACTCTGGGCCAGAAACCATAAAGGTTTTGCTTATTCATCCAGTCAATGCACAGTGATCAGTGCAAAGAAATAGAGGAAAACAAGAGAATGGGAAGGACTAGAGATCTCTTCAAGAAAATTAGAGAAACCTAGGGAACATTTCATGCAAAGATGGGCACAATAAAAGACAGAAATGGTATTGATGTAACAGAAGCAGAAGATATTAAGAAGAGGTGGCAAGAATACACAGAAGAACTTTACAAAAAAATCTTCATGACCCAGATAATCATGATGGTGTGATCACTCATTTAGAGCCAGACATCCTGGAATGTGAGCCTTAGGAACCATCGTTACAAACAAAGTTAGTGGAGGTGACAGAATTCCAGTTGAGCTATTTCAAATCCTAAATGATGATGTTGTGAAAGTGCTGCACTCAATATGCCAGCAAATTTGGAAAACTCAGCAGTGGACACAGGACTGGAAAAAGGTCAGTTTTCATTCCAATCCCAAAGAAAGGAAATGCCAAATAATGCTCAAACTACTGCACAATTGCACTCATNGGGCAGGAGGAGAAGGGGACAACAGAGGATGAGATGGCTGGATGGCATCACTGGCTCGATGGACGTGAGTTTGAGTGACCTCTGGGAGTTGGTCATGGACAGGGAGGCTTGGTGTGCCGCAGTTCATGGGGTCGCAAAGAGTCAGTTCAGACTGAGCGACTGAACTGAACTGAAGCACTATACATTTACCATCTCACTCCAAATTTATTATACTTTATTTTTTAATTTTTATTGGAGTATAGTTGGTTTATAATATTCTGTTAGTTTCTAAGCTACACGGAAATGAATCAGTCATGCATACACATATATCTCTTCTTTTTAAACTTTCTTCTCATTTGGATCACCACAGTGCATTACAGAGAGTTCCCTGTGATACAGTACAGCAACACTATTTACAACAGCCAAAACAAGGATGAAAACTAAATGTTCAGCAACAGAGAAATGGGTAAAAATGTGGTGTATATATACAATACTATTATTGTATTATTCAGCCATGAGAAGGAACAAATGTTTTTCAGCCATAAAAAAGAACAAAATTGGGTCATTTGTAGAGATATGGATGGATCCAGAGAGTGTTATACAGTGTGAAGTAAGTCAGAAAGAGAAAAACAGATATTATTGTATATTAATGCACGTGTGTAGATTCTAGAAAAATGGCACAGAAGATCCTATTTACAAAACAGAAACAGAGACACAGATGTAGAGAACAAATGTATGGTTATCTAGGAGGAAGAGGGAGATTGAGCCATTGGGATCCACACATATACACTATCAATGCTCTGCATAAAATAGATGACTAATGGAAATGCCTTTATTGTACCACTTTTCAGGTATCCACAACAGAAAACTATTCTGTTTGAAAAAGGAGAGAGATTCCTCCAGTTCCATTCTTCTTTCTGAAGATTGCTTTGGCTATTCGAGGTTTTTTTTTGTATTTCCATACTAATCTTGAAATTATTTGTTCTAGTTCTGTGAAAAAAATACTGCTGGTAGCTTGATAGGGATTGCATTGAATCTGTAGATTGTTTTGGGTAATATACTCATTTTCACTATATTGATTGAATCACAGCAGGATCCTCTCTGATCCACCTCCCAGAACACTGGAAATAAAAGCAAAAATAAACAAATGGGATCTATTAAAATTAAAAGCTTCTGCACAACAAAGGAAACTATAAGCAAGGTGAAAAAACAGCCTTCGGAATGGGAGAAAATAATAGCAAATGAAGCAACTGACAAACAACTAATCTCAAAAATATACAAGCAACTNTCAACTAAAAGTAAAGTCATATGGAGTTTTTCTAACTGTAACTTATTTCACTCAGCATAATACCCTTTAGTTCTGTTCATGCTGTCACAAACGGCAAGATTTTATCCTTTTTCATGGCTAATAATCCACTGTGTATGTCCATACACATACATATATATCTTTACCCATCCGTCTGTCAGTGGGAACATAGGTTGTTTCCATTTCTTGGCTACTGTGAATACTTTCAAAATCAGATTCATTATACTTTCTGCAGCCAAAGATGGAGAAGCCTCATACAGTCAGCAAAAACAAGACTGGAAGTTGACCATGGCTCAGATCGTGAACTGCTTACTGCAAAATTCAGACATAAATTGCAGAAAGTGGGGAAAACCACTAGGCTAGTCAGGTACGTCTTGATCCAATCCCTTACGATTACACAGTGGAACTAACAGATAGATTCAAGGGATTAGATATGATAGACAGAGTGCATGAAGAACTAGGGATGGAGGTTCATGACGCTGTACAGTGATCAAGACCATCCCCAAGGAAAAGAAATGCAAAAGGGCAAAATGGTCATCTGAGGAGGCCTTACAAATAGCTGAGGATAGAAGAGAAGCTAAAGGCAAAGGAGAAAAGGAAAGATACACCCAGCTCAATGCAGTGATTATGGAGAATTCTCCAAGCTAGTCTTCAAGACTACATGAACCAAGAACTTCCAGATGTTCAAGCTGGATTTAGAAAAGGCAGAGGAACCAGAGATCAAATTGCCAGTAAACGTTGGATTACAGAAAAAGCAAGAGAATTCCAGAAGAACACCTACTTCTGCTTCATTGACTATAATAAGGCCTCTGATTGTGTGGATCACACAAATTTTGGAAAATTCATAAAGAGATGGGAATACCAGACCACATTATTTACCTCCAGTGAAACCTGTATGCAAGTCAAGAAGCAACCATTAGAACCGGACACGGAACAATAAATTGGTTCCAAATTGGGAAAGGAGTACATCAAGGTTGCATATTGTCACTGTTTATTTAACTTATATGCAGAGTAAACCCTGTGAAATGCTGGGCTAGATGAAGCACAAGCTGGAATCAAGATTGCCAGGAGAAATATCAATAACATCAGATATGCAGATAACATCACCCTTACGCCAGAACGCTAACAGGAACTGAAGAGCCTCTTGATGAAGGTGAAAGAGGAGAGTGAGAAGGCTGCCTTAAAGTTCAACATTTAAAAAAACTAACATCATGGCATCCAGTTCCATCACTTCATGGCAAATAGATGGGAAACAGTGTCAGACTTTATTTTGGGGGGCTCCAAAATCAATGCAGATGGTGATTGCAGCCATGAATTTAAAAATATGCTTACTCCTTGGAAGGAAAGTTATGACCAACCTAGATAGCATATTGAAAAGCAGAGACATTACTTTGTCTAACAAAGGTACATCTAGTCAAGGCTATGGTTTTTCCAGTGGTCATGTATGGATGTGAGAGTTGGACTATAAAGAAAGCTAACACTGAAGAATTGATGCTTTTGAACCATGGTGTTGGAGAAGACTCTTGAGAGTCCCTTGGACTGCAAAGAGATCCAACCAGTCCATCCTGAAGGAAATCCATCCTGATTGTTCATTGAAAAGACGTATGTTGAGGCTGAAACTCCAATACTTTGGCCACCTGATGCGGAGAGCTGACTCATTGGAAAAGACCCTGATGCTGGGAAAGATTGAAGGCAGGAGAAGAAGGTGATGACAGAGGCTGAGATGGTTAGATGGCATCAGTGAATCAATGGACATGAGTTTGAGTAAGCTCCGGGAGTTGGTGATGGACAGGAAGCCTGGCGTGGTGCGATTCATGGGGTCACAAAGAGTCCAACACAGCTGAGCAACTGAACTGAACTGAATCCATCTGATGAGAATGCAAACTCTCCTCTCTGATAAGTATGGAAAAGAACACTTGCATCATCAGCTGAGTGATGGTCAAAGACTATACACATGAAGTCATGTCAATTTCCTTTAGCAAAGATAACACTTCTGGGTTAGTGGCTGCAGTGGTAGCTTCCACTTGGATGACCTTGTGGTAGTCCGTTAACATTTACAGATTCTGCTTCAAGGTTGTAAACTAGTGAGTTAAGTGGAAAGGTGATGGGAAGATAACCGTCACAAGGTTTGATCTTAAAGGTTAGCACTAATCTTTATTACTACCCCAAGATGTGATGCTATTTTTTATTTAATATGGTTTATTAATACCTTAGTGAGATGAAGATGAAGTTTTAGGATTCTTCACTTGTCTTTCTCTGATATAATAGTCCTTATACCACAGTGAAGTTTCTGTCAATTACCAAATATGTCCACTCTAATTATAAATGTGCAGATGAGAAGTGACCACCAGGTGGGGTCATTGACCCAACATATTTAGTGAATCTAGCAGTTATTGATATTCTTTTCTCATGCTTCCACTCTAAAAGTGGAACCACAGTGATGTTTCTGTTCCCTGGTTATCAGCATCAGCTCTGACTCAATGCCAAACAGTCCCCCAAATATTTGGGAATTTAGTCTTTATCTAGTGTACCCAAGTAAATGGCCATAAGTGTCTTTTGAGAAGGGCTGTGGAAATCATTATTCTATCTTAACACTGTACACACAGAAATCATTACTCATCAATGCACAATAGACAGAGAAATATGTTTTACCCTTTCTATTCACATGCTCTGATATTGCCCAGACATTCCTCCCATGGAGCCTACCTATACTGCTCAGTGGCTTTTGGGTCTGAAAACCATGTCTGGAAACTGGACAAGGATGTCTTTTTTTATCCGAGTGGCCGTTTAGCCTCTTGATTAAGTGCATGATTTGTTTGGAATTTGGATATTGAGCAACTTTCTTACTGACTGCCCATCTAACTTACCTCTGTAGATACCACAGTCTTGTAACTATTTCCATAGCTCTCTGTGAGTGAGACCCTTGACTGACTCTTTGGTCTCATCATCACAATAACTGCACCTAGCTTGTCGGAGTCAAGATCACCTTCTATCTGCATTATTTTTCATCACTTTGTAGTACCCATAACATCAGAGCCCTTTTTTGTAGCAGCATCACTTTCCATCAGCCTGTCCTGCAGAAGACAACCGCCACTACCCTCAGTGATGCCAATTCCTCTCTCACTGGAGCTTTGGTAAATGAATGTTCCCCAGGAAATCTCAGAGAATGTATCATTTTGTAGTTTTTCTGGCCTTAACTCTAAATATTGGTCTGGTGACCAGGACGGGCAGTGTGGTGGATCTGAAGGAAACATGCGTCATGCAAGACAGAAACCTCATCTTTGTCTTCAAACAAATGAAGAATTCAAGCCAATACTAAGAATAAATGAGCCAACTTCAATGAGACCAAAGGGTCACACGGTAGCTGATGTTACTCTTCCATGTCAGGGTCCCACATTTTCTTAATCAGGGACCATACCTTGGTCTGGTAGAATGCTAAGGGTTGAGGATTTAAATACTTCAAGAGTGTGGCTACTTTTATAATTAAGTGTGGGACTCTATCCCAAGCTTTTGCTATCTTCTGATTGCAAAAGTCTGTTCATATGCTATGTAGGAGACCCTTAGCCTTTAATTTGTCAAGTATCCTGGGACTTTTATTGTAGGTCTCTAATATATCAAATGCTCCAGATTCACATTATAATTTCTCTCATATTTTTCAAATATCTGATACATTTCATGTGCCAGTTCATTCTTTCCCACGAATATATCATCCCAGTAAACTTCCATGTGTGGAGATACAAGTGTAGCACAATCAACTGCTGTGGAATAGTCCTGTCATTTGTCACCTGAGGTGGGGTTCTCATTGACAAAGTATTAGTGGTTGATCAGCTTCAATATCCTATCTTCAGGGTTGCATTCATACTGTTTCTGGTACCATTTGTTTCCTAAGAGGTGACTGAGGCTTCCTGGGAGGCAGACTCTTAGCTAAAGATTTGTAAATAGGAAGTTTATTAGGAAGCACTCTTAAAAATCAGCACATTTGAGAGAGTGAAGAAAGCAGAACCATGAAGAGATGAACGCTGGCTTGTAATAAAGTTGAAACAAAATCCTCACTGGAATTTATTTACAGGGCAACAATGGAGAAACAGACATAGACAATAGACATATGAACAAGGGGAGAGGGGAGGAGAGGGTGAGATGTATGGAAAGAGTGACATGTAAACTGACATTACCATATGTAAAATAGATAGCCAACGGGAATTTGCTGTATGGCTCAGGAAACTCAAACAGGGGC